>JAANYP010005129.1:101296-548067 GCA_020465985.1 Centrapalus pauciflorus
AACCCCTATTACCTCAGAACAGTCAGAAGCTCCTACCTCCGATATTCCACCTACAACATCTGCAACCACTCCCGAACCATATGTAGATTCCAATCCCAACCAAGACCCAATAGAACCGTTTCCACATACAGTTAAGTGGACAAGAAATCACCCAATAGAGAATATCATTGGAGAATATCATTGGTGATCCATCTTCATCAGTCCAAACCAGAAGGGCTACAATAAATGAATGCTTATTTTCAAATTTTTTGAGTAAGATTGAGCCTAAAAATGTAAAAGAAGCCCTTCTGGATGCTGATTGGATTGTGGCGATGCAAGAGGAAATCAACCAGTTCGAACGGTTAAAGGTCTGGAGACTTGTTGAGCGACCAAAAGACAAATCCATAATTGGCACGAAATGGATCTTCAAGAACAAGAAAGATGAACACGGTGTCATTATTCGGAATAAAGCTCGTCTCGTGGCCAAAGGATATAGTCAACAAGAAGGGATTGATTACGATGAAACATTCGCACCAGTTGCACGCATTGAAGCTATAAGGATGTTTTTAACTTTTGCCGCACATAAAAATTTTACAGTATATCAAATGGATGTCAAAACTGCGTTTTTAAACGGGGAACTAACAGATGAAGTATATACATATCAGCCCGAAGGGTTTACTGATCCTTCGAAACCTGATCATGTATATATTTTGGATAAGTCACTGTATGGCCTTAAACAAGCACCTCGTGCTTGGTATGATGCACTTTCAACATATCTGTTGAAATGTGGATTTACAAAAGGTGCAGTTGACACAACCCTGTTTATAAAACGTCAGGGGTCAGATATCATAGTAATACAGATATATGTAGATGATATAATATTTGGGTCTACAAATCCAGAATTTTGTAAGAAATTCGCATTTTTAATGTCCCAGAAATTCGAAATGAGCATGATGGGTGAAATAAATTTTTTGTTAGGATTACAAGTAAAACAATTAACTGATGGTATCTTTATCAATCAGTCAAAATACATACAAGACATGTTGAAGAAATTTAACATGGTCAATAGTACTCCTATGAAAACTCTCATGGCTCCGGATTCAAAATCAAAACTCGATGCGGACATCTCAGGGAAACCTGTAGATGTAACCCATTATCGAGGTATAATTGGGTCATTAATGTACTTAACAGCTAGTAGACCAGATATTATGTTTGCTACATATGTCTGTGCCAGATATCAGGCAAATCCAAAAGAATCACATTTAACAGCTGCAAAACAAATTTTAAGATATCTCAAAGGTACTCCAAATCTTGGTTTGTGGTATCCTCGGGAGTCTTCATTTCATCTGACTGCTTTTTCTGACGCTGATCACACAGGTGATAAGATGGACAGAAAAAGTACGTCAGGACCTAGGTGACAAACCCGTATGTTGGTCATCCAAGAAACAACATTGTGTTTCATTGTCTACAGCTGAGGCAGAGTACGTTGCTGTATCTTCCTGCTGCTCTCAAGTGTTGTGGATGAAAAGCCAACTGCGTGATTACGGGTTTACACCAAAGAAGATTCCAATATACTGTGATTCTCAGAGCGCAATAGCCATTGCATCAAATCCGGTGCAACATTCAAAAACGAAACACATCGACATTCGGTATCATTTCATTAAAGATCATGTAGAAAATGGAAATATAGAATTATATTTTGTACCTACTGAATATCAACTAGCTGATTTGTTTACCAAAGCATTAGATGAAAAGCGGTTTAATTTTTTGGTATACAAATTGGGTATGTTGAATCGTTAGATTTAATAATTCAGTAGTTTCAATTTATAATTTTAAATTTACATTTTTATTGATTCTAATCTGATGTTAAATTCTTGAATCTTAAAAGTTCAAATTTTTTGGAATTTAACAGATCTGGATTGTCATGTGCAGGGGGAGCAGAAAATGATTTTATCTGATTTTGAGAAAATCTGATAAAATATATCTGATATTTTGTAGGGGGAGCTGATTTGAGAAATATGATACATCTGAGGGGGAGCAGCATTCTAAAATTCAAGGGGGTGCATTTTTAATTTTTTTTTTGTTTTGTTTGTGTGTATTTTCAAATTTTTTTTTGTTTTTGTTTCAGTCTGTTTTATTTTTTTTTTGTTTGTGTTTAGTTTTGTTTTATCTGAAAAAAAAAAATTTATTTAGTTACAATTTTTCTTGTTTTTGTTTGTTAAAAGATATTGGGTTTTGAATACATGGGTTTCTATTTGGTGAATGTGGGCCGGTTTTGTCAAACTTAAAATTCAAATATGGGCCGGGTATTTTCAACTATAAATTGAATTTTGAATTTCAAATTCAACTTTTCTGAAAATCCCATCGTCTTCTTCGAACCTTTTCTTCACCATTAAGAAACCTCAATATCTTCGATTGTTTCAAGAAAGTATCATCATATTGTGAGTAATTTTTTTTGTTTTTCTTGTTTTTATGTAGTTAATTTCAGTTTCTGTTGTACATATAAAAGTGTTCGTATATTCGTAATTGAGTGTTCATGGTGAATCAACATTTCTGTTCCTTAAACTGAAATTAAATTTGTGGTGTTTTAGGGTTTATGAATCTGAACATGAATCTGAAATTTTATGATTCAAATCCAATCACACACACAGAAATTTGAAATTCTATTTCAAAAAGCTTCGAGTTCATGTTTTTCTGAAATTTGGATTTTTGACAACTTTGATGTTGTTTTTAATCAAAGTTCAGTAAAACAAAGTTGATTAACATTGTTTTTCGAGTGGGATACAAGTTTTTAATCAGTGAGAAGTCTTTGGATTCAATCTTTGAAAAATCAGTGTATAAGGACTTATAAATAATTTCAAAATAATGTCTCGATTGAAAGCATAATCGAGAAATGGCTAAGTGTCAATCGAGTTGATTGATACTTCAATCGAGAAAAGTTGTGGGTAATTCGAGTTGACCATATGCTTTGATCGAGTTGGACATAAGAAATGTTCGAGTTGTATTATAGTTCCATTCGAGTTGCCTTATAGAATCATTCGAGTTGCATGGAAGTTTCATTCGAGTTGACTTAAGAGTAATTCGAGTTGCATTTGAGAGTTATTCGAGTTTTATGATGAATCATTCGAGTTGATGTATATTAAACTCAGAGAATCGAGTTTAATACACATTACATTCGAGAAAAGGTTGTGCTTTATGCGAGTTGACAAGTGTGTAACATTTAGAATAATTTCAACAAGTACTTACGGCTTATTCGAGTTTTACATGTCTTCATTCGATAAACTTCATGTCTTATTCGAGTTGAGTCAAACTTCATTCGAGTTTCATATAGACATATTCGAGTTTCATAGACTCATCATTCGTGTTTTTCTGAGACATTCGAGTTTCATATGCTTATCATTCGAGTTGTATCTAGGCTCATTCGAGTTGTCACATGTGCCATCCGACATACTTCAAGTATGTTTCGAGAAAGTTAAAGTGTTATTCGAGTAACAACAGAAAATTTTTCTAAGTGTGGGATTTTTATGTTTTAAGAAAAATGTCACATTTTTTAAGAAATTGTTATAAATTTGTGTTTTTCTAACATTGGTCTCTAAACGATTGACATTGGAGTCCTCTCAATAATTTTCAATTATTGTCAGGAATCCCGATGCTTTAAACAGAAAATCACAAGTTTTTGCAATTTCTGATAAAATGTTACAAGTTTTTCTACATTTTGAAGGTTGTCATTTGTGTACTTGGTAAGCCTAACATGATTTTTTTTTATTATTACAGGTGTTCAAATGGCATCCCCAGTGCAATCCCAAAATTCAAATTCCTCTGACTCCCATTCATCGTCAAATCATACCCTTCTATCTACCCCAGTAAAATTAACCTCAGTGGCCCGTTCTTCACAAACACATATTATCCCAGACAATCAACTTGTCAAACCAAAACATTGCCTTCCTTTCCGGGACAATAACCACCGTTTAGATTCCAAAGTCATTAAAGTAAGCCATCCTATTATTGTGGACATTCTAAAAGGTCATCCACTTGGTTATCTGCTTCAGTATAAACCGTCTATTCCACAAGTATACTTACAACAATTTTGGCACACTGTCAAATTTGTTCCTGCGGACGGTAATCACCATTTCAAAGTGACGATTGATCAATTCAAGACGAAGATCACTCTTGCAAGGCTACGTCACAATTTATTTCTTCCACGACGAATAGACACTGTGAACTTTCCAGAGTTAGCAGATTTTGAAGATTTTGTTTCAGACGAAGAGCTTGTCCATGATTTGATTTGTCTAGGCTACTCAAAGCCACTTCCGAAAAGCTCTAAATTTCACAGAAATGGTTTAAATGGCGAATGGTACACACTGTTTGGTATCATTAATCGTTGCATGACTTCAAAGCATACTGGAATTGACCGATGCAGCATCCATTGCCTGAGGATATTTCATGGGATCGCATTCAACAAACATTATGATTTTGCTCTGTGTATCTGGGAGGATCTAAAGGAGATAGTACTGGCTAAGACTACAAATAGAGCAAGGAAGTTTGTTCCACTTCAAAGGTTTATCCAGATTCTTATCCGAGGGATATTAAGGGCTAATGAAAATATTCCGAAGAGAGCCAATTCTCAGAGATGCCCAGACTACGTCATGATGAGTTTGCATGAAGTGCCGGACTCCCCGAATGCCAACATAATGCCAATTCCAGAGTCATTACTCAAATATGCTGATCAAGAAAGTGAACATGTGAAATTGTATAGAATAGATCATGCTCCGATAGAGACCCAGGAACCGGGATCTCTTAGCCCAGGAGCTTTAGAAATAGAAGAACCTCAGCAAGGGGCTGAAGTTCAGGTTGCCCGTTCTGAGAGTGAGGGAGAAGGAAGTGTGAGGGGTGGTGAGAAAGAACAAGAAAAATCTGATTCTGAGAGAACATTATCTGATATTCAAGAAGAAGAGGGAGAGGGTGATGATAATGATGATAATGATGATGATGGTGATGATGGTGGTGATCATCATGAAGGAGGGGGAATGATGATTGATGTTATGCAAATAGATGTAGAGAGTGTGAGGGAGACCCTAAGCCCAGAAAGCCGGGATTTAGCTACATCCACTGTTAGCTCTCCTATGAGAGTTACCATTGAACAAGTCAGCATCCCACTGACGATTGCACACCCTCCTATCCACTCAGTCTCCTCTCAACAGGAGACTGTTTCACTTGAACACAGGGATGAAACACATACTCTATTCGAAAGTCATTTGGACTTGATGAATATTGAAATAAGTGCACAAGAGCCCGTGTGTACGACTTCGTTTGAATCACTGAGTCTAGCTCCGATACACTCTAGGACACTTGAGTCTACTTCATCTGTTGAAGTTAGTGTGGTTGAACTGAGTGTTCCCACTGGAACATCCTTAGTAACGGAAGCATTTGTTGCTCCGTCACTTGAAGAGGGTGGAAGTCCAGTCAGAGATATGCCAATATCAACTCTGAGCACTGGCCACACAGAAGTTCTGTATACCAGTTCAACTGTTGTGTCAACTGGAAGTCTTCGTGACCCAGTAGTGAGTTTATCCCCATTTGTGACTGAATCAACCTTGACAACAGCATTGAATGAAGTTGTTTCTGGAGTAAACACGCATGTTTCAAATCAACTGGCTGAGGTGATGGCTCAAATGACCAACATTCAAAAGTTCTTGAAGGGAAAGGATGTTGCGGAGGAGTCAGTTAAGAAAAATGAATCAAAACAAGCAATTGAAGAGTTGAAGGAAGAATTGAAAGATTTTGTGTTTGAGCAGTTTGATGAAATGAGAGAACGAATGATCAGTCTGGAGAATACAGTAGTAACGGCGTTAGGTAATCTTTCAGAACGAGTGGCTGCAGTGGAAGATACCTGCAAGGCTCAAGCTTCCTCGTCAAAGAGGAAACATGATGAGCATGACGAAGACTCCGATGATGCTCCTCATGAGGGGGAGAAGAGGAGAAAGCTTGATCAACCGACGCCGGGGATTTTAATGCTGACATATCCAGAGAAGGAGCCAGAAACTCAAGGGAAAGAAGCCGGAGGATCCAAACAGTCAGCTGGTGAACAGAGAGAACTGGGATTGATTCTTTATGAAGATGTTCCAGTTCCTTTGAACACTCAGCCCGATATCTATCAGTTTATTGAATATATTGATTCTGAGGAAGATGTACAAGATAAAGAGAAAGAGCCGAGTATTCAAGAGATAGGAGAAGGAAGAGAAGAGTATATTGAATTGTCTGAAGATGATGACATAATTGCGTTAACTGATGTTGACTTTAGAGCTGAAAGAATAGAAGAAGAGGAGGTGTTAGTTGAAGAAATCATGAAAGATGTTAAATCAACACCAACGGTTGAAAAGCCTGAGGTAGTTGTACAGATTAAAGAAGAGTTTGAGGAGTTTCCTGTTGAGAGCAGTGTCGCTCAAGAAACAGTTGTTTTAAATGAAGTGGAAGTGATGGATAGATTCTTTAATGAATTTGTACTTGCTGATGAATCAAAGAAGCAACACAGATTAATATTTCAAGCACAACAAGTGGTGCAGAGAGAGATTCAAGATATGTTGACTTTCTTAAATAAGGATGAGATAAGTAAGAAAAAGGTGAAAAAGCTTGAACTACCAACAGGTCTGCTGAGTTCATAAGGAAAAGAAACAAGATGCCGTACATTGAAGACATTTTAGAGAAACGGATCTTTTGTAAAAAGCAAGCTCCTTGCTCATTTCACAAGTTATTCCGAGTTTTAGAGCCGAATATGCCCAATCTGGTTAACTATGCCAGTTTCCTGAGGAATAAGACTCAAGAGGTTGAGAAGGTGAAGAGCGATTTCAGAATAGTGGATCTGGTGATGATTGAAAAGGAAAGATTTGTTAAGGTTTTTTATCCAAAGTTTACTGTAACCAGGTCTGATGGAAATACGTATATATTCACTGAAGCTGACATGTTCAACATGCACTTGGTCGATATTGAAGATCTTTTTGACGAACTGTGCAGAAATAAAAGGAATGAACATTGTAGATTTGCGCTGAAGACATTGTTTCATTTCATGCATACCAAACTGGTATTAATGTCAGTGCAAGATCTACAGATTGGAGTTGAGAGAGGCATGAGGAAGATAAACATGACTGCACCTCACAGAGATATTAAATTTGCTGGTGAGCTTAAAGAGTTTCAAGTTATAATGGTGAAGCATCCAGCTGTCATGTACAAAGACAGAAATAAAAGGTTGAGAGCTATGAGAAGTGTTGAGCTGAACAAGTTTTCAGATGGAACGTTGATTAAGGTGTTGAATGGTCTGAAAGGCAAGCTGGCTGCAGATCAAAAGAGGAAGACAAAGAAAGGAGCTTTATCAGTTAACGATCGAAAACTCATGGTCGAGTTTATTTCTAAAATTGAATGGATACTGTCGGATCGGAAAAGTATTAGAAGATTTGAACAGAAGCTGGGCTTGTCAACTTGAAGACTTTGCTACTTTCATCAAAGGGGGAGATTGTTAGAATATGTTTTTGATTGATGAAATATCAAAGTCTAGGGACTGATTGTGTAATTTCCTTATAGTTTGTAAATTTGTATAAATAGTCATGTTGACTTTCCAAATAGAAAGAATCGGTCAGAAGATTATTTTGTACGCATTCAATTCTGAAAAGCTGCTCTGTACGAAGAAGAATATTCCAGATATCATCTTTGTAATCATCAAGAGTATCAATTGAATCATTTGGTTAGTATTGATTAAATTCTCTGTCCTTATTAATTGCATCTAGTTGATTGAATTGGTAAAAACTATATTTCACAATAATTTTTAAAAAAAATTTCCAATAAAAAAAGTAGAAAAAATTTAAATAAGTAAATTATAATATAAAATAAAGTACAAAGACTATTAGTGTAAGGGTTATACTTTTTGGACCCCCTCCCTCACACACATCTTTTAGTCAACCACACACATATCCATGGGGTCCAATGAGATTTTAGGGGGTCCAACTAGACCACCCCTAGTGTAATTTACTTTATATAATTTATCAACAATCATTCATTAATAATGATTAAGTAATTAATGTTTATAAATTAAGTAATGGTTATATCATCAAATCAATCATAATTATTTAATAGTTATTTAATTATTAATAGTCAAATCAACTAATAATTATGTAATAATTAGGGTAATTAAAAAGTTAATTAGGATGGGTGTATAATTAGCAAGGACGGGATGGTGTGTATAAAATGACCCGAATTTGATTCATGTATGAGTTAAAAAGAATGTCAAATTCGTATATACAATAAAACTTAATGAAAAATACATAAAGTTTAGGGATAATTACAAAAATAGCCACATCTCAAATCTTTATTCACTTTTTAGCCATTTTATATACATTTTACCAAAATAGCCACACTTTACGTTACCACATTTACGTGATAGCCACAATTTACGTGATTTATACTTTTTTTTCATTTTTAATGCATTACGTTACAAAAGGTGTTTGGTCACGTAAATTGTTGTACTTTACGTGACCACTGATTTGTATTTTGTTTCATTTTTTAATGCATTACGTTACAAAAGGTGTTTGGTCGCGTAAATTATTGTACTTTGCGTGACCACTTTTAAAAATTTATTCCTTTCCCGTAAAATTGTAATGATTGCTTAAAAAAAACATTTTTAAATGCTCTTCTCCCTCAAAGAACTAGACATCAGCAACAATCAGATCCATGAACTGCCCGTCACCTTTGGTCGCCTTGAGAATCTTATGAAGCTCAATGTGGACGAAAACCCGTTGGTGGTTTCTCCTAAAGAGGTAGTGAATGAAGGGGTTGAAGCTGTAAAGGTGTTCATGGCTAAGAGATGGCTCGAGCTATTATTTGAAGAAGATGAAAAAAGTAACATTGCCAAGAATAACCAGACCCTAATCTTGTGGAGAAGGAACAAAGCAATCATTGTGGAGAGAGACAAGAAGAAGAGGAACAAATTTTTCTGATTGTAAAAGTAACATCATCTTCCATTTCGTCGTGAAGAAGAAGTAGGAAAAAAATAACATTGTCAAGAAGAAGAAGAAGAGGAAAAAAGCTAATCACTCTTCTTAAAGTTTGCTGTTGGAAGGAGGAGATGTGATTACTTGTCCTGAAAAGTGTATCAAACCATTCTTTCTCATTTTTTATGAACAAAATGAATGTGAGGGAATACATGGGATGGTGATGAACGTCAGGAAGTGGCTATTCGAGGGGTTTTCGAAATTCGTGTTAATTAGGTGTACTATTTTGATATGAATAACCTAAATTGTTTATACGCGAGAGCTTAGAAGCTCATAATCTCATTCACACTGTAATACTTTTGGCGATGCATTATTACCAAAATTCATAACTCATAATAAGAAAAATGTTTAAAAAACGGATGATAGATATACTTTACGTACACTTGAGAGAATCAGACAAGGTTCGCCGGAATCGACCATTGCCGTCGACGTTTCAATGACTCCGAGCAAAAGCGGAGGTTTTCATTTGTATTTCAAACTTCCAAAAACCCTAATCTCTCTCGACAATAATATGTATGAATGAAATGGAAGAGTGATTTAAAAATGTTTTTTTAAAGCAATCATTACATTTTTATTGAGAAGGAACAAATTTTTAAAAGTGGTCACATAAAGTACAACAATTTACGTGACCAAACACATTTTGTAACGTAATGCATTAAAAAATGAAAAAAAAAGTATAAATCAGTGGTCACGTAAAATACAACAATTTACGTGACCAAACACCTTTTGTAACGTAATGCATTAAAAAATAGAAAAAAAAGTACAAATCACGTAAATTGTGGCTATCACGTAAATGTGGTAACGTAAAATGTGGTTATTTTGGTAAAATGTATATAAAATAGCTAAAAAGTGAATAAAGATTTGAGATGTGTCTATTTTTATAATTATCCCTAAAGTTTAATGTTTTACATTAATTATCAAGAATTTTAAATTTAAGTTCCATCAAATTCTAACACATGAACCAAACACCAACCAATAGTCGTTTAAGTTACATTTTCCACCTTCCAAAATTGAGAATTCCAATACATTAAACAGGGTAAATCAGTCAATTACAGCATGAGAAAAGTAGCCATAAAACCAGGGACTAAAAAGAAGCAAAAAAAGCCTAAAAACATGATGATGATATGTTGTGTGAAAAGTCTAAACAGCCCATAAATTTTGTATTTTCAATGGACCGAAGCAGTGGCAGTAACGTAATAAGCGATGGAAAAAAGGCTATGAACGAAACACAAAATGCCTCCAATTGAAAGGAAATGATGATGCGACAGTCCACAGGAAGCATTTGATTTGCTGTTTGCTTTTGTCCCGATCACTAGCATCCCTAATCCAACGGCCAGCACTACCCTGATCCAATCATCATTAAAAAAAAACCCATTAATATTTTTAATTTTAAAAAAGTTTAGTATCTTTTTTATAATCTAACTCTCAGATTTGTGTTATTTGATTATTAAATTTTTTTAACGATTGAAAGACTAAACCATCTTTTGTTCACACATTTAACCACTATGTTTTTATCGATTTAGCAATGAAAGTTGTATACATGTGACAAGTAAACTATCAAATTTTATACGGTATAGTCATTAGTTTTATTCATTTTATCCAACATAAAACAACAAACTAAAGTTCAGTTGCTAAATCGGTACAAAAATGATTTAGTGGTTAAATGAAACAAGTCTAAAAATTGGATGATAAAAAATAAACTTACTTAACCCTTAAAAGAATACCAATCTACTTTTAACTTTTTACTCAAATTTATGGGTGATAAGTGATAAGTGATTAGCGATAACAACTAACTAAACGCTTCTATCTTAGGCGCTTAGCTGTACCAGATGTTAAAGACAAATTAATCACTTGATCTAATCAAGTGGTCACCACCAAAGGTGGGAAAGGATCCCCTTGGTTGAGGTATCGAGTTCGAGCCTTGCCAATGACATTCTCTTAGGTGGAGGTGTGAGGTTTGGTCCTCATCCTCAAGTTGTCTAACAATGGTGCTAATAACTAACTACTAACATCTGCTGTTAAAAAAAGATGTTAAAGACAGATTCTAAGACGGTGTTTAATTCGTGGAATTGAATTAGAAGAAATTGAAATTTAAAATATAGTTATAATATGTTTAGTGGTAATGGATAAAAAAGAGTTTTTAGCCTTGGTTAATGATATAGGTTGTAATCTAATTAATCTATGAGTTGATAGAAATGTTAAATTCCTGTAAACAAATGAATTGATGTCAAATAACTACAATTTAAAACTTCATTTTTGTTATCGAAAGTTCAAAACAATCTAAAATTAAATTACGATTATTTTGAATTTCATTACTTGAACCAAATGTCACTAAGGGCCGGCCTTGAGGGCGCCAAAAAGAGGAGACTGCCCAAGGCCTAAAATTTCATAAGACCACTAATTTCACAAGTTCTCAATGATTGATTTTCCAATTGTTGAAGTCTCAAAACTATATTTGTGTTACTCAAAAGTATATAATTTTGACCGTCTATCGGATTAGCCGGTAAAACACAACTGATAAAACAAAAGTTTATGGACTTAATCCCAAAAATATAGAAAGATGATGAGTCTTTTTCTAATATTGATCAAGTAAAAAAAAATTAAAGTTACTTGTTTGGTAACCGGTCAAATATACAATTTTGAATAAAACAAAAATAATTTAGCGACTTAAACAATAAAAAAAGAAGTTTAAGGGTATATAGTCAAGAAAATCGATGTAGTGTTTTCAATATTAAACTTTTTTTATATATGGTAACGAGTCAAACATTCATATGAAATTATCCGACATGTACCCCATTTCTATGACATTTATTTTGACTTTTTGCCACATTTGAAGCTCCTCGTGTTTTGGAAGGGTGTTATTATTTTCACCCCATAAATTTTTAATTCTATCCAATCATTATTACTATATTATTAAAAATCAATTTTTTATAATTAATTAACCAATAGAATAATGACAGGTTTTACCATTTCACTTTTCAAAGTCAACCTGATCTTTTTCCTATCCCATCATGAGGTTTAAACAGACTACCCCATTCTGAAATTCTCAAAATGCAATGTAACATTTTTAAAGGTTAAATGCATGAAATAACAATATATTATGTTTCTTATTGCTTATAATAACGTATTTTGTTTTTTAATTGATCATAACAATATACATTATAAACAATCTTATAGTTAATGTGTAACTAAAGGCTTGTAAGTTCTAACAATATGTTGTTCTCAATGCTAAAAGAGTGAGAGTACGTTGTTCTTTTACGTATTTTATCGAAAAGTAACAATCTACTTTTATTTTTTGACATACATAGCAACACATTTTACTTTTATTTAACAAAATATGTTAAATAAAACACGAGATAGAATAATAGGTTGTTTTGCACATTTAACGTTATAAATGCTAAAAATATGAAAATGTGTTATTATAACAAGTAAATTATAGAATGTAGATTTTTATTATACTTGTATAACCAATTTTTCAACATAGAAGAGGGAATAAGAGAATTATTGTTATTTTACTTATTTTATCTAAAAGTAACAATCTACATTTATTTTTTGACATTCGTAATAACGTTTTCTAGTTTTATTTGATATGTGTCTTAAAACTCAATATAAGATATCAATATTTACAAAAGAGAGTGAGAATATGTTTTGAACATTTAACCAGAAGTAAATTGCTATAAATAGTAAAAAATATTTCTAACACTAAAAGAAAGAATAAGAAAAATACCATGTAAAAAAGAGTGACATCAATGACAATTGTCTCCCAAGTGAAGCTTTTTGGATATCATCATGGTTACAAACGGTGCACCCACTAAGCAAATTGGCTAACACATGGGCTGCAATCAATAACACAATGGCAGCCAACCCTAGTTGAAAGGCTTCATGGCTTGGTTCTTTGCACTCAAACAACCATAATCTCAAATGCTTCTCCTATATAATCAATAATCACACAAACATCAATATTTAATCAAATCAAAGAACACATATTAATTGGCATATAATTACTAAAATAGCCCACGTATCACACCCATTTATTAAGTTTTAGCCAGTAAATATTCATTTTACCATAACCACACTTTACGTGATAGCCAACATTTACATGATATGTACTTTTTATTCACATTTTAATAAATTACGTTACAAAAGGTGTTTGGTAACGTAAATGGTTGTACTTTACGTGACCAATTTTAAAAATTTGTTCATTCCCAATAAAAATGTAATCATTACTTAAAGTACAACCATTTACGTTACTAAACACATTTTGTAACGTAATGCATTAAAATATGAATAAAAAATACATATCACGTAAATGGTGGCTATCACGTAAATGTGGTAACGTAAAGTGTGGTTATTTTGGTAAAATGAATATTTAATGGTTAAAACTTGATAAATGAGTGTGATATGTGGTTATTTTAGTAATTATCCCTAATAACAATTAGACTTATTAATGAAAAATGCTAATGATAATCAAGTTTATGCAAGCAATGATAGACAGCAGTCCAAATCATGTTTTGATTAGTGATAGAAGTCAGAAAATTAGAATTTATTGGGTTGGTTGGTTTCAAAACTCATTATTTGTCATCAATTTGCAATTCCTATTCTTTTTATAATATCACAATTCAAAAAAACTTCTACGATTGCTATCAGTAAAAATTGGATGTCTGATTGAAAATGGTATCAGAACCTGGTTCTGGGCTGCTTCTGCTCGGATGCCGAGGATGCCTGCGGTTATATCCAATGTGATAATGACGAGGCAAACGAATGCACCGACACCTTTGTTAGCCATTGTGGCAAGGAATTTGTCAAAGAAAATGGTGAAGTTGGTTTTGAGATGAAGTATGAACTATGAAGTGTTCATTAATATATGTGGAATGGAATTGAAAAGGTGGTTTTTTTGGAATAGTTTATGTGTAGGGTTTTTGCATGCTTTGTAGTGCTTTTTGTTGATTTTTTTAATAAAAATAGGTTAAAAAAAAAGCTTTGGATTCTTTGGAAGGGTAAGAAGAAAAGTAGGGTATAAACCAGCTAAGGAGAAAGTGGGGGTGTGTGACTAAAGGAATCTAATACTTTCTTTCATTAGTTGAAAAACAAGCACCATAGCCCCATGTAAAAAGTATACCAAAACGATATGTTTAAAATTACACATTTACATACTATTTTACTAGGTTATTACCCACGTATTACATAGGTTGATTTAATAATATATAGAAAAATAAATGTTTATATAGATATAGAAAAACTAATAAGAAATATTTAGATTTATAAAGTTTTAGTTAATTAGTTATTAAATTAGTTAAGTTAAATTATAATAGATTTGATTTTTTTAATTAGTTTTTTTAACAAATTACGTAACAAATTAAAAAGATTACAAGTGACAAATTAAATGAGAATACGACAAGTGACAGTTTGTTACTCTTTTAATAGTATTTATAGATTATAGAATATAGATTTTCTTTTTGTACGTTATAATACTTGAACTATTTATCAAAATTCAGCTTAACACTTTGATACTACTGGTTTACAGTCCATTTGATTAAAAGTCCACAGTGCGTAACAAGATAAAATCCAATTAAATCTGACTAGAAAAATGAAAATCCAACATGGTCTAGGAGTTTTCCCAAATTTCATAATGAAAAAAAATCTTCAAAAACGAAAACAAATATTGATAAATAAGATTGTTAATCATATGTTAGAAAATATATGAACATCGAAACATATTAAGATGTTGATACTTTTTCTTTGTTGATAAAAAAACTACAATATATCGATGTGTAATGTTAGGGACGTTTAGGTGATGTTATTTTGCATAAGTGATAAGTGACTGAAAACTTATTGCAATGCTAATTGATAATTGATTGACACTGATTACTAATTACTGAATTATTAAGTCTGTTTCTTTTATTTGCTGAATCTGTATTATATATATAAACTAGTTTATGACCCGCGGACACGCGGGTAAACCAAATTAAGTTACTTAAAATTAATATCACAATAATTAGTATCCAGATAGACTTTATTTGTAAAATTTTACAATGTGTTTTTATCATTTTGACAATTTGGTGGCACTGATTGTCACTAATGATGTTTATAGCCCATATTAAATTTCTCATACATTTATATATAAGTGATGAAAATGAAATATTTTCATTTGTTAGCATTAATCATACACCATGTTTATGGATGACAATCCTAACCCGATCCAATGATCATCCATCCGATCCGATGGATATGGACGAAGTTAAATGGATGAATATTGGATATGGAGTGGATATGAATGAATACTGATAGGATATGGATGACGATTTATCATCTACGGATAATATCCATTTACCCGAAATTAATTTTTTTATGTATGTTATTTTATATATAAATATAAAAACATATATATTGTACCTTTAATATATAATTATCTATATAGATCTTATAATATAATGCAAAGGCCAAGAAGTTTCTACTACGTAAGGAGTTAATAAAGGTGTATTAGTTTTTTTATAACATAATACTAGTTTATAACCCACGTATTACGTGGATATTTTTATATAAATTTATTTATATAAAATGTATATGAGTAAAAATAAAAACATATAAAAATAATAATTGTGTTTATTTTTTATTATTTACAGATTAAAAAATAGAGTATATTTATCTTTTTTAAAAATATTAAATTGTATTTATCTTTTATTTTTTAAAAGTTGTAATTATCTTTTTGGTGAACGTAGAGGTGACACATGACATTTGATATTTTCCTTTATTATACATAATAATAATAATTTCCACAACTAATTCAAATTATTACATTTGGATCTAATTATAATTATTATGGATAATAATGATAGATATTTATTTTAGGTAAACATTAATTTTAAATGTTACAAAATCTAATTTATTACTTATTAATAAATGAAAAAAAAATAAAGTCAAAATTTAATGCAATTAAGTTAATGTGTTAAATTTGGAAAAAGAGGTGGAAAAATAAAATTTTCTTGTATTGTAGAAGTATAATGTGACATGAATTGTTTTGTTTTATTATAATATATGTACATGGGTTGATTTAGATAATACATATTTTTTTATATTTAAATAAATTATTATAAAATTTATATATAATTAAAATAAAAAAAATTGAAAGCTAGTTAAATTAAAGATAAAAAAATACTTAGTTGTTTGATATTAATTAAAAAAATATTATTATATTGTATTATTAAAAACAGATAATATGTGTTTGCAAAAAATGTTTCTTTTAATATTTATTAACTTCAAATATGAAATATCAATATAAGAAACAAAAAACTTCAATTATGTGAATGTGTATATTTTTTGAAAATGATAAAATATAAAAATGGAATATCTGAAAATCAACAATCAAATTTTATCATATTCACAATTGAAGTTTTATCAATTAAATTTTAAATCTTGTTAGCAAAATAATTAACAAAAAAATTTTAACTTTATTTACTACACTTCTACGTTTAAATTCAAATTTTTACATTTGAATTTAACTATGATCATTAAGGATAATAATGACACATATTTATTTTAGGTAAATATTAATTCATTAATGAAAAAATTAAAATCAAAATTTAATGTAATTAAGGTATTGTAGTAAATTTGGAAAATGAATTAAAATAATGGCATATGTATAATTATTGATTTTAATCAAGGGTATAAGAGACATTTCATAAATAATTATGAGTTGTCATTAATCTGGACCATTGATTTCTTTCCATCCAATGGTCCAGAAACTCCAAGTGGTTTTCTTATTATATATAGTCCAGATCTAAGAACAAAACTTGAACACAAGAACAATACACTTATGTCAACTTTTTTTTTTTTAAATATAAACATAAATAAATCTTAATAATTAAGTTTGTAAATAAATATAAAATGCATTTTAACATTCTTTAACATATAAACAATAAAAAAAATCAGAAAAATAAAAAATCTTTAACATATAAACATGTTTTTTTAACTTTCTTTGATATATAAACAGGAAAATACCTAAAACATCAAAAATCTTTGACATATAAACATTGATTTCAACTTTTTTTGTCATGGTCGGAAAGTAGGTGAAATGTAGTCAGATTGAAATTTTATATCATAAATTTCTAAATTATATATCAAACTTGTTCATAAATAGTCAAATATAAATATTTTAATTACCCAAACATAATTTCAATATATTTTCTATTAACTTAATTTAGTTTTTAGTTTTTTTTAAACAAAAATTTATTTAGTATATTAACGTAATAAAATAGTTAGATGAAAACATATAAAAGATAAAAATGTACAAATATTTTATCAAATGAAAAATAAGATAAATAATTTTTTGATAATTATATTGAATATACAAGAGAATTGTAAAATAAATAATTTAAATTACCTAATTGGGATAATTTTATAAAAATAAAGAATAAATATATTTTATAAAATAAATATATCTTGGAAAATATAAATGTATAAATAATTCTAATAATTAAGGAGAGAGGGAGAAGAGTTGTTTTTAGAATAAGTGACAATAAGTGGGTAAAATATGCTTATTGAACAAATGATTATAAGTGATTATTTACCGCTTATTACTTATTGAAAAAGAACGCACTTATTAACCAAAATCACTTACCGAATAAGTGAAATGACTAAATAAGTACTCATTATAGATTAAAAAAACACCCCCTTAGTAATTTCAAGATTCATGACTTTTTGTAACTACTAGTGATAATGTGATATTATATATACATACAATTTTCATGGGACTGATCGGTGTTACATTGCAACTTGGCCCCTGTGATTGATTTGGTTCTTTTTCTTTTTCGTTTTTAATTTAAACTTTTCATAACACACACATATTTTAGTGTTATCTTTTATTTAACCATTTTATTTTAATAAATTTTTATTTAGTCATCTTTTAACATTATTACAATATTTTCTTACACACTTAAAATTATGATTTTAGTTATACATAAATTTGGAGTTATCTTTTGAAACTATTATGTTTATGTTTAATTGTATGAAAAAAACTTTATTACTCATATGCACAATACAAGATTTTAATGAAATTGCTTTATAATTAAAATGTAACTAATTAATATTTAGATTTATATATTAAATATAATCATGTTTAACAATAAACATTACACTTAGGTGTTGTTTGATTGCATAAGAGATTAATTGTCTGATGTCTGATTCCACTTCTGATTGATGAGAGGTGAGCCTGATAAGATACTAAGATCTGATAAGAGAATTCAATAAGTCTGTTAGTTTTATAAATTATCTGAATCTGTTATTTTTATTAATTTTACATATTAATTCCCAAAACCAAATAGATATCATTGATTAAAGTCAAATATCAAATAAGAATAATATCATTAAATCAAAGTGATCTGTAACGCCCGCAAAAGTTTGAGGTAATTAATTAATTTCGAGTCATTTAATTTAATTATTAATTCGAGTTAGTAGGATATAAATTATCAAATTCCATGGTTGGTATTTAAAATGTTGATTGTTTTTGTAGTTCAAGAATTAGGAAATAAGAATTTTATTATATATGTGTACAAATCTCATCACATTAATGTCTTTAAAAAAAACAATAAAAATAAAATAAATAAATAATGATAATAATAATAATTATTAAATAAAGTAATATATGATGCATGCATGAAAGCATAACCATCATCATCATCATCAACAACAAATTTCTGTATAAACTTTATATATATGTCTAAAACCCTAGCAAAATTTGCATCTCAAAAACCCACACACAAACACACACATATTTCTGAAAATATTGAAGAGCTTGGGGCTGAATTTCAAGGATTTAAACAACAAGTTTATCAACACAATCATCATCATTCTTGAAACTTTGAGGTAATGCCTATGAACCCAAATAAATTCAAACTCCCGTATGAAGTTTTGGTTTATGTTACAATACATAAATATGAGTTTAAATATTGTATACTAGGCTGAAAATGAACAACCAAATGATGTTTATTATCATCACCTTCTTCATTATTGATTTAAAAACTTCAAGAGAATATCAATGGTGGTATAAATGGGTTTTGATATTCAAACCGAAAATAAGTATAAAATTGATAGAAATGTGACTAGAAATCATAATAGCATTTTGATGTTTAAATTTCGGATTCATGGATTTTTAGGTGGGTTTCAACATTTGATATTTGATTGTGTTAAATGAACAAGAAAAATAAACCTGGAATTTGGGAAGCAAATCAATAAATAGAAGTAGAGTTAGGGGTGTGTGTTGGATGGGTTTCGGCCGGCGAGATTCAGCGGTGGCGGCGGCCACCGGTGGCTGTCCATCTTCGCCTCTTTCCCCTTCTTTTTTCCCTTTCTTCCTGTTTTAGTCCGCCTAGAGGGAGAGACGAAGGAGTAGTGGTTCGGTATGTGAGTGGTGTGAGTGGTGTGGGGTTCGACCGGAGACGGAGGTGAGCGGCGACGGCTGGCCGGCGGCTCTTCCCTGGCCGGTGGCGGCTTCTTTTTTTGTTCATTTCTGCTTGTGAACCGAGAGGGAGAGGGAGAGTGGGAGAGGTGTGTGTGTAGGGTGGTGTTCGGTGGTGACCAGATCGGCGCCGGAACCGTTTTGGCCGGCGGCTGGCCGGCGAATCTTGCCTGACCGGCGGCGGCTCCCCTTTTCTTCCTTGTGAGAACCGAGAGAGAGAGAGAAGAGGGATTGAGAATCAGGGTTTCTTTTGTTTTGTTGTTCTTTTAATATGTAGTGGGCTTTTAGTTTCTTTTTTTTTTTTTAATTCTTTTAATTTCTTTTGGGCTCAAATTAGATAAATTAGGTTGGGCCTTCATTTAATAATTGATAATGGGCTAGGAATTATAAATCTAAAGTTAGTGTTGGGCTTGAATTAAATTCTGATTTTAGGTTAAGAGATTGGGGTTTTCTTTTAATATTTTCTTAATAATTGTTGGGCTTTGTTAAATGGTGTTGGGTTTTAAGATTAAATTGATTATGAGTCCATGTTTCTTATTGGATTGATCAATTAAATTAAATGTGTTTGGTCTTTTATTTTAAATTGGGCTAAAATATATAGATTAGAGTTTGTTTGGTTAGATTTAATTTATTTAAATTTAGATGAGTTATCCATTAAGTTATATTGGATTTACATGTGGGTTGGAGTAGTATAGAATTAATTATTAATAATATGATTAATGCAAATTTAAAAGGTTTTTAATTTAAAATTTGATATGATTAATCATTTACTTTTATATGAGAGTTTAGTATTTGCTCAATAAACTCTAAATAAATAATAATTAAAATAATAAAGTAAGCGTTAACAAATAACTCGATATTCTTCGAATTTAATCCCGAACTTTAATTAATTAATTAAATAACGGACTTAGCAATTATAGCGTTGCAGATATTGATAAATAGACCATATATTCTTTTATATCAGGACTCTAGTGATTTAATTGGGAAGTGTGGCTCTCGGTAGTACTTTCAGTTGATATAAAGTTGTCGGTTGGCGAGTAAGGATTTGCGAGCACTGTGAGTAATTGATTTAATTTCATGAATGATCATTTATAATGTGTTTGTACTGGTTATTAGTTTCATTTCTTTTACCATGCTTATCCATTGCACTGTCATGTTGCCTTTGATATCTGTTATTCATTTCATTACCCTGAGTTGTGATATGATAACCCTTATTCCCCGGTATGCATACTGTGTATTTATGTGATGATTGCATGTCTGTGTGGCTGCATGTTATTTTTATACGCTGTAAGTCGGGAGTGCCGCAAGCTATGTTACTGTGTATGCATTGCTGGGAAGGCCGGATGCTACACAGACTACCTATTCGTGGACGCACTGCTGGGAAGGCCGGGTGCTTCACATGTTGAATTTGTGCCGATACTTGTATCATTCATATTATTCTTGTTTATTTGTGCTATTAAATCTGTTACTCGCTAGGCGACGGCTTACCCCGGTTGTGGGGGCAATTTTTCAGGTTTAGCTGATAAGGGGAAAGCACCTGCTTCAGGGTCAAGGGTTTGAGAGCTCGTGGTATCAGATTGACTTCCGTACTTTTCTGTTATTATTGCTAAAATTGTAATTGGGATGGGTAGATCCCTATACTTTCAATTTGGTTGTAATAACTAGATTATTTATTTTAGCGTACTCTGAATGTTATGGTTAGTTTATTATGCACTAAATTTGAGGTTTGAGCTTAGATAAATTTTGTTATGTTGGATTTTGAGCGTTATGTTGCAGAATTATAGTAAAAGCGTCGCGTTATTAGAACGGAGTGTTTCATGATCTATGTAAACATTTAATATCATTCAAATAACATTAACAAGATTTAAGTAAGAAACCAATTCAAGTTTATAAGGTATAATCAAGTAACATAAATGCATTCAATAAACATGTAACCAACATGCTTTCAACAATCAAATAACAATTAAAGTTTATAAGTTATAATCAAGTTTATAAGGTTACGTTTATTAACTTCCAAATAACCTAAGTTTATAAGTTATATAGATATGTTATTGAAAAATAATTAATTTTATCAAAAAGTGTTGGAATATTTATTGTTATAATAAATATGGTAAGAGGTAGGGTAGGGGTGGGTAGGTTGAGGGTGGAGTGGGGTGGGGTAAATAGGGTAGGGTAATGGTGTAGGGGTAGGGTGGGTAGGTTGAGGGGTAAGGTGGGTGGGAGTGGGTAGATTTGAGGGGTAAGGGTAGGGTAGGGGTGAGGTGGGTAGGTTTGAGGGGTAGGGGTAGGGGTGGGTGTAGGGTGGGATAAGGAGGGGTGAGGTGGGGTGGGTAGGTTTGATGGGTTAGTGTAGGGGTGGGGTAGAGTGTGATAGGGTAAGTATGGGAGTGGGGTGGGTAGGTTAAGGGTGGAGATGAAGATGAGGTGGTATAAGTAAGTTAAGGGTAGTTAGGGAAGGGTGAGATTAGGTGGTTGAAGGTAGGGTATGTTGAGGGTGGGATGGGGTGGGGTAGGGTAGGGGTAGGGGGTTTAGGATAGGGTAGGGTAGGGTTAGGGTGGGTGTGGTAGGGTATGGGGTAAGGGTGGGGTGGGGGAGGAGAGACGTGTATTTTTTTGGTGTGATAAGTGATGATAAGAAGCATATCAAAGTCTTATCCTGATAAGACCTGATAAGAGAATTTTGACTCTTATGTCTTCTGCATATCAAACGCACTTATCAGCATTTTCCTCTTACCGAATAAGAGGTTACCTTTTATCAGAGAAACACCCCCTTATAAAGTTGGCAGGTCCTATTGGATGTATTTGAGACATTACAATTATAAACTTTATTTGATTTGATCGTAAAACCAACAAATTAAATTAGCGCTTAAACCTAATCAATGTCAAAATTTTAAATTATGGTTATGAATATTTAATTATTCAATTTCGGTTCTGATCCTATTTAACAAGTCATGGTTTATAATTTTAGCATTGCAAAATCTTAAAAACCAATTATAAGAACCAACTAACAGTGTCATTTTACTTGCTTCCTGGATATACACATCAGCTTTCTAATTCCAATCTTCGATCATGGTTCAGTTATGATTCGTTATTTGAAATGTTTGAAAAATATTAACTCATTTGTTTTTCATATTTATTTTTGTAAGTAATATTTTAAACTCCGCAGCAACGCGCGTGTATCTGATAACTCGTTATAGTATATAAATCAATTATAGGTTTAGGGACGTTTAGTTTGCAAAATGGAATTCGAATGAATTAGAATTTAATTTATAATATATAGTAGTTGATTAGTTGACGTATGGAATAGTGTTTAAGGCTAGCTAAGGGTATGTGTTGTGTGAAATGTTAGGAATCTAAATTCATTTACAAATAGTTAATAATGGTGAATTCTTTCGATCATAGATTTGAATGGAATTTAAACACATATTAATTAATTAATTTTATAATTCAAATTTTCAAATATACTATAAGCAAATGATAATTCCATCAAAATCCATTCGGTAAGTCAAACGTCCCTTATGTTTATTTATGGTTTAGAAAAATATTATGCAAGGTCCATTTATTGAATTGTTACAACCAAAACATAGGTTAAACAACTAAATTAGTACAAAAACTTATAATATATACCACATCTCTATCCTTTATGTCACTGAAAAATGTAGTGTACGTGAAACAATATCATACATAAACTCGGAAAGTAATCGGGTTTAAAATATCTTGGATGAAATTGGGGTATGTCATTATTTGGCTGATATGAAAGTGGATGATTTTTGTTCTTTTCTCCTCAAATAGCTAGCAGACAGTTTCAAGAAGTCAATATATTTTCCTTCCATATAAAAATTTGGGCTTCTACGAAAGAAATACAGAAGTAAGATGGTTCAATACAACTTGAATATTTGGATTTTTGATCATCATAATTTGAAAACAAGTTAAGTTTTTCTTAGTCGCTGATATGTACGTTGTAATGTAATGTGGGTCTTGTTAAGTTTTTTGAGACAGGATATTAAATTGAAGGGAGTCCTATATGATTGCATATTGGTACTTGATGATCAAACAAATATAAAAGTTTTTACGATAGGAAGCAAAATTAACAAAAAAAAAAAAAAAAAAAAAAAAAAAGCCAAAGTTACTCCATAAATAAAATTGTCAAATCCTCAAAATAATCAATTCGAAAAAGCTATTCAATCTTCATAATTAGAATCAAAGTTTAACATTTTAATTATATAATTAGTTAAAACACATACACATAATTAAGTTATACGTCAATAAATCTATACTGCTATACACTAAGAAAAACAAGTAAAATTTCTATAAATTGTCTTCATGATCACTATTGTTATACACTACTCAATCATATAATAACTAAAGTAATTTGTTATAAAGTTTTTTTTTTTCATTTCAAGTTTAACGTTAATTGTTACAGAGCATTCATTTTATGTTACAAATCGACTTTAAATTTAACATAAAATGTAATTGTGTTATGTCTTATTACCACTTCTTATCAATGAGAGATGATCTCGATAGTTGTTAAGAGGTTCAATAACATTGTTTGATTTCTAAATGTCTAATTATATATGTTTTCTTGATTTTATTTATGAAATTAATAAAAATTTTATGATTTATAAATATATTAGTTGACTTTTGTAATTCGTTAAACAAAAAATCAACTAGCACACATATCTTCATAGGCATATTGGTATCTTTGCTTCCCCCCTTTTGATAGCAAGGCTGGTACTTTCAGCAATGATTCATATTGTTTGCTGTTTTTTGACAAGGAGAAGTTGAGCTTATCTCATCTATTGTTACATTTTTCAAGCGAATAGGGATAACTGCGAAAGATGTAGGGTTCAAGATATCTAGCAGAAAGGTGAGGATAAACCTTCATTATCTTTCATAGTACTTGAAGGGTATGTTCAAAGAATAACTTGGACCTATTAAAAGAACCATTAGCTATCCTTAGAAAACATTTACATTTGTTTCTATGAAAATGATGAAGGGATTTGACTTTTGCCATACTAGTCCATGGTCTATACAAAGACTTTACATGGACCATACATACAACGTTTTCGTTTTCCCGTCTGTGATTCTGTGAACATGACCCTACACAAGTTGATAACCATAAGCAGGCACTAACACATGTTAAAACCAAAATTCAAGCCAACACCACGGTAAACCTCAATAGTCTCATGACGTGTCATTAAAAGAAATTCATTAGAGAGTAAAGGAGTGCAATTCCAGAAGATCATTTGTTGTATCTCCAAGAATATATGTAATACAATGGCTTAACAGAAAATGATCTAATCAGATTTTGCAAAGTCATGTAAAGTTTTAACTCTCGTAATGAATTGATGCCATTAAAGATAAGATTAAAGTCTATGAAAGACAATGACATTTGGAATCATGTCAAATTACGTAAAGGTACGAAACCAATTGGTTACTTATATATGGATACTTAAAACTAAGAAGGTTTCATAAGGTAATATTGAAAGATGTAAAGATTGTCCAGTCGTTAAAGGCTTTACTCAAAAGAGATTTATTGGTTGTAAAGAGACTTTCTTTCTGATATTTAGAATGACTCTTTTAGAATTAAGAATGACACTAATAAATCAATTTAATATTGAGCCCTTTCAGATGGATGTTAAGAAAAGTTTCTTAGTGGAGACATTGATGAGACGTCTTACATAAAGTGACCTAAAGATATTGAATCTGAAGATTCCAAGATTATGGTAAGTAAGATGAATAATCCATCTATGGTTTGAATTTAGGTTTCCCTGAGTAGTATTGCAATTTTTATCAAATTATTACTTTGTATGGTTTTGAGGTAAATATCGTCAATTATTGCAAGTAATAGTGGGAGTAAATGTATCTTGATGTTACTATATAATGTTGATACTCTACTTGTAAATAGTGATATGGTTTTGTTTTGGAAACCAAGAAATTTCTAACGGAAGATCTTGGCTAGACATATTTTGTATCAAGTTTTTCGTATACTTATAGACCAAAATTTGAAGTATACTTGGATTGTCACAAAATTGCAACTCATTGGGTGGGGGGGGGGGGGGGGGGGGGGGGGGGGAACTAAAAAAAAAAGTTGCTGTTTTTTTTCCTTTTTCTTTGTTGCAGCGCAAAACCGAATCTATTGATATCATCTTCTTTATGCGGAAACCTGACGACGAACGAACACGGTTGTAAGAGTCTTCCTCACCTAAAGCCTTAATGTTCTAGACCGAACAGCAGATCTCTGATAGATGGAAATTAGAGATCTTAGTCGTTGCTTTAGGGTATTGGGGACCCTCACTATATATAGAATGGGAATTAGGGTTACCATCAAACCCTAAAGCCCAATAGTATTAGTTTATTAATGAATAGCCCAATAAGTCTATTAAAGATAAAGCCCAATAATTTAAACATATAAGTCCATACAAATAGAAATTCTAACAGAACCAACTTTTGCAAGCATTCTCAAAGATAAATGGGGTGCTTTTCTCTCTTTGTATGTGGTTTTCGTTTACAATTGGATTTCGAAATGGCACATCAGGCTACCAGAAACAAAAAGTGTGCACTTTTATCTTGAAACTCAACTAAAGCCACTTCCATTTCAAAAGGACAGATATGTCATTGAAGGAATGAAGTATCAATCCACGTGATTACAAACTAATTTTAAAGGTAAGGACGAGCATCCATTTGAAGTAATTTTTATTAGTTTTTTTTAATCAATGATACTTGCACATTAGTTAAAACAGATTAACAAAAAAATTAAAGAAATTAAAGAATTGAAATTAACAAGTTCTAAATGTCCACGCATTGCATCGAGATGAATAAGATTCAAACATCAATTAAGGTTTTTTTAAATTACAAATAATTATATTGATATGACTATAATTTTATGTGTTTTCGGTATCATTTTAGGCTCATTTTAAGCACCAATGCTTTGTAACTTCCATATTATTACTCCCAAATTGTGTTTCAGGGTTAAGAAGTCAAATGGAAGCAGCGTGAGAAAATTCAGCGCGAACTGAGTTGGTGGGAGCGCAAGCTGGCGCCATCCTATGCTGCAAAACAGAACTATTGTGAGTTAGAGAGCACTTCCAGCGTAGACCAGGCGGTACCCCCAGGGCAGGGGGCGCAGGCCTACACTGGTGCGGCCTGAAAAGACTGCAGACACGTTTTTGAACCCAAAACCCTATTTTTCACTCCCTCTATAAATAGAGGTTGATGGCACTCGATTTGGGAGGTTCCGGTTTATTGAAAATGTTGGCGAAGCCCTGCCGGATTTGATTTCAAGTGAGTATTAACTTAAGCCGTAGTGATTTCGTAAATGGTTATCTTTAATTTGATTTGTTATTCAATCGTAGTTTGCTTGCCATAGTTCTAAGTATTAAATTTAGCTTTAATCACCTCGCCAAACAATCCAATTCACAAATTAATCGCTTTCTTAATCTTATAAGAAACTAGCATTAACCCTAACAAATCCACACGCTCTCTGAAAATTCGACCCTTACTTCCCTGAACTAGTAGGTAGTTTGGACTATTTCTACGGGCCACAACGACGGCTCGTCAGATTTTGGCGCCGTTGCTGGGGAGCGGTAAGCGCTTGTTAGGGCTAGTAAGCTAGTTTTGCCTTAGTTTAGGTCAGAGTAGGTTAGTACTTTATATTTGGATTATTTTCGTACTTTTATTTCTATTTGTTAAAAAGCCAAAAAAATCATAAAAAAGGGTAATTGTAGCCACTCTACTTTTACCACAAAAACTTTAATAAATAAATAATAAATAAATAAAATAAAAAATAATTAGTTAACTAAGTACTGAAGTTCAAGAGTAATCTAAGGTGCGCGGAGGACAAAATTAATCAAGAGGAGGAAGTTCCAACTTTCGAGTAGTCAAATCCTGTGAGAAATCTCGAAGACGAAATACTAGAGCCTTTAATTGTCGAAATGGGTGAACAATTGAGAAGGACTGTCGAGTCACATTATCGCCCTGGTGATGTGCCCGACCACTCACCTATTCGATATCCGTAAAATGAGAACGAACCCGAAGTTCGTCCTCAATTATTCTAAAATTTTCCCATCTTTAGAGGAATGCCTAGTGAGGAACCCTATGAACATTTAGCTGAATTCACATCTATTTCTAAAGATAATCACGTTCGAGGTATAACCACCGATAACTTAAAACTTCGACTATTCCCTTTCTCTTTAAAAGAGAAAGCCAAAAATTGGTTTTTGTCACTACCCACCAATAGCATCACGACCTGAGATCAAATGAAACGGGAATTTCTCAATGAGTATTAACCCATAAGTAAAACCACTGAGAAACGAAAAGAGATCATTGGTTTCAAACTAAAACTTGGTGAACAATTCTATGAAGCATTTGATCAGATGAACGATTTGCTAAGAGCATGTCCACACCATGAAGTTCCAAAATGGATGCTCGTCAAAAATTTCTTTGATGGTGTGAGTCAAGAATGCCGAAACATGATCACCGCCGCTACTCGTGGCACATTCTTATATAAAGAAGATGACGAGGCTTGGGAATTACTGAATTAACTCACTTAAGGTCTCAAAGTTCAAGCCGGTTCTGAGAATAACATTGGAGTTCAGGTGATGTGTATAGACAATGCCTGGAAACATGAAATAAAGAGTGAAATCTCAATACTCGGAAAGAAGATAGATCAACTGATAAAAGAGTTTTAGCCAAAACCCCGCTACATCAGTTTATTGCGTAATATGTGGAGATCCATCAGCTCATCATTCTGAAGCATGTCCTCAAGTGCAACTCACTGAAGATTATGCGAATGAAGTATACAATTTTAGAGCGCATCGGGAGAGGGATAACCCATTTTCGGAAACCCATTATCCGGGATGGAGAAATCATCCCAATTTTCGATGGAATAATGATCAGACTACCGATCATCAGTCTAAACCAATGTATGAACCACCACGAAGATAATATCAATATGGTTCAACTTATGCTGTTAAGGATGAGCGATATTACAATATAAACCAACGTGATCAACCTCACTTTCATGTTGAGACGAATACGAGTTTTTCACAATTTTCGGAGTTCGCAGAATTCATGAAGCAACAATCGGCTTTTAACATGATGCTGAGTCGCCAAATGGCTCAAATAGCCGAATCTCTCACAAGACGAGATAAGGGGAAACTTCCGAGTAACACAGTTCCAAATCCTTCGCACGCACATGGCAAAGAGAAGAAGCATGAATTTAATGAAGTATCCAAGGTAACTACCGTGAGAAGTGGTATAATAGTTGATAATAAGATCGAGATACCAAAGGAGCAAGAAGTAGAGTCAGATCCCGACACTGAAGTCGTGTACGAAGAAACAACAGATCTAAAGAAGAAGGAAGGTTCTAAGAAAGTTACTTTCAAGGAACCAATCAACGCAGATATCCCAACTCCCAAAGTTGGGGAGGTGGTTAAGGATCAGGACACCACAACTCTCCTCCTTACCCCACTGCACTAGAAAATCCAAATTCGTCTCCATATGGTAAGAGAGGTCCACAACCTGAGGATTTGTGGGATCTATTCAATCAGGTCAAGATCAATATCACATTGGTCAAGGCGATTCAAAAAGTACGCTCTTATACCAAATTCTTAAAAGAATTCTGCACGCAGAATAGAAAGTTTAAGGTCTCGCTTCCCAAGCAGATCAACTTAACTGAGCAAGTGACTGCGGTGATTTCTAATTCCTTGCCACCAAAGTTGAAAGATCCTGGATCACCTTTGATTCCAGTTACAATTGACAATGTGCAAATTAAAAAGGCATTACTCGACCTTGGAGCCAGTGTAAATATTTTGCCTGGAAATTTGGTTGATAAACACGATCTGGGCCAGTTACAGACCACAAATATTATTCTACAACTGCCAGATTGTTCAACGAAATATCCAAGGGGTATCTTATCGGATGTTATAGTAAAAGTAGAAGATTTCTACTATCCGGTTGGCTTCCTAGTCTTAAATACAGAGAGTTCCTTCGGAGAGAATCAACCGCCCGTTATCTTAGGCAGACCGTTCTTAACCACTATAAATGCTCAAATCAATTTTAGAACGGGGGCTGTAGATATTGCATTTGGAAACCGTAAGATGCGATTAAACGTGTTTAATTCTTCCACCACTGCTTCAATCGATTCAGAATGTTACATGATAGATGCGGTGGATGAGCTTAAGCAGCACAGTTCACTAATCAATGCCAAAGATACCATCGAATTATTCTTTGCTGAACATGATACTGCTATGATGAACTCTGAGCAATATAATGAGCTTGAGACAGTCATGGAATCCACACATGGACCTAAACAACCACTGTGGACCCATAAGACAGAGAAATTACCAACTGATTTGCCTCAATTTGCAAGGTCTTCGATAGAACAACCACATGTTCTAGAGTTAAAAGCCTTACCTGTGCATTTGAAATATGTCTTCTTAGGTCAGAATGACACTCTGTTAGTCATTATTTCATCTGATCTGAACGAGGCACAAGAAAAGCTCTACTGCAAGTGTTAGTAAAATATAAAGAGGCAGTAGGTTGGACTAAGAATGTTGTTGCCGACCACCTGTCTAGGCTCCCTATTCTTCCATTAGACTTAACTGATCACATTAGGGACTCCTTCCCTGATGTACAATTATTATCAATTTTCAAAATACCATGGTTTCCATTAGACACAGGTTAAATGGGCCACCAATAATATGCTAGTCTCTGAACTAATCAGGTTAGAGGAACCAAAACATATTTAGACTAGTATAGGAGCAGTACGTCTGGCTGAAGACGTAAAACTTAGCGCTTCCTGAGAGGAAATCCAGAGAACTTTGTGAGTGTGATTCTGGAAACCCTCACGAGACAACACCCGTCCACTCGGGATACCGAGGGGTTTAACGACTTATTGCACATGCTAAGTGCAATCGTGATTCCCTACGAAAAGGCGGATTATTTATTTCTTAGTTTTAGTGTCACCAACTAATTTGGGGAGGATTCCCAACCCAATTTTAGTTGTTTCTAGACTTAAGTTTATTTATATTTATGCAAGTGTGCTAGTTTAATGAATGCTAATTTTCAATTTAGTTTCATCTATCCCAAATAAGCAAAGAATTTTATTAAGAATGTGATTGTGTTCATTGTCTGCCATTATAAGTGTGTTTATGTGACGTGGACGTCACAATGGTCTAAGTTGGGGAGGGTAAGTTCTATGAAATGTTTAATATGATGTAACGAGCCTCCACAAAATTTTTTTTATTATAAGACTGAAATTTGACCATACGGGCAGAGAGCTACGACATATCATGAACAGCAGAACTGGGCATATTGAGAGGGGGTTCGACATCACGAGGATTCTCAGGCTGGTAGTTTTTCAACAGTATCTTCGGTCCTCTTTCTCCTTACTAGTGATCAGGTACTATCGTTCATTGCTCTTCACATTTATCATATTTAGATTTGCTTGTTTGGGTTAGAATTTTAATTTTAATTATTTTATTTTAGTAATTGTGTGTGATTTATTTTCAATTGCCGAGTTCTGTTAAATGTGAATGCTTAGTGTCAATGCAGTGTTTTGAATTTCCCCAATGGTTCTTGTTTGCCGATCAGGTCGTGGAAAATGATGATAAATAGAAAATATATGTACTTGGGAATTGGCTAATGTTGATAGGATATTCTATAATTAAGATAAGAGTCATAATAATAGTTAACATTTTTGTTATGTAAATCAAATTCAAGTAGGTTAAATTATACTCGAGCTTAAATATAAGTAATGTGTTAAAAGATTTTGGAAACTCATGCAATAAGGGGGAGAGCTTAATCACGTTTTGAGCCTAAAAAACGATTCAATTATAGTCTAGTTGGTTCGGGAAATTAAGTCATTTGGGGTATCACTCATGCCTAATCCTCTAAAACCATCTGGTTTGAGAGCGATTGACCCAAATTCTGCTACATGGACCAACTAGATAACTTAAGTTAGAAAGAAATAGAGATATAAGCATGATATTAAAAAGAAACATTTGTCGTAAACATGCATAGAGGGAAAAGATGGTCAAAAGACCCATGTGTTTTAAGTTTCGTAACCTTGAGCTAAAAGGGGAATTTCCAAGAGTGAGATACATTATATAAATTCTAAGGAAAATATATTTTAACTGAAAATGGCTTTGGTTTTCATATTAAAAGTTTTAACGTATTATCGCGAAGGCTGGCTTAACTTAGAATTTCTAGCCACACTGCTAGTATATGCTTGGTAAATAGTTAGTTCTGATTCCAAAGGCTTGTTCGGGGACGACTGAGAGTTATGTTGGGGAGGTTTGATAGGAATATAATTTTATGTGTTTTCGGTATCATTTTAGGCTCTTTTTAGGCACCAATGCTTCGTAACTTCCATATTATTACTCCCTTATTGTGTTTCAGGGTCAAGAAGTCAAATGGAAGCAGCGTGAGAAAATTCAGCGCGAACCGAGCCGGTGGGGGCGCAGGCCTGCGCCACTCTACGCTGCAAAACAAAACTATTGTGAGTTAGAGAGCACTTCCAGCGCAGGGGGGGGCGCAGGCCTACGATGGTGCGCCATGAAAAGAATGCAGACGCGTTTTTGAGCCCAAAACCCTAATTTTCACTCCCTCTATAAATAGAGGTCGATGGCAGCCGATTTGGGAGGTCCGAAAAGTGTTGAAAAAAGTGGCGAAGCCCTGCCGGAGTTGATTCACGATCCAATTCCAAAGACGGTGGATTGCATCCGTTCGAGCCTACGATGATGTCTCCAATCATTCCCGATGAAGAGCACACGATGAGCGGCTAAGCACCATAGCCGTTTGCGGAGGATCTACGGCTAAGTCTTACCCTTTTGAATGCTTATTTATGTATTTATGTATTTGGATGATTAAATACTTTGTGTGATACAAATGATATGCATTTGGTTGTTTTATGAATATTTGATCTAATTGGTAAAAGCGAGATAGTTCATAGTGATATTATTATTTATGTCGAGTTCATTAGTTTAGGGATTAAGACAAGTAATGAATGTTGCATGCTCTATGCCAAGATTTATTGGTTAAATTATTTACGAGTAATATGACTAAGTAATTGGTTATTTCTATGTGACCGTTACATGAGATTCAATTGGATAATAACTTATGCCGTAATGATTCCATGAATGGTTTTCTTCAAATTGCTTTGTTAATCAGTTCGTTACTTGCTTGCCGTTGTTTTAGTTATAATTTAGTCATAATCATTATTCCAACAAATCACCCAATTCACAATTTAAATCGCTTTTATAAACCTAAAAATACTAGCAAATTAACCCTAATAAACCTACACGCTCCCTGAGGATTCGACCATTACTTCCCTGCACTAGTAGGTAACTTGGATTATTTCTACGGGCCACAACGATGGCTCGTCATATATCTCAGTTTCTGACTACATATATAATTAGACAGTTATATCAAATAATTATCATAATTATTAGAATATATAGATCCCTAGTATATATACTTAGATCTTAAGCCAAAACTATAAAAATATAATTAACTTAATATATGTGTATTGATCTTTATCACATATAAATAACTGTATGTGAAATAATAATAATAATAAACACATTTTTATTAGGAAAAAAAAAATTCTTTTATATGAAATGGAAGCGTAAAACATTGATATACAACAATATATTTGAAAAAGTTATTAAAACGAAATATGATTACCATAAATAATTATGTTTTATTTGTACGTACCGTATTTTATTTTATTTGTAGTATATTTCACATTAAACAATATGAAAACACACTTACATCTAAAAGTGATATCACTTTTAGATGTAATCTAACTAACTTTTAAAGTCTCAAGACTAAACTGTAACAATGTGTGAGAGAGGAAGACTAGTAAAATAAAGGGAAAATGGCATGTAATAGCTGTGAACTTTCGACTTTGTATCGATTTATGTAGTGAACTTTTTTTTGTGCACATTTGGTAGTCAAAGTTTCAATTTTGTTCCAATTTGGTAGTTGGTCGACCTGGTAACCGGTTTCATCCGGTTGCAATGCCTACGTGGACCATTTTTAAATGACGTGTCAACCCGTTTTGATATTTTACCCGGTTTTACCTACGTGGCGGATCCGTTTTATAATATTACCCGGTTTATACCCGGTTATAACCCAACCCGGTTCCTTAATTTCTTAACATCGCCCAACCGGGTTGGGTTATAACCGGGTATAAACCGGATCCGCCACGTAGGTAAAACCGGGTAAAATATCAAAACGGGTTGACACGTCATTTAAAAATGGTCCACGTAGGCATTGCAACCGGATGAAACCGGTTACCAGGTCGACCAACTACCAAATTGGAACAAAATTGAAACTTTGACTACCAAATGTGCACAAAAAAAAGTTCACTACATAAATCGATACAAAGTCGAAAGTTCACAGCTATTACATGCCATTTTCCCTAAAATAAAATAGAAAAATATTTCATTGTAATCTTTCTTCATACATGAACTTCATATATATACACAGTGAAACCACCAACTTTACTATATACTATGATTTCACATGCACTGTAAATCATTGCTTCTCAACTTGGTACAAGACCAAGTAAAATTATACATCCATATTTTATCATTTTATAACACTCCCCATTGGATGATAATTTTAGTAAGAGTTCAACCACCAAATGTTGTCTCATAAAAACCTTGCCAAAGAAAAACCCAGTGGGAAATAACTTTAGACAAGGGTAATAGAGTACAACGATTGGTTGACTCCCCCTCATATTGTCATCTGAAAGTCATAACATGTTTTGTACATGTCGCATTCAATGTTGTGAAAATGTTTTCTGAAAATCACTTTGGTGGGGGCAGAACTAAATCCAACCAACAAATTTACTACATAAGAAATAACAGGTAAGATACATCAAAGCTCCAATTGCACTAAGTTATGGTACCTCTGGACCAAGTAAATCTTCATTTTCTTCTTGAGGACGAAATGGATCATTGTCAATATTAAGTGATCTAACTACCATTGGCGTGCCTAAAGGCTTTGCTTTATCCATATTAAAACGTTTTAAGACATTCTCCGTATAATTTGATTGATGCACAAGTATGTCGTTATGCATGTGCTCTATTTGTAAACAAAAACAATATTTGATTTTACCAATGTGTTTCATTTCAAATTCCTTCTTTAGTAGCACAATGTCTTCTTTATCTCTTTGATTGTGCCAATGATATTTAGATCATCAACATAGAGAGCTATACTAACATATCCAACCTATGTCTTCTTTTTAAACACGCATGAACAAATTTGATTATTTGTATATCCTTTAGAGAAAATTACTGATTTGGTCCCTGTGGTTTGTCCATTGTTGCTGGTTTGGTCCTTTAAGATCAAAAATTACTCCGTTGGTCCTTATGTTTGTAATTTTGTTTCATGGAAGGTCCTTTTGAGAAACGGCCGTTAAGTGTCAAGGTTAGTCAATGGGCATTTTAGTCTTTTACCTTCTCTCTCTCCTCTCCCTTCTTTCTATTAATTAACCTAGACTATTTCTTCATCCTCCTCATTTCTCCTTCTCTCTATAATGGCTGCTACTTGTACGGCGGAAGGTGAAGGTTGACAACACTTTGTTTTGTTATGTTAAGATCAGTTTCGTCATGTTAGATCAATTTCACGTTCCATCAGAATTTCTGTTTCGCAGGAAGATTGAAAGAAAGCTCGTAGAAGGTTGTTGTATTGGGCGTAATCTCATATCTGATGTACGTTCGGAGTTCAATAACACGATTACGATATCGATCATTATTTTGCGACTCTAGATTTTCGGCTTTAGGTTTACGTGTTTTTTCCATGAATCGATGAAAGGAATTAGATCTGTAGATTTGGTGTTTTTTTGTACAGTTTTTTATTAATGTGTGATTGTGGCTAGGCGTGATGAATTGTAGAGTTTGGTAAAAAAAAATCCTATTAAAGTGGCGAAAATGAATTTGAGTACCGTCGAGGAAGAATCTTCAGATCAAATTGTGCATACGCCGGAGGAAATCGATTGGCAGATGCTCGATAAATCAAAGTTCTTCTTCCTCGGTGCCGGCCTTTTTTCGTGTTTATCAGCTACACTTTACCCTGTTGTGGTTTTGAAAACCAGGCCGCAAGTTTCGTCCTCCAATTTGTCTAGTTTTAAGACGGTCTTTTCGATTCTGAGGTATGAGGGTTTTCGAGGTTTTGGTATATCGATAATGACATATGCACCATCAAATGCGGTTTGGTGGGCCTCATACTCTATAGCTCAAAGACTTGTCTGGGGTGGAATTGGATCATACATGTGTAAGAAAGATGATGATAGCAATGAGAATGGCGGTGTGGCTACTCTTAGATCTGATTCAAGAACTGTCATGGCAGTTCAAGGTGTTAGTGCAGCCGTGGCAGGTGGTGTCTCAGCTTTAGTTACAATGCCTTTTGATACAATCAAGACGAGATTACAAGTTCTTGATAGCAGTGACGACAACAACGGTAGGAAAGGACCAACTGTTGGCCAAACTGTGAGAAATTTAGTGAGGGAAGGCGGATGGATGGCTCTCTATAGAGGATTAGGTCCACGATGGGCTTCCATGTATATGTCTGCTACCATCATGATCACAACTTACGAGCTTCTCAAGCGCCTCTCGACCAAAAATCAAGAAAATTTGATACGATGAATACCAAAAATCAAAATACCAAGGTATCCATCAGAAAGAAAATTTGATACGATGAAAATTTGATACGATGAATATCAGAATCCATCAATTTCGGTGAGAAGGAGAAATGAAGAAGATGAAGAAATAGGCTAGGTTAATTAATAGAAAGAAGGGAGAGGAGAGAGAGAAGGTAAAAGACTAAAATGCCCATTGACTAACCTTGACACTTAACGGCCGTTTCTCAAAAGGACATTCCATGAAACAAAATTACAAACATAAGGACCAACGGAGTAATTTTTTATCTTAAAGGACCAAACCAGCAACAATGGACAAACCACAGGGACCAAATCAGTAATTTTCTCTATCCTTTACATATCAAATAATTACTCAAATGATTATACAACATCCGTCTAGATTGTTTCAACCAATATAAAGATCTTTGTAATTTGATCGAATGCATTTCTTTGGGTTTGGTGATTAATGCTTCAGGCATCTTAAATCCTTCAGGGATCTTAAATCCTTCAGGGATCTTCATATAAATATCACTATCTAGTGATCCATATAAATAAGCTGTAACAACATCCATTAGACGCATTTCTAAATTTTTAGAAACTTCAAGACTTATTAAATATCTAAATGTTATTTCATCCATAACAGGAGAATACATTTCATCATAATTAAGTCCAGGCCGTTGAGAAAAATCTTGAGCCTCAAGTCTAACTTTGTATCTTATAATTTCATTTTTGTCATTTCTCTTTTGTATAAATACTCATTTTTATCCTACAGGTTTCACGACTTCAGGCGTGGGGATAATGAATCCAAAACCTTTCCTTTGTTTAACGAATTTAATTAAGCTTGCATAGATTCTTTCCATTTATCCCAATCAGGTCTATTTTGACATTCAATAACAGACTTTGGTTTTGGATCATCGCTTCCATTAATAATATCATATGCAACAGCATAAGAAACCTTTCATCAATATATTCCATTTTAGATCTGTTCCATATATATCTGTATGGACATAATTGATTGTAATCTTTGTATTCGTATCATCCATGTCTCCTTCTTTGGAAAAGCTATTATTTTTTGTTTATACAAGATCATCTTTCTCATTATAAATTGTACTTTCAAAACTCTTTCTTTTTCTAGGATATTATCTTTGGAACCAAACGGTCTTCCATGCTTCAGGCGTGCCTTTTATTCTTGAGTAACTTTGTCATCAATCTACTCACTGAGAATTTCAATTCGAGCAGGTGCATTAGCTGCTGACACATATGATTTAGTCACTCTTTTAGAATCAGAAAATGCATCAGGCAGTTGACATGTAATTTCTTGTAATCTGAACATCTAGTTCACAATGTTATGTCCGAGGATCAAGATGAATCAATGATGGTTCGTACCATGAAACATCATTTTCTTTGTTTTCTTTTCTCCCCTTAATGCTGTGAAAATTGCCTCATTAAAGTGGCAATCAGCAAAACGTGCTGTAAAAACATCACATGTTATTGGTTCAAGATAACTTATAATTGAAGGTGTTTCATACCCAACATATATACCCAATTTTCTTTGATGACCCATTTTTGTACATTGTGGTGGTGCAATAGGAACATATACTTCACACCTGAAAATTCGAAGATGGGAAATGTTTTGCTATTGACCAAAACATGTGTATGAACATAAGCAACTGGATGTTTAATTAATGATTTAGCTAGTAGCTGAAGATGTTTAATTAATGATTTAGCTAAACCATTTTGTGTATGAACATGAGCAACTGGATGTTCAACACTAATTCCAACACACATGCAATAGTCTTTAAAATCTTGAGACGTAAATTCACCAACATCATCAAGTCTCACTCTTTTAATGGTATAATCAGGAAAATGTGATCTTATTATAATGATCTGAGTAAAAAAAAATTTCAAATGCTACATTGCAAGTTGATAATAAACAAACACGAGACCATTGACTTGATGCATCTATCAAAACCATGAAGTATTTGAAAGGTGCACATGGTGGATGAATTGGTCCACATATATCACCTTGAATTCTTTCAAGAAACATAGGATTTTCCTTTTCGATGTACATTGGGCCAATTTGTGTGTTTGAAGGATTCTCTAGCCTTTCAATGGATGTCCATTGGTACCTTCGATTATCCTTTGCGTCATCGTTGTTCCTGGACGGCCTAATCTGTCATGCCATAAACTCAATACTCCAAGATCACAATATTGTTCTTTTACTACCATATTAGATTCAACCATACTTTTATATGTATAATGCAAACTAGAATTGAGTGTTGATAGTATTTCTGGTACATGGATTTTATCTGTTATATGCATAAATTTCTTATTTTCTATTGTCACAGTTTGAGTATTGTAGCCATTATAGTGTATGTCATTGAAATTCAAGAAATTTCTTTTAGACTTTGGTGAAAATAGAGCATTAATAATTAAAAACTTTGTACCATTTGGTAATATAAAATGGGTCTTTCCAGTTCCTTCCATTAGATCTGCAGGACCTGAAATGGTATGTATGGTTTCTTTAGTTGGCTTTAATTGAGAAAAGTATTACTTCGTTTTAAGAATTGTGTGTGTAGTACCACTGTCTGGTATACATATATCTCTAAAGTTTGCTTCATGCAGTTCTTTGATGAAATTCATTTTAAACTTCTAAAAATAAATAAAGAAAAATAAATTAATAATTATGTAAGATAAAAATTATTCGAAAGAAATATGTTTATATTATTATAAGATTAGGAAGTGCACTACATGATAAGAAAATATAAAACATAACTAGAAAAATGAAATATAGTCACATTATTATGTTAGATCTAGAAGTTGTAATAGTTTCAGGGTTCAAATTGTAATAAATGAAACTTAGTTTTGTGTTTAATTTGTAAGGTTTCAAAGTTCATTATAACTGGGTTAAAAGACGAATAGGTCAACCCATGGATATGGATAGTTTAGATCCATTTACTTGCTTATAAATAGTTTGTTTTAGGTTTTCATTTGTAACCATTCAGCTCATTGTATGTACGTGTATTGGAAAGCAATTAAGATTTATCTAATCTTTGAATGTTCTTATTGTTCATCATAATATTCACACATTGTTCATCGTGTTCTTCATGTTTATGATATTATTGAAAGTATTATTGAATGTTGATTGCATGCTTCTAATATGGGAATTACAATTGGTATCAAAGCCTAAAGATTGGTTTTAGAGTGTTTATAACTTTCTGATTTTCGAAATTTTTGATTAAAATTCTGCATTTTTTTGTCGAAAATTGTTAATGTTCTTGAACGTTCTTCGTGTTCTACGAAGAACACCTCTGTTTGATCTTTGAATTCGAAATTTCTGAACTGTTTGTGATTAAATCTCGTTTGATACTATATTCCTTCGGGTGATCATCTTATTGTTTAATCACAAATTCGTGAAAGAAAGTATATTTGATTGAAAAAGCATTCAGAATTGTGCTAAATTTCTGTTAAAATTCGTTGCATTCAAGAACTGTTCATCATCTGAGAGTTACAACTCTCGGATAGAGCTGAGTTGTGTGTTAACTGCTTAAATTTTTTCTAAGTGCTCTTAAGTTTCATGCCTCATTCGCAAGTTATAACTTGCGGATAACACTGCTTGCTACTTACTAGTGTTACATTTCCTAAGTACTTTCCACTTCATCCGCAAGTTCCTATTTGCGGATCCCAAAGCACACACGTTACACTCCAAAAATTTTCCTAAGAAAATTATCTGCTGTATCACCCGCGAGTTACAACTCGCAGATCCTCATTATCCGCAAGTTCCTACTTGCGGATTACAAAGCAAAACCAAACTCAGATTCACATTTTTCTAAGTTTCCCATCCATAACTCCATCCGAGAGTTACAACTCTCGGATAAAATATCATCCGCGAGTTCCCTTCACATCACTTAGATTTTTTCCTGAATCTCACTCAGTGTGTTTGCAATTAAGGATATAATCACTTACCAATCTCGATCCAAAGAAGCTTTCAACATGAATCGCGACACTCTAGCTATGGGATCTGACGTCAGGCCTCCAACTCTGTATTGGGGACGCTACACTCTGTGGAAATCCCGCTTCCTCGATTTCATAGAACGTCAAGAGCTAGGTGATGACATTCTGGACTCCATCTACAATGGTCCAGCACAAATCATTCCCCCACAACCAACCCAAGCTGATTCCGGAGTTGAGGAAATTCTTAAGATAGTTCTCACGCCTGCTCAAGTCAATCGAGTAAAAGCTGACTGGATCGCACGTTCATTCATCATCCAGGCTGCTTCGGATGACATCTATATCAGCTTTGATAGTTTTAAGACTTCCCGAGAGATGTGGGAGGAAATTGAGAGGCAGATGTAAGGGAATGATCGGAATGCCAAGCAACGCGAAGCAAATGCTCTAAACATCTACGATATATTTTCAGCAAAACATGGCGAATCCATGGAGACTACATATCATCGGTACCGCACACTGATGAATGAACTCCGAAAGAATGGAGTCAACAAATCTCAAGTAGAGCTGAATAGAAATTTTGTGAATTCTCTGAAACCGGAATGGAAACAATTCGTCTTGTTGATTCGCGAGATAAATGACATCAGCATCGATGATCTATTTGATAGTCTCGTAGTCTATCAATGTAAAGTCTCTGGTAAGCTTGAACCTAAGAAGCTAGATGAACCCACCACATCTGATACCCTTGCCCTTCTCATAAATAAGAAACTAAAGTCATCAAAAGCTGCTAAACTCCTCAAAATCCTGTCTGAGTCCTTTGAGTCCGACAACGACGATACTGACAATGATCCTGAGGCTCCTGAACTTCAAAAGCAAATTGAATTACTCATACATGCATTTCACAAGAAGTTCCACAAATCTTCCAACAAGCTTCGACGAGAAGCCAAGAGTAAAAGGTATGACGACAAGAGGGAAGCAGCTGAGAAGCCAAAGGAGGAAGAACGCAAGGCTGATGACAAAGAAAAGGGGTGTTTCAATTGTGGTAAACCGGGACACTTTGCACGAGAATGTCGTCTTCCAAAGCAGAAGAATGAGAAATACTACAAGACGAAGTACAATCTCGCTAAGCAAAGGAATGATGGTCGAGCTTTGTTCGCTGAAGAGGAACACTAGTTAGAAGACACTGATAATGAAGAGGATGCAGCAGATCCTTTGTGCTTCATAGCCGACACCCAACCAGCAAAAGGTGCAAATACTGCACCTGAAGTCTCTCTGATGGCTCAAGACGCAAGTTCAAGCAATCCATCTCCCTCAATAGATAAAGAGGTAAATATTCTTCCCGAGGAATTTCTGGCAGAACTAACAGTTTTACGTAAAGAGGCCAAAAAGCTAAAAGTTTGTCAAACTGCCCTTAGGGATGCTCGAAATGAAACGTCTGATTTGAAAACAAACATTTTTGTGTTACAAGACGAACTATCTAAGCCTAGTACTGTGACCAAATATGTAACTGCTAAACTGTGCTAATTAGAATACGATCATCAAGTGCTTAAGTCTGAAAAATCCCACAGTGATTACAACCATCACTGTGTCCTGGCTGAGAAAACAGAATTAAACAAAAAATGCAAAGACATGGAAGATAGGTTTTATAAATGTGGTCAAACTGATCAAACCATTAATATGTGTAAACCTAGAGAGTTGAAGTCTAAAGATGGTTTAGGATATACCAGTCGTGGAGTCGTGCACGAAATGGTCAACATACAACATGATCCTTTATATGATGTTGAGACCTTGGGTTACAATTTTAAAATGCCTTCTCACAAAACTCTAACAGAAGTGCTAACCAAAGAAGAAGAAAAATGAGCAAGACCTGATATACCACAAATTAAATTTGTTTATGATTGGTTAAATTACGATTCTATTCAAGGAAAATTAGATAAAACATTTAGAGAAGATGAGTTCGTTAAACCAAAATAGTTTACACCTGATCTAGACTTACCAAAACCTCGTGAATATGTACCATATTTTGTTTTAGAACAACGGGCTTCTGACCTAAAACAGATAATGGAAAATACAACACGAGATTTTGAGCAAGAACGGAAAAATTTTACAAAGAGAATATCAGATCTAGAAGCCGAAATTGCTCGACTTAATTCTTCTACGGCTGACACTTCTATGAATAATGATAAACTCCATGACTTTGAGTTAACATTGAAAGAAACCAAAGAGTTGTTTGACTCAGACAGAAACAATTTTTTAAGAAAAGAAAATGAGTTTAATGAAGCAAGACGACAATTTTCAGTTCGAGAACAAAATTTCAAACTTGATGCCAACTCATTTGACAAAAAACGAGATCAGCTTCTTGTAACACCCGCTAATTTCAAGAAATTTAATTATTTATAATGTATCATTTAAATTTGAATGTTGACGCTAAATTAACTTTGATCGGAAATATTACATTTTTGTGAGATAATTTTTATAACCTAAGACAATATTATGTGTATAGTGATCTAGTCACATAATTTTAATATAAACTTCAAAACAATGCACGTGATATATATATATATATATATATATATATATATATATATATATATATATATATATATATATATATATATATATATATATATATATATATATATATATATATATATATATATATATATATATATATATATAGATATATATATATGTATATATAGATATATATGTATATACATATATATATGTATATGTATCTATTATATACATATATATCTATATATATATATATATATATATATATATATATATATATATATATATATATATATATATATATATATATATATATATATATATATATATATATATATATATATATATATATATATATATATATATGTATGTGTGTATATATGTGTATATATATGTATGTGTATGTATATATATATCTATATATATATATATATATATATATATATATGCATGAATATGCCAAGATCATCATCATCATCATCAACCAATTTTTTGCATAATCCCTATATATACATATACATATATAAAACCCTAGCAAATTTATTCATCTCAAAACCCACATGCACACACTTGAACTAGGGGTATATATTTTACTGATTTTGGGGCTGGAATTCAAGGTGGATCAACAATAATCGTCATATTCATCACCATTACTAAATCCTTGAGGTAAAGAAATTTAAATTTCGTATGTATTATTTAAAGTGATGTTATGATCAATAAAATATTGTATATAAAGATTCATCAAGCTGAAAAATGAATAACAAACAACATCTATCATAATCATCATCTTTATTTAAGGTTAAAAAGCTGCAAAAGAGCACCAATGAAGGTTTATAAAGGGTTAAATGTAATCAGTCAGTAAATAGAAAGTAGAATCAAGTAGTAGGGAGTTAGTGTGTTGGGAGGTAGTCCTGTCGGTGTCGAAGCCCTTGACCGGCAACTGGATTTGGCGACGGTGGCAGCCATGAGCGGCGCCCTTCTCGCCTCTGCCTACCTCTGTTTTGAAGACAGCCACCGGCGGCTGTCCATCGGTGCCTGTGTCCGTTCCCTTTTTGTTTCTGAGTTTCTATCGAGAAGGAGAGTAAAAAAGAGGGTGTGGCCGTGTGGGTTTCAGCGGCAGCGTGGCCGGTGGCCACCACCACCCTTCGGTCTGCTCAACGGCGGCTCCTTCTGCCCTTTTTCTTCTCTGGTTCGGTTAAAGGAGATGAAGCAAAGTTTGTGGGTGTGGTGTGGAGAGTCGTCGCCGCTGCCACAGCCTCTGGCCGGCAGCGACTTGCCTTTCGTTTGGGGAGGCCACTATGGCTTTTCTGTTCTTTTGTTTGCACCACCGAGTGAGAGAGAAAGAAGAGGGATTGAGAGATAGGGTCTTAATTGTTTTTAGTTTATTTGGGATTTTCTCCATATTCTTTATTTATTTATTTTATTTTTTTATTTAATGAAGTTTAGGTTAAGAGATTGGGTTGGACATTTTATTTCTTAATTGTTGGGCTTGTTAAATGGTGTTGGGTAAAATTTAATTGATTATGGGTCCATGTTTCATATGAGATAGATTGGATTGATTAATTAGATTAAATGGGTTTTGTCTTTTATTTTAAATTGGGCTAAAATATATGGATTAGAGTTTAAAGGTTAGATTTGGTTGTTATAATATTTCTTCTAAATATTTAGTTGGGTTCAATTGTGTAGTTAATTTGGGTATTTAATTAACTCAAGTGGGCTTTCACAAATTGATAATTAATTTTGGGCTAGTTATTTAATCTTTGAGTCATCTAATTGGTTAGATTTAATTTATTTAAATTTAGATGGGTAATCTATTAAGTTATATTAGGTTTATATGTGGGTTGAAGTAGTATAGAATTAATTATAATAATATGATTAATGCATGTTTAAAGGGTTTTAATTTAAAATTGATATGATTAATCATTTACTTTTAAATGAGAGTTTAGTATTTGCTTAATAAACTTTAAATAAATAATAACTAAAGTAATTAAGTAGGCGTTGACGAGTAACTCGATATTTTCTGAAATTTTGATCCCGAAACCTTAATTAATTAAAAAGACAGCAGATTCGGTGAACTTTAGATTGAATAAATAGATAATGGACTTAGGAAATTATTGAGTTAAGAATATTAATAAATTGGCAGTGTAATTTTATATCAGGATTCTAGCGATTTGATTGAGATGGGTGTCTTTCGGTAGTGCTTTCAGCTGATATTCGGTTAGTCGCTTGGCAGGTTACAGATTGGTGAGCACTGTGAGTAATTGATTTAATTCCATGAATGATCATTTATAATACGTTTGTATTGGTTATCTGTTTCATTTCTTTTACCATGTTGTTCAATTTCACTACCATGTTGCCTTTGTTACCTGATATTCTTTTCATCACCATGAGCTGCAATATGATAACCCTTTCCCCGGTATGCATACTGTGTATTTATGTGATAATTGCATGCCTGTGTGGCTGCATGTTATTTTTATACGCTGTAAGTCGGGAGTGCCGCAAGCTGTGTTACTGTGTTTGCATTGATGGGAAGGCCGGATGCTACACAGACTACCTATTCGTGGACGCACTGCTGGGAAGGCCGGGTGCTACACAGGTTGACTTTGTGCCGATAATTGTATCATTCATGTTTATTTGTGCTATTAAATCTGTTACTCGCCAGGCGACAACTTACCCAGGTTGTGGGGGCAATGTTTCAGGTTTAGCTGATAAGGGGAAAACACCAGCTTCAGGGTCAAGAGTTTGAGGACTCGTGGGATCAGATAGACTTCCGCTCACTTTGTAATTATTAGTGAACTTGTAATTGGGATGGGTAGATTCGTAGACTTTCGATTTGGTTGTAATAAATAGATAATTTATTTAACGTACTTTGAATTTGAGGTTTATGTTGCAGATTATAGTAAAAGCGTCGCGTTATTTGAACGGGGCATTTCAATATCAGAGACAGGTTTGGTTTAAGTGAATTAAGTACCTTTTTGGTACTTAGTCTTAAACCGTAGGATGCATGATCACCATTAGCTTAAGTTATTGATTATACGAGTTCAACTCTACCCTGATGGCCTTAGGAACTGGGTACGGTTAAGATAGGAGTTAATTGTAATCTTAATAAATACATAACATATACTCTTATAAGCAAAACCAGAAGTTAATCAAACATGAAAATGTAAAGAAATTGTTAATTACATTCATAAAGTTAATTTCAGTACCATGGTTGACGACGAGGGCCACAATATTCAACATTATGGAGCCTGTGAAGGCTTTGGAGTTTGGAGAGTGATATGGTGGAGTATGTTGCAGAGCTTCTAGTGGAAATATCAAATGCGTATTTAATAATCAAATAATTAAATAACTAAACTGAGATAATAACATAAGAGTATTTACTGATATGGTAGAAAAAAATGGCACTCTCTATCATGGATTCAATAAGTTATGATCTCAACAATAAATAAGAGCTGTCAAAACTTTTGATTGTTGCATATACATGATACCAGTCTTATTCAAATATGTGATTCCATCTTTATAGTATCTCGGTCATTCCACTTCTATTGTAATCATTTTACTTATTCGTTACTTTGTCTGATTCATCATCATGGGCCCATAACCCGCAGATAGTCAAGAATGTGTTTTCGTGTCATTGATTGTTCACGCACTTGGTGCAAGTCTGTTTGGTCTGTGTGGTCTTACTAGAGTTTTTCTAGTTGCGCGCTGCAGACGAGAGTCTCTGTTCAATGTTTCTGTGATCACACCCTCGGGTGGTGGTGTCGTTTCTTCTTGGTATCTGTATGTTGTGCAGTTAAAGAATCTGAGCAACTCAAAGTAATACTCAATCTGTAAAGGATTTAAAAGAGTGTAACGTGAATGAAGACGATAAAGTGGGGCATAATAGGTTAATGATGCGAAAAGGAATATAACAACACAAGAATTAATACAATATAACCTAACATGATGTAACAAGTTAACGAGCTGTACTAGAGAGTCTGATGGTAGTCGATGATATATGATTGATTTGTAGCCATTACACTACCATAACTCATATGCGAGGAATGACAAATCCGATGCAGTAATTAAAGATATAGCTTGAAAACAAATGATGAATGATGACCTTTTGATATTTAATAGAGATTTAAGTATTCTAAACATGATATTTAGTCAATATTTAAAATGAAATAGTCTTAAAGTTTGAAATTATAAATAAAAACAACAAATAGATACCGTTTTTTATATAACTTTATTGGTTTTATGTTTGATGATATATATTACAAATAAGAAGCATCATAGTTTATAATCTCATTCACCACATAGCAATGTGCGGATATTAAAATCTTGCTAAGGTCGAATGAAACTTGCTTGATTTAATCGGGTCTTTATACAAGATCAAATAAATATATTGAACTTGTTGTGGGAAATAAAACGAAAATGATACTATGAGAACTATAAAATGGTCTTGAACACAAATAAACGAATAACTGTTAATGTCTAAAAAGGTTTTAACGAATAATTAAACAATTACTATGTAAACCTTGCTGTAACATACAAGTGTGATTGCACGGAATGAATTACCCGATTCACAACATTATGAAAATTTGAATTTGTTCGCGTAAATAATAATAATTTTTGAAAGGATATTAAGGAGAATCGTTATGATTTAAAGCTAATATAACATTTAGATTTATATACATAGGTTGTACAAGAATGATAAGGTTCAGTTTCTTGGCCACAAGATTAGTGGCGATGGTGTATCTGTTGAGCAGTCGAAGGTCGAGACTATTCGGGATTGGGAACAGCCCCGTAGTGCTTCAGATATTCGTAGCTTTCTCTACCTAACCGTTTATTATCGGCACTCTATTCGTATTTTCTCTAAGATCGCAGTGCTACTGACCGAGATGACGAGGAAGAATGTGAGATTCGTTTGGGGTGAGCCGCAGGAGCAAGCCTTTCAGAAGCTAAAGCGAATGTAGTCGCTGATGCGCTGAGTCGCAAGTCCTATTCTGGTGTATTGTGTTGTGCGACGGTACGTTCTTCTGTGAAGGTATCTACGATTGCAGATCTTTTGAGATATGACTCTGAGGCGTCATCGGCGGATCATCAGAAGTATGAGCGGATGGTTGGCTATATAGAGCGTATTTCTCCTGATAGTCGAGAGGTATTGCTGTTTTGATTCACGGATTTGGATTCCTAGACACGGTGGTTTGCGAGATGGTTTGTTCGCTGAGGCTCATAATTTGAATATCTGTCCACCCTTGCACTACAAAGATGTATCGCGATCTACGTTATGATTTTTGGTGGCCCGACTTGAAGCAGGATGTGGGTCGATTCGTTGAGAAGTGTACTACTTGTTTGCAAGTTAAGGCCGAGCAACAGAAGCCATACGACAGTTTACAGCCTTTACCTATTCCGCAGTGGAAGTGGGAGGAGATTGTGATGAATTTTGTCACTAAGCTCCCGAAGACACAACGACAACATGATTCGATATGGGTTGTGGTTAATCGACTTACGAAGAGCGCACATTTCATTCCAGTTAGAGAGAACTATTCGATGGATCGGTGGGCACAAATTTACATAGACGAGGTCATTGCTAGACATGGGGTGCCTAAGAATATAGTGTCCAATAGAGATTCGCGGTTTACTTCTCGGTTTTGGCAGAGCTTAGAGGACGAGCTGGGTACGCGTGTTATTCTTTGCACGACGTTTCACCCACAGACAGATGGCCAGAGTGAGCGTACGATACAACCTTGTAGGTCCCAAAAGGTTTCCCAAGTGTATAGTTCTAAGCTGTAGAGGGGGGGGGGGGGGGTGAATACAACTATTTAAAACTTAACAATCTTTTTCTCAATGTTTGTGTATATGATTAACAAGTGTTAATTACAAACAAGCTTGAATGCGGAAAGGTTCAAGCTGAGATGACAGATACAACAGTTGTTCAACTAATCTTAAGACACACTCAGACTAGATACAATGACTACACTCACTTAGATGCACTCACTGTTTTTACAAGACTTCAGATGGACAGCTTAAGCAAAACAGCTTAGACACACTCTACTGTTTTATATAAGCAGACTTGCATGCATGGAATAACACACTTCAATGCACGTTCTGATTTCACACTCTCGATTTCTCACAATCCTTAGAAGCTTCCTTTTATACTCAAAAGGAGAATCTCAGTGAAGCTTCTTCATTGGACAAATGAGATAGTGGATAGTCTTTCCAAAAAGACAAGACACCTTTCTGCACGTTCTGATAAAGCATATTGGTCTTCACATGGCAGAATCTTTGTCTTTTTCCTTTTTGTCACTGTTGCATAAGGCTTTAACCAAAAGAGGAATGTCAACTTTGCATCTTTCTTCTTTTGGCTAATGCCATTTTGATATAAGAAAAGATCTGTCACTCTTTTCAGATATCCGTTTGTCTTCATGTTACAGAACAGCGTGGGCAAGCTGTGCAGTTCTGTTTTCCACTTTGTCTTCGACTTTTAAACTGATCTTATAGCCAAAAACAATACATGAGGACTTGGAAACATATTCCAATAAAGTGTTTATCCTGTTCATAAAGAACATGTTCTGTTCTCAAAGAGCGAAACACTTGTAATCTGTCCAAGCTGCTCAACAGAATAGAGCAGCGTAGACAGTTTATGTCCAGCCTGTTCAGCAGACAGAACAGCTTGGACAAACTGCCTTTGTTGCAACGAATACCGCATGGTAAACAGCTTTGGGCTGATATTGCAAATCACTTTTCAGGTTTCAATAAGGCATAAACAGGCCTTAAATTATACCTTCAAGTGCATCAACAGGTTTGATTAAAAATCTCCCCCTTAAATGTAGAGCAGGTTTGACTTAGGCCTTTTTGTGCCTAACAATATCCCCCTATTTGCAATAATCAGTCTGAGCTGATTTAATCAATAATCACTATGTATTTTTACAGTACATTTGCTGAAATAGAATTACAACATCAAGGTAAAGTAAAAGATCAGTTTATATACATACTGATTTTGATTACAGAAAACAACACATGTTTTTACTAGAGTACAACTAATGTACTAATGTATATTACAAGTAATGTAAATAAGAAAAGTTACAACATAAGTAACAAAGTACAGCAGATGTACAAAAGAATTCTACAACTTGGACTGTTGATGTTGGGAGCAGATAATGGCAAGCATGTCCAACAGATGGACAGCTTCCATTCTTCACCTACTCAGATAGTAGGTGGACTTCACTGCAGTGGTGGTGGTATTCCTTTTTCAAACAGTTTTTTCAAGTTCGTCCCTTGTTTCCTCCAGATCTTGAATTTCCACTCTGAGAAACATAAATTTGGGATCTTGAAGTTCACCTCTTTCATAAAAGCCTCTGAGCTGGTCCCAGACGGCTGCTCTCCACTTGCTGGATTGCCTGAATGAAGTTGCAAGTCTGAAGGCTGCAAGCTGTCTCAGATCCACCTTGTATAGATCTGAAGCTCTCTGAAAGCACTTCTTCTGTGTCAGGGGATCTACAAAAAATGCCCCTAACTCAGGTTCTTCAATGACTTTGCCTTCTTCAAACTCTACTCCACTGGGCAGGCTGTAGTTAACTCCTTTGATTTCAACAGCATAATCACCTTGTTCAATCAAGATGAGGAGTTCCTCCAGCTCAGAATCCTTTCTTGTCCTCCTGGCCTTTATCTTGGGGTAAGTCACAGAGACACCCTCACTTACTTCTTTTGAGATCAGGCCAAGATCTTTCACTCTCTCCATCAGCTTCTTAACATATGCCCTGATAGTCTTAGCCGTTTCAGACTTAGACTGGCTCAGGGCAACTGCCAGCTCAACCCATTCCCTGTACCCCATCTGTGCAACATCAGTGTAGTCATAAGTTTCCAGTTCTGGGCCTATTGCACCCATTCTGGTTATTTGTAGCTTCCACTGTTTGCCTTTTCTTGAGATAGGGACAGCTTTGACAATAGATTCCTTGGCAAGTCTTCTATCAGCAACATCATGAAACTTCTTCCTTGCCAAGTTGTCAAAGTGGAACTGGGCCCTTGCAGAGGATGCTTGCTTTGGTTTGGTCACAGAGACCTGAGCACCCACTTCCTTCTCAACTTCCTTCTCACCAGCTGATCCCTTAGCAGCTTCCATCAGCTTCTTTTGCACATCCAGAGAGGGCATTTTAATTTTGCTTGCCTCTTGAAGTGCAAAAGTTCTAGCAGCTCTGGCAGAGGCTTCTTCTTTTCTTAGTGCTTCCAGGGCTTGAAGCTGTTCATCTCTGAACTCATAGTATTTATCCTTGGGAAGACCCATTTCCTTCGCCCTGGCTTTGTGAAACTTTAACTCTGCTTCTTTCTGCTGTTCAGGATCAAATACTGATTTTTCTTTTCCTTTAGCTGTTGTAGTGATAACAGCTTCAGGAGTATCTTCCTCTTCTTCTTCTTACTCTAAAATGAGATGCCTCCTTCTGATGCTTGGCCTGTCCTCAGGAATGAATTCCTCCCCCTTAGACTGAGCAGGGTTTGGAGATTCAGCCTGAGTTGGCTTAGCAACTTGAGAAGCACCTTCCACTGTACCAGTAGCCGCTGCAGATGCTCCTGCTGGTTGACCAGTGGATACTGATTTCTCCTTAGGAGAAGAAGTTTTCTCCCCCTTAGACTTAGTCTTAGAGGCAGATAACTTCTCCCCCTTTGAAGGAGATGGACCAGCACCTTCAACAACAGGTCTGCCTGAAGAAACGAATTCAGCAGGCTTGCTAGCAGTTTTGGCAGCAGGTTTGGGACGAACCAGACTATGCACGAAGAAAGCCAGGTTGTCCTTCACCTCTGCAAGTTGGGAAAGACAGTTTTGAAGAGAGGATGATTGGGAATCAGCAAGGGTGGTCAGCTTAATATTCTCTCTATCAGAAGCTGTGAATAGCAAACTTTGAAGCTGTGCAAGATGTAACTCAAGAGAGTCCTGCACACAAGCAAAGTTTGCTGACACAGAATTTGATAGAGAGACTATTAGGGTGTTTAGGCTGGCCAGGGTGGTAGGAAGTGTAGTAGTGCAAGTAGTGAGGAGAGTGGACAGCTGTTGGGAGATGGCTGTCATAGAGGACATAGAGTCCTGTTGGAGTGAAAGAATTGAGGAGAGGGAGATGGAGACATTTTGCAGCTGTGTAGTGAGTGCAAGCAGCTGTGAGGAGTTGTCAGTTTGGGGAGTGGATGGAAAGGAATTCTTGAACACATTAAAGAGTCCCTTAAGCTGTTCAGACACAGAGTCTGAAATGAGAGAGGGTAGATAAGACATGTAAGTTTCTAAAGAACCAACTTTGTTGGTCAGCAAGGAAAGCTGATCCTTCAAAGGCAGGTCTTTAGGGGATGGAGGGGTATGGGTAGATTGTTTTGAGTGGGTAGATGGAGATGAAGAGGATGAGGCTGGGGTATGGGGATGTGATGAAGAAGGAGAGGGTACTTTGGAAAGAAGCTCCATAGCTTGGGCAAAAGTGATGTGGCCCAGCTTGGAGGGATCAATGGGTCCTTCAGCAGTGGCAGTAGCTGTATCATCAGCAGAGGGGGTAGAGGATGGTAGCCTTTTAGATGCTGCTTGTGTTGCAACACCTTCATTAAGGCCAGTGGTGGTTCCCTCTGCAGTACCTTGGTTTAAAGGTACCTCATCATTGGGAGATGGAATTTGCATTTCAACATCAGCAGGCTTCACCACTGCTGATAGTGTTTGAATGACAGGGGCAGCCTCACCAAAGGGATGTTCTGTTCCCTGAGGTTCATCAGCTTGGGTGTTTGGTCCTTCAACAACTGTTTGGTGTAGAATAGCTGCATCATAAGGAGTAGAAGTTTGAGGCTGATCTACTGGTTGGTCTAAACTAGCAGTGTGGGCACCTCGTGTAGACTCAGGGTGTGAAGAAGTATGAGGTGGAGACAGTGTGGACACAATATGGAGTGGAGAGGACTCCTGTCTTTCAATATTCTCAGCCTGTGGGAGGCTGGAATAGATGATGTGGCTGTCTCCTTATGTATAACTGGCTCTTGTTGGGAGGAACCAGAGGGTCTAGGCTAACTCAGGATGGACTCAGGATGGAGTGAAGCAGGCTCCAAATGTGCTGATCCTTCTCCCAAAATAGGAGAGGCAGCAGGGGTTGGTTCTTTTTCAACTGAACCCTGTTGAGAGGGAACAGAGGGGCTGGTTTGGACTGTTTTGGCTGCTGGTTTCTTTCTGGCTATGGATTTGTGCTGGTATAATATGTGAGATGAGGTGCGTGATTTTGGAGTGGAGATGAGAGGTTCAGATTGGACAGGTTTGGAGACTGGGTCAGAAACAAGTGGGTTGGCCTGTTCCATAGTCTCATGTGCCACAGAGGCACCAGGCATAGAGGCTTCAGGTTCAACAAATGAACCAGAGTGAGGAGCCTGCTCTCCCTCAGCCACAGAGGCTGATGGTGCAGACTTAGACTTAGCTGTTTTGGCCTTCTTGGAGACATGCCCAGCTTCAGTCTTTTCCCTTTTAACAAGTTTGACCCTGGCTTTGGATGTTCCTGTAGGAGCAGCTTCTGGATCCACCCTCACAACAGAGGGTCCTTCCACCAATCCTAACAACCTCCTCATTGGTGTTGACAGAGAAGACTCATTGGGGAGAACAGGGGTATAGAAAACTCTATTCCCTATTACAGGGAATGCAGCAGTACGAAGTAAAGGCTGAGAGTTATACAAGTGCTCACCATAAATGTGCTTGAAGATGAGGCTCAGAAACCTGGGATAACGAACAGCAGCTGGACGTGTCTCCTGCTGCACCAGGCCCCTCAAATTCAGAAAAATTCATTTTGCCATGTCGATTGTAGTTCCATCCACAAGCTGCAAAACTACAGGGATTTCATCACGGCTCAGTTGGTCAAAGGAACCAACTTTGCTGCTGAAGCACATCACCACAGAGGCAAATAAGAAGCTGTAGGTTGGAGATAAGTCCTTCCTAAACAGCGTAGCTCTAACTTTTGGTTCTGTTACACCACAGAAGTGTAGCAGATTCTTCATTTGTATATCTTCAGGCTATGGCGGATCATAGTTTTCAGCCACAGGGAGTCGAAGAACTTCCCTGATCAGACGAGTGTTGATCTCAATGGTCTGAGTCCCATTGAGTATGGTGCCCTTGATGACTTTGGTATCTGGGTTGTAGGCACAGGTGTACCAGAACTCATATACCATCTCCTGGTACAGGACGCTAGGAGTGGCAGTCATGGCATAGTTCAATGGTTGAACTTGTAGAAACTCCACCATTTGTTCATAGCCTTTCCCCACATAGTTTTTGGGGATGGTCAAGTTTGCAATATAGTTGGTAGGTTTCAGGGTTAGCATTGTGGTGACTGATGCATGTTTTTGAACATCAGCACCAACAAATATTGGTAGGAAGGGGTTGTTATGGTGAGCCATTTTGGGAAGTAGTGAGAGTGGTAGAAGCACAGGACACTTAGTCAATTTTTAGGGTTCGTAGGAAATTATGGAAGAAGTGAGGAAGACGAAGATGAAACAGTAGGGGGTATTTATAGGATTTGAATGTGAGTGAGTATGAGAGAGAAACATTTGGGCGGTTGATTTGAAAATGTCGTTAACGGAAAACGGAACGGTTGTCCATGTCAGACTGTTTGTCAGACCACTTGAGCCCTTTTTAATCACTAACACACGTAAACCCACATTATCCGCAGTAATTAAGTTTAATAAAAACAAAAATTAAGTAACTTAATTGTGAAGAAAGGTAATTAAAAACTGATGATCTAAGCTATTGGTCAAACCTGTGATGAGCAGAGTCATCACAAGCTTTTCACTCTTCAAGCTGTTCCTTCAACCTGTTCAGCTATGTAACAACACGTTGTGTTCAAAAGCTGATCCGGTTACAAGACAATGCCTTGTATGACAGATTGAAAGAGTGAGCAGGGTGGAGGTTTGATCATTAGATCAGGCTTGACATATAAGCTGTTGTTGTCAAACCTGTTATATGCTCAAGCTGTTCAAGATTTGCAGAAAATGGCTAAGTATAGAACATGCATAGCCTGTTCTATCTAAGCTGTTCTGAAAGAACTTGAGCAGTGTGAGACATATAAAGTCTTAGAACATTAAGGACACTTAGTCACTTTTGTTTAACATGCCTAGCTTGCTGACAAGGTAACTAAACCTGTTTTCATTGGTGAAAATGTCTGCAAGCTGTTCATCAGTGGAAATAAAACTTACTTTCACATTACCTTTCTGAATGTGATCTCTGATGAAGTGATGTATGACTTCTATATGCTTTGTTCTGGAGTGAAACACTGGATTGTTGGATATAGCTATGGCACTTGTATTATCACACAGAATAGGAGTTTTCCTATAGACAAGTCCATAGTCTTCAAGCTGATGCTGCATCCCCAGAATCTGCCCACAGCAGCTTCCAGCAGCAATGTACTCAGCTTCAGCAGTAGAAGTAGACACTGAGTTCTGCTTCTTGCTACACCAACTTATCAACTTACCACCAAGGAGTTGACATCCACCTGTTGTGCTTTTTCTGTCTAGCCTGCAACCTGCAAAATTAGAATCTGAATAACCTGTCAGTTCAAGGCTTGAGTCTTTGGGATACCAAAGACCCAAACCTGGTGTACCCTTAAGGTATCTGAAGATTCTTTTTACAGCAGCTAGATGTGATTCTTTTGGATCAGCTTGAAACCTAGCACATAAACAGGTAGCAAACATAATATCAGGTCTACTAGCAGTTAAGTACAGCAAGCTCCCAATCATGCCTCTGTAAGCTGTTACTGAAACAGCTTTGCCACTGGCATCTGCATCCAACTTTACATTGGTTGCCATTGGGGTTTTAATAGGAGAACTTTGATCAAATTTAAACTTTTCCAATAGATCCAAAGTATACTTTCTTTGATTTATAAAAATTCCATTTGAGGTTTGTTTAACCTGTAATCCTAGAAAGAAAGTAAGTTCTCCCATCATACTCATTTCATATTTTGATTTCATGAGTAATGAAAAATTCTTGCATAATTGCTCATTAGTAGAACCAAATATTATGTCATCCACATATATTTGAACAAGCATAATATCAGACTTCACTTTCTTTATGAACAGTGTGGTATCCACTTTACCTCTGGAATAACCATTGCTCATAAGGAAATCAGTAAGAGTGTCATACCAGGCTCTAGGGGCTTGTTTTAGACCATAGAGAGCTTTGTCTAACTTAAAGACAAAACCTGGATGATGTTCATTTTCAAAACCTGGAGGCTGCTTCACATAGACTTCTTCTTGCAGCTTCCCATTCAAAAATGCACTCTTCACATCCATTTGAAATACCTTCATGCTCTTATGAGCAGCGTAGGCTAGAAACAAACGAATTGCCTCTAGCCTGGCCACAGGAGCAAATGTTTCATCATAGTCAATGCCTTCCTCCTGTCTATAGCCCTGAGCAACAAGTCTTGCCTTATTTCTAATGACATGACCTTGCTCATCCATCTTGTTCCTGTAAACCCATTTGGTGCCAATTATAGTTTTACCTTTAGGAGCAGGGACCAGCTTCCATACCTTGTTTCTCTCAAACTAATTGAGTTCTTCTTGCATGGCAGTGATCCAATTGGCATCTTTAAGTGCTTCATCCACTTTCTTTGGCTCCATTAGGGACACAAAACTAGAGAACATACAAAAGTTCCCTAAGCTGTCCCATCTTGTTTGCACCCCTTTGTTGATGTCACCAATTATTTGATCATTGGGGTGACACCTGATCCACTTAGGATCATTTCTTAATGAGGATTCTCCTGAGTTGTTTGCATCTTCAACAGGTCCTCTTGAACAGCTCTCAAGATTTTCAGACTCACTGATATCTTGAGCTTGTTCACTTGTTGAGCATGACTCTCCATTGTTGAACATATCAGCAAAGGATCCAGGAAAATCAGCTTGATTGGTTCAGGACATGTAGTAGTAATTATGTCAGTACACTTATTCACACAGGGTGTATCAACATAATCATCATCATGCCCATCATGATTAGCAGGTTCCACTCTGGATGTAGTGGAAGCTTTTGAGTCCTTTTATTCACTGTTAGAATGCATATGATCATCAAAGTTGAATTCTCCTGAAACTGATTCAGGAACAGCTTTGATGGAGGCACTCTTGGACTCTTCAAAGGTGACATTGATAGATTCATCTATCACCTTTCTCTTGTTGTTGTATACTCTGTAGGCTTTGGAGATAGCAGAATATCCAACAAACACACCTTCATCAACTTTGGGTTCAAACTTTGCCAGTTGGTCCCTTTGATTCAGAATGAAGCAGGGACATCTAAATAGATGGAAGTAGCTAATATTTGGCATCCTCCCTTTGAGAAGCTCATAGGGAGTCTTGTTGAACCTTTTCACCACTAAGGATCTGTTTTGGGTGAAGCAGGCAGTGTTGACAGCTTCAGCCCAGAATGATGAAGGTAAACCAGATGCACACAACATGGTTCTAGCAGCTTCAATGAGGGTTCTGTTTCTCCTTTCAGCAACTCTATTTTGTTGTGGAGTTCTTATAGCTGAAAAGTTCTGTGTGATCCCTCTTTCCTCACAGAAGTCCTCAAGAGTACTGTTTCTGAATTCAGTACCCTGATCACTTCTAAGCTGCTTCACTTGAGCAGAGTTCAACATTTCCATCTTTTTGATTAATCCAATGATTTCTTTCGCAGCCTCTCCTTTGTTCTTCAGAAAGATCACCCATGTAAACCTGGAGAACTCATCAACCATTACTAGAGTGTATCTTCTTCCTCCTAGACTTGGGACACTGACTGGTCTAAACAAGTCCATGTGGATTAAGAAGAGAGGAGTATCAATAGAAAAATTATGCTTGGATTTAAAAGATGATTTTCTCTACTTGCCTTTCTCACAAGCTGTGCAGAGTTTATCCTTAATAAAGGTTATAGAGGGCAAACCTGTTACCAACTCTTTCTTACGGAGTTTGTTGATGTTCTTGAAGTTCAGTTGTGATAGCCTTTTGTGCCATAACCAATTTAAGTCTGCATTGCTTCTTGAGAGAAAGTAGGTTTCAGTTGTTGGATCAACAGATTTCATGTCCACAACATATACACCTTTCCTTCATTGTGCACACATCACAACTTTGCCTTGGGGATCAAATATGTAACCCAGGTGCTCATCAAAGTTAACCTTGTAGCCAGCATCACACAGTTGACTTATGCTAACAAGGTTATGTTTCAGCCCAGCCACATAGGCTACTCTTTTGAACACTGCAACACCAGCTTTAAGAGTTCCATATCCTTCAGTAGATCCCTGCACATTGTCACCAAATGTGACCTTTGGCCCTTTTTCAAGCCTGAGATCACTCAGCAGGTCCATGCAACCTGTCATGTGCCCTGAGCAGCCACTATCCAAGTACCAAACCTGGGATGGTTGTTTGTCCTGCAGAGTGTCATAGAAAAATATTAGTTACTTTTAGGGGAACTCATCACAGTGATTAGTTCTCCTACTTCAACAACATGTGTTGGTGGGCTAGTGATATCCACATTAATATTTCCTATTTGAATGGTATCAGTTTGAATACCATTCTCATTGACTAAGTTACTTCCAACACTGCTTGTTTTAGCAATGATGGAACTAGCAGAGTCAGCAAGCCTCATGTCCTCAATTTCAGGACAGTCTTTGGCCATGTGTGTCTTCTTCCCACATTTATGGCATTTTCTCTTTTTAGCCTTTTTGGAAGAAGAGCTTTCAGAAACACATTCTGAATTATTTCTGTCGATTTTATCAGCAGGTTTAGCAAACTTATTACTATTTTTCGATGAATCAACAGCTTGAGTGGAAGGCACAATAGCAACAGCTTTCCCTGTTTCTTCTTTCCTCTTTTTGGGAGGACAGATGTCAAACACAGGAAGCTTCATTGGTTTTTGATCTTCCACAGATTTGAGAAACTTATTCCCAGATTTCTCAGCATGAGCAATGGCTTTGCCTTTGCTCTTGCTGGGATGTGATTGATGCTGCCTATCAACATAATCACTGCTTCTGGTTTTGAAAGACTTATTTTCATTTATAACCAGTTTTCTACTATGATCTGAAAACTTATTTGAAACCACAGCAGATTTGCTTTCAATATGAGACTTACTCTTGATGAAAGCAGACTGCTTACCTTTTGAAAACTTTTTCTCAAAATGGTTAGCACCAAAAGGATTAACACGACTCTTACCATCAGCTTTGGACTCAGAGCCTGTATTGTCAACAGGTTTAGTGTCCACAAGTGCAGTTTGGGCATGTTTTCCTTTATTTTGCCTATGTGAACCAGCAGAGCACTTAGCAGGCTGATTTGATGGAAAACACATTCCATCATCAGCTTTTGGAGCTTTTTCACACAAGTTGTTAGTGTTTTGAGGCCTGACAAACCTGTTTGTTGAGATCAGGTTACCATTTACTTTTTGAATGAAAGTGTTAGGAAGCTCACCAAGAGTGGAAAAGTCATCTTTCAGATTTCTTATCTCAACAATAGAAGCTGCTGTGTCAAGATCCCCTCCAAGATAGGCTTGGATTTGTGCAGGGATGTGTTGACTTATACAATGGCTGACCTTTTGTGCAGATTGGCACCAAGAGTCAACTATCTTTTGAAGCTTTGCATGTTTTATATCTGTCTCTCTCTTTTCTTCTATTAAGATGCAGTTGATCTGTTTTAATTCATCAAGCTCAGTTTCCAACTTATGGAAACTGTCCAGTTTACTAGATTTTACTTCAAGACCAGTTTTAAGCTTAGAGATTTCAGATAGTAAAACATTATGCTTCTCAACAGCAGCTTTTAGATCAACAAGCATATATTCAAACATTTTTACTTTTTCATCAGAACTGTAAGCCATAAAATTTTGTACCTTGTACATCATTATAGGGTTCCAGTTCTCTAAGCTGCTGAAGGCTTCAGCTTCAGCCAAGTCCTGTTTGAAATTGCTAGTTGATGGGACATCAGTGTTGGCCATCAGACAATTGTTGTCTTCTTCATTTGAGGATGAATCAGACTCCTCCCAGTGACATGTCTCTGCCATGAGTCCCTTTTGCTGGTTGGAAGTCACTGAGTTTTCCAACTTCTTCAGCTTAGCCATGGCCATAAGGTACTTAACCCTGTAGCCATCGTCCCTGTTAGTCTTGTATGGTTTGGAAGACTGTCCAACAGCTTTTTTTCACACAGTCAGCAGCTATATGGCCAGTTTTGCCACATTTGAAGCACTCAACCTTAGATTTATCAAATGCCTTCTTTTTGACAGCATTTGAGTTCCTCTGCAGCATATTTCTTCCAAACCCTTTCTTGTTGAACTTTTTGACAAGCATTGCAATCATTTTCTCATCATCAAGTTCAGCAAGATCTGCATTGTCTTCCTCTTCAGACATTTCCTGTCTTTCATCATCAGCCTATTGATCAGGTTGTGTGAACACATCACATACCTGCCCAACAGGTTGTCTCACGCTGGCCACTAAGGCAGCACCTCTCTTGGACATTTCCAAGGCATTTCTCTTCTGCTGCCTTGACTGCTGATCATTTAGTAGGGATCCATATAAGTTTACATGATCCATACATTTGATGGTACCTGAATTTCTTGAGATGGTAGAAAAGTAGTTCCACTCTTCAGGCAAGATGTCCAAGAACTTGTTCACCAGAGTTAGGCTGTCCTTTGTGATCCCAACAACTTTGAGATCATTGACAAGAGCAGTAAACCTGGTGTAGGTTTCTGTGAGAGTCTCCTTGGTTTTGCAAAGAAGAGTTCATACTTTCTAACAAGAGTGTTAATCCTGTTGTCCAGTGTGATTGTGGGACCATCATAAACGGTACACAAAGTATCCCACATCTCCTTTGCAGTCTTCATCTTCTCAACCTGTTTGAACACATCATCAGGCAGAGACATAACCATGTTATTCCTGGCTTTTGCATCCAGAGCAACAAGTCTTTTGTCTTCATCAGACCATTGAGCTTTGGCCTTCTCAAAGGTTCTAATTTCAGGGGCAGCTCCTTCAACAACAGGTGTTATGGTAGTAATAGAGTTTGGAACATAGGGACCTTCCATTACTATCTCTGGTAGTTGTACATCCAGATTCTCTAAATAGAGCATCATTCTGCACTTCCAGCCAGAGAAGTTCTGATGATTGAACTTTGGGGGTTTGGCCATTGACCCATTGTCATAGTAAGAGGAACTTGCAGCACTTTTGTCCATGGAAACGTAGGGAGGATGAGAGATCTAGAGTTGACACAAACTCTATCTGCTTTGATACCAGTTGTAGGTCCCAAAAGGTTTCCCAAGTGTATAGTTCTAAGCTGTAGAGGGGGGGTGAATACAACTATTTAAAACTTAACAATCTTTTTCTCAATGTTTGTGTATATTATTAACAAGTGTTAATTACAAACAAGCTTGAATGCGGAAAGGTTCAAGCTGAGATGACAGATACAACAGTTGTTCAACTAATCTTAAGACACACTCAGACTAGATACAATGACTACACTCACTTAGATGCACTCACTGTTTTTACAAGACTCAGATGGACAGCTTACACATGAACAACTTAGACACACTCTACTGTTTTATATAAGCAGACTTACATGCATGGAATAACACACTTCAATGCACGTTCTGATTTCACACTTGATAATCTCACAATCCTTAGAAGCTTCCTTTTATACTCAAAAAGAGGATCTCAGTGAAGCTTCTTCATTGGACAGATGAGATAGTGGAATGTTTTTCCAAAAAGACAAGACACCTTTCTGCACGTTCTGATAAAGTAGCTTTGTCTTCACATGGCAGAATCTTTGTCTTTTTCTTTTTGTCACTGTTTTATAAGGCTTTAACCAAAAGAGGAATGTCAACTTTGCATCTTTCTTATTTTGCTAATGCCATTTTGATATAAGAAAAGGTCTGTCACCTTTTTCAGATATCCGTTTGTCTTCATGTAACAGAACAGCATGGGTAGGCTGTGCAGTTCTGTTTTCCACTTTGTCTTCGACTTGTAAACTGATCTTGTTGCCAAAAACAATACATGAGGACTTGGAAACATATTCCATAAAGTGTTTGACCTGTTCACAAAGAACAGGTTCTGTTCACAAAGAACAGAACACTTGTAAACTTTCCAAGCTGCTCAACAGAATAGAGCAGCGTAGACAGTTTATGTCCAACCTGTTAAGCAGACAGAACTGCTTGGACCAACTGCCTTTGCTGCAACAAATGCAACATGGTAAACAGCTTTGAGCTGATATTACAAATCACTTTTTAGGTTTCAATAAGGCATAAAACAGGCCTTAATTATACCTTCAAGTGCATCAACAGGTTTGATTAAGAATCTCCCCCTCAAATGTACAGTAGGTTTGACTGAGGCCTTTTTGTGCCTAACAAGCCTCTTGAGGATATGCTATGAGCCTGCGTGTTAGAGTTCGGTGGGAACTGGGATGCTCATTTGTTGGTACACCCTGTGTGACGATAGCAGTCTAATCGATCTGCATTATGGTTTAAGTAATATTCTGAGTATTAACAAGTGTTTTGATATATATGTTTATATGTGTTTGTCTGTTATTGATTGTGTGTTTGAACTTGATGTAACATATTACAAGAAGTTCAAACATAAAGGTCAAAGATTAACTCAAGCATAAGTAAAACATAAGTTTCATCACTTAAGAGTTTAAGTGTTTTTGGCTAGATTCGAATTGCTTAAGGGAACACATTCGAATCTGTGATAGATTCGAATGAGACCTTAGATTCGAATGGGCTAGATTCGAGGATGTCAATATGGACAGACTCGAATTGGCCTTGGGCCAGATTCGAGTTTGGCCCACATCAGACTCGAATCAGGGTCTATAATTAGGGATAGACTCGAATCATTAAGAGACTTTTTGCAGAATTCGTGAGGAATTAAGCAAGAGGCGATCTCGAGTTTATCAGCTAGGTGAGTGCCGTTTCAGAGAGAATTAGTTCGTAGGATCGTTCGTGTGTCGTTCGTTCAGCGTCTAATAGTCTCCGTGTTCCGTTGGTTGAGAGTTGTCCGTCTAACCGTCAACGAGGATTCCGCACTCGTTCACGGATTCTGACTACGGAGGATGCAGCTTGACGCGCAAGTCAACAACTGGAGGTTGTCAGTTCCTAGGAGGGAGATTGGTATCCTGGCAATGCAAGAAACAAACATCGGTAGCCGTGTCAACGTGCGAGGCCGAGTATGTTGCTGCTGGTAGTTGCTGCTCACAGGTTCTGTGGATACAACAACAATTGCGGGATTACGGTTTGGCTTACACTCAAACTCCTATTAGGATAGATAATCAGTCTACAATTGCTATAACTAACAATCCAGTTAAACACAACAAAACAAAGCACATAGACATTAGGCATCATTTTATTCGTGATTGTGCTGAAAAGAACTTAATCAAATTGGTAAAAGTGGCAACAGAAGATAATAATGCTGATTTATTTACCAAAGCATTTGATAAGTCACGGTTTGAATATTTAATTCAACTAAATGGAATGCGCAACCCAGAGTAATTTGGCCTTAGTAGTAGTTTATTTCCTTTTATAGTACTAGTATTTTTTTATAGTAAGTCTGCTAATTTAGGATAGTTTCTATTTTTAGTAAGTTTCTATTTTCAGTAAGTTAGTAGGTTATCTTATTTTATTGCTATTTCTTTATGAAAAAACAAAAGAAAAAAAGAGAGAAAATTATAAAAATACAAAAAAAGAGAATATCAGAAAAGGAGTTAAGTCTTAGGAGCATAGGTTCAAAGTGACGAAAATTAGCACAGTCGTTACAAACTCTAAGTGTTTAGGCTTTCACACATAATGCAACTAAATTCTAAGTGTTATACTTTAGTTTAGTTTGATGTGTTGGTAGGCATAATACATATAGGGAGTCTCAAGGCAAATAAAATATTCAAGAAAAAGTCAAACGTGTCACTAACTTAGATGTATGACCAATCGGTCTTAATTTTTATATACAAGACATACAAACTTTGAGTCTAAATGAGGTATGCAAACTTTCTGGGGATGTATGGAAACATCAAATACATCTTAAAATGGAAAGAATAGAAAAATCATACAAAATTGAGAGTCGAAAACATGTAACTTTGTTGTACGTAAGTACAGACCTGTTGCCTCTGTTTAGATTCGGGTTAGCAGATACGTCGCTTTGTTGTACGTCGGTACAGACCTGTCACCGCTGTCTTGCTAACTTTAAGAATAAACCTTAAGTCAAACTAAGACACTTTGTTGTATGAAAATACAGACCTGTGTCCGATGTTTGTCTTTTAAAGAAAGTTTGCAAATACCAACAAGTTAGAATCTTTGTCTGTGTGCCTTGATCATAAAAGTATGTCTATGTCTGAGTGACGTAAGATAATTTCATGATAAATAAAAATGCCAAGGGATATTCCAAAATGTAGAATGTTTAAAGGGATAAAATACCAACAATCGGATAAATGGGTATTTCACGACAAACAATCAAAGGAATAAAAAATTCCTAAGTGTGAAAGTTTAAGTACTGAAAGTGAGTCTCTGACATCGCTATCTGATTGAACCTTTCTTAGACTATACTCATCAAAAATATTTTGTTTACTGTTTAGCTTAGGTTGTAAATCTTAATAAGTATAGCTTAAGTCTAAGTTAAAATTTTTGGTCAAAATTTTAAAATTTTATTTTTACTTAGTTTTTATTTTATTTTATTTTATTTTATTTTTATTGTTACTTAAAAAAAAGGTCAAAAATTACTGAGGGTGCATTCACAGTTGAACTAAATAAACTCTGCGTGAAAAATCATGAGCTTAGGGTAAAAGAGTTGGCATAGTTTATCTCGTTACACAATACCGTAGAAAAGGTTGAAAAAGTTGAAGTTATTTCAAAATTTTCGAAATTTTTCTAAGTGTTTGGTGTAATTCGAGTTTAGTTCAGACTCGAATTAGGGTAGTTTCGAATCTGTCAGTAGATTCGATGTTGGCTTTAGATTCGAAGGTTGGTGGTATATATAGGTTAACAGTGAAGTCATTAACTCCTTACTGTTTTCGAATCTATATCCTCGAGTCTATCCGGCGATTTCGAATCTATTCCTCGAATCTACTGTTTTTCACCAAAAACGACAATTTGTCGAGTTTATTGCTAAAGTGTTCGATTCTACTGTTATATCTAGGTATAATCAACTTGGTTGTACAAGATTAATGTAGTTTTATACACCATATAAGCCAAAATCATCGAATTTTTGAAGGTTTATATGTCTAAGTTGTGTTTTTCAAAATTACATACTTTGGACCAGTAAATAGTCAAATTAATTGCATATATCTGTGATTAGAACCTAGTTGGACTAATGTATGTGATTTTCTAAGTTCAAAATGGTTAAAATCATGGGTTTTGATGAAGATTTGGGCCGACGACGTTTCAAATCTGATAATGACCTTCCTCGAGTTTACTGACAAACTCGAGAAGTCCATTACACTCGAATCTATCACAGATTCGAAATTGGGTTTATTCGAATCTGTCTATTCGAATTTGTCTTTTATTTGCATTATTTAACTTAAATTTTATTAAACTTGTAGAAATTTAATTGTGTTGGATTTTGTACTTAAACAAGTTCAAAATAAAACAGATTTGAATTTAAACAAGTTTATTGATTTTTAATGAATCTAATAGTTTATTTATTGTGCAGATATGGCTGTACGAGCTTTCGTGCCGAAGCATAATATGGTCATTCCATATGATCATCATATCCCTGAGGCGCAGGGATTTCGTCAAATGATGGATTTTCTTGTTGAATCTAGGATAGCTTTTGCTTTGTCCCATAATATTCAAATTGTAATTCCATATGTTCGTCAATTTTATGATCATCTTCAGGTAGACTGCTCTGTCACCCCGACAGTGCTGAGAACCAGGATAGCAGGGCAGCCGTTGGTGTTCTCTGCCGATATGCTGCGACAAGTTCTGCAGCTAGGCTCTCAAGAAGAAGAATCTGGGCCAATCGATTTTCCTCTGAGTATTAGGCAAGCGGCCTTTCAGAGAATGGGTTATAGTCTAGATGTGACGAAGGCTTCTTATATGAAGAGCGGGCTAATCGGCCAATGGAGATTTCTGGCTCATGTTTTCATGGTGTGTTTTGCAGCTAAGAAAGCCGGTTTTGACTATATGGTCTCGAAGATCCAGTATGGGATAATCGCGTTAGTATATAATCGGCCATTCAGCTTTTCGGAGATGTTTTTCTCGGAATTCGTTCACCAAATTTCGGCTCCGGAGCAGCAACAATTTCTGCTGTATCCACGGTTCATAATGATGCTTATCAGGCATTTCTTGCCGAATCTGCCTCGGTCGAATGAGATTCAAGCGTAGCTGTAATGGATAAGAGGATCTTTGCTGATTGTTCCTCACACCGAGGAAGATTGGCTGTTCCTGTTGCTCGTCCATTGTTTGGAGCGATTGTGGATAGGGAATTTCAAGCCCCAGATGATGCCAACTGGGCAGGGGGCGTTGAGGTTCAGCCACAGCAACAACAACAACAACGTCAACAGCAACAACAGCCTCGTGCTCAGCCACGTGATCCAAGACGCCGACAGAGACCATCAGCGAGTCAAATTCCGGCAACCAGGCCTTCGACAAGCCAGCAACCAGAAGTTACAGAAGCCGGGCCCTCAAATATTCAAGAAGCTGGGCCCTCAAATGTTGCGAGAGAAGCTGAACAGCTAAGCCAGACGCTTAATGAAATTTGGGAGGCAGGGCCTCATGCCAATGAAGATATTGCAGCAGCATTGGTTGGTGAGCTGCTTAGTCCACCAGCAGATGAAGATGATATTTTTAGAGATGTGGAGGAATACGAGCCAGAAGGGGCAGATGACGGATTAACATCTTCAGACTCCGAATCAGAATCAGAGGAAGTTCCAGCAGCTGCAGTTCCTGATATTCAAATTGGAACTTATGGTTTGAGATTGATTGTAAATGAAGGTGGTTCGAGGAGGCGCGTGGACAGGGAATTGGAGGAGTCAGATTTTGAAGAAGAGGAGGTTGCTCAGTTGGTGACAAGGCAACGGGCCAAACGTCACAGGTTCATGCAGGGGGCTTCATCAGAGTCCGATGCACAACCTCAGCCTCAAACCCAAACCCAACCACAAGTCACAGCTCCACCATCACCGCCACCTCAGCAGCATGAACCATACATTTCATCACCTTTCATCCCATCTCCCATTCAGTCCATTCCTTCTACGTCAGCTGCATATACCGAAAATCAACGATTCATGCAACTCAAGAGTCGTGTTGACTTTCAGCACGTTCAAATCATAAATCTTACCAAAGCTGTAGGTGAACTCCAGGAGCATAACTCAAATCTTGATAAGGAGAATACAGAGTTGAGAAAGATTGTGGAAAGTGTCAGAGACGAAAACACGGAGCTAAAATCTTTCATAGCTGATCAATCTTCAGAAATCCGAGCAATGAGGTCCCTCCTAGAGCAACTTATGAAAAATCTACAAACTCAGGGGGAGACTAGTTGTAAGGATCAGGAGGTGCAGAGAAGAGATGATGATAATGAAGGCGATGATTCCGGTGCGAATAAAGAGATTGAGTCTGTAGATTTTCCTGCAGCTCAAGCTACACAAATTCAGGGGGAGCCAAGTACAGAAGGAGAAGTAGGAGGATCTGGAAAAGAAGCAGGTTCCTCGAGGGTTCTGGACAGTGACATGATTGATGCACTGAAGGACATAGAGGAAGAGCTTATGGATTTTGACGATGAAGAAGAAGAGTTAGAAGAAGGAGAATTTATTCCAGAGGAGGTTGTGGACTGGAAATCAGACGATGAAGTGTTGGATGATGAAGACGATCAAGTCAATGAGGTTATTATCAATTCACAACCTGTCACGGAGCTATATGAAGGACAAAATCATAATGTGATTGACATTGACTATATCAAGGTAGCCTCAGTCGAGGACAAAGAACTTGAAGAGGCCGAGAAGGAGCCATCTAGAACTGACTTGATAAATCTTTGGTTCAAGAAAGAGGAAAAGAAAGATCGTTTGAAGATGAAGAAGAAAATGAGAGTTCCAGGTGCTGGAAGCTTCTCAGGAGGCATTATAAGCTGGTTCTTTGACAAAGAACTGCAGCTATTTATCTTGAAAAGAAGAGATGGACTACAATACTTGAGGCGAACACTAAAAGCATTTAACTCATTGCCCAAGATTGAAGTAAAGGAGCTTGCATGGAAAGAGTTAATTAATATAGGTGAAGACCTGTACGCTGAAGTCGTGGCAAGAATTATAAGGAAAGAAGGAAGATCAGGAAAGTTCGAGCGACTCAAGCCAAGGACCGGAAAGAGGGTCGAGGATCAGTCGAGAATAGATCCTCATACAGGTAGGCCATGGGCCAGGATGGTATACAAACCTGTGAGGTGTCTAAAGAAAGTACCAATGAAATCGATGCCACAGAACGTTTTGAGCAACATGAAATGGTGGTACCTCGAGATTGACACTGCTGAAGCCATCATGGAGGATCAAGACGAGCAGGTCATTTTGAAGGTATATGATCCACTGCATTTGATAAACCTATCAAAGGACGACCTGAAGAAGCTTCATGATCAGCCTATCTTCTTTACTGAACCATGGAGATCTGAAGCCAGGAAGTTCCAAAAGGTAGTTAAAGTTTGTATAGATGCTGGATTATATGCAGGTAGTAGTATATATAGCTCTAGTACTTAAATTTGATATAATGTAAATAATTAGAAGCTATCGTCAAGGGGGAGTCTGTTGGTACACCCTGTGTGACGATAGCAGTCTAATCGATCTGCATTATGGTTTAAGTAATATTCTGAGTATTAACAAGTGTTTTGATATATATGTTTATATGTGTTTGTCTGTTATTGATTGTGTGTTTGAACTTGATGTAACATATTACAAGAAGTTCAAACATAAAGGTCAAAGATTAACTCAAGCATAAGTAAAACATAAGTTTCATCACTTAAGAGTTTAAGTGTTTTGGCTAGATTCGAATTGCTTAAGGGAACACATTCGAATCTGTGATAGATTCGAATGAGACCTTAGATTCGAATGGGCTAGATTCGAGGATGTCAATATGGACAGACTCGAATGGGCCTTGGGCCAGATTCGAGTTTGGCCCACATCAGACTCGAATCAGGGTCTATAATTAGGGATAGACTCGAATCATTAAGTGACTTTTTGCAGAATTCGTGAGGAATTAAGCAAGAGGCGATCTCGAGTTTATCAGCTAGGTGAGTGCCGTTTCGGAGAGAATTAGTTCGTAGGATCGTTCGTGTGTCGTTCGTTCAGCGTCTAATAGTCTTCGTGTTCCGTTGGTTGAGAGTTGTCCGTCTAACCGTCAACGAGGATTCCGCACTCGTTCACGGATCCGCGTCTAGATAGTTCTTGCAGTCGTAGACCTTACATCATTTGCCGTTGATCGAGTTTTATTATAATTACTCGCATCATTCTTATATCGGCATGGCATCGTTCGAGGCGTTGTATGGTCGTAGGTGTCGTACACCCACGTGTTGGCGAGAGGTGGGTGAGAGACCTATTGGCGGACCCGAGTTATTGCAGATTGCACACGGCGAGATTCAGATTATTTGTGAATGATTGAGGGCTGCTCTGGATCGACAGAAGATGTATTCAGATAAGCAGCATCGACCAGTGGAGCTTGAGGTTGATAATTTTGTGATGTTGAAGGTGTCGCCCTAGAAGGATATTATGAGGTTCGGCAAGAGGGGCAAGCTTAGCCCTAGATTTATTGGACCTTATCAGATTACAGAGCGTATTGGTGCGCAGGCATACCGATTGGATTTGCCACCAGAGTTGGCCGGTGTGCATGATATTTTTCATGTCAGCTATTTGCGGAAATTTCTGAAAATGCCGAGGAAATGGTGCCAATTCAGGATGTTCAGATTGACAAGCGACTCAGATATGTCGAAGAGCCCGAGCAGATAGTTGATGAGAAGATAAGTAAGTTGAGGAATCGACAGATAGATATGGTCTTAGTGAGATGGCGGCATCACCGTGGACCGAATCATACGTGGGAGCTGAAGGCGGAGATGAAGGCGAATTACCCCGATTTGTTCAAATCTACGTGATCTCGAGGACGAGATCAATCCAACTTGTAGGATATTGTAACACCCGCTAATTTCGAGGAATTTAATTATTTATAAGGTATCATTTAAATTTGAATGTTGACGCTAAATTAACTTTGATTGGAAATATTACATTTTTGTGAGATAATTTTTATAACCTAAGACAATATTATGTGTGATATAGTGATTTAGTCACATAATTTTAATATAAACTTCAAAACAATGCAAGTGATATATATATATATATATATATATATATATATATATATATATATATATATATATATATATATATATATATATATATATATATATATATATATATATATATATATGCATGAATATGCCATGATCATTATCATCATCAACCAATTTTTTTTTACATAAACCCTATATATACATATACATATATAAAACCCTAGCAGATTTATTCATCTCAAAACCCACATACACACACTTGAACTTGGGATATATTTTTTTACTGATTTTAGGGCTGGAATTCAAGGTGGATCAACAATCATCATCATATTCATCACCATTACTTAATCCTTGAGGTAAAGAAATTTAAATTTCGTATGTATTATTTAAAGTGATGTTATGATCAATAAAATATTGTATATAAAGATTCATCAAGCTGAAAAATGAATAACAAACAACATCTATCATAATCATCATCTTTATTTAAGGTTAAAAAGCTTCAAAAGAGCACCAATGAAGGTTTATAAAGAGTTAAATGTAATCAATCAGTAAATAGAAAGTAGAATCAAGTAGTAGGGAGTTAGTGTGTTGGGAGGTAGTCCTGTCGGCGTCGAAGCCCTTGACCGGCGACTGGATTTGGCGACGGTGGCAGCCATGAGCAGCGCCCTTCTCGCCTCTGCCTCCCTCTGTTTTGAAGACAACCACCGACGGCTATCCATCGGTGCCTGTGTCCGTTCCGTTTTTTTTCTGAGTTTCTATCGAGAGGGAGAGGAGAGAGTAAAATAGAGGGTGTGGCCGTGTGGGTTCCAGCGGCAGCGTGGCCGGTGGCCACCGCCACCCTTCGGTCTGCTCATCGGCGGCTCCTTCTGCCCTTTTTCTTCTCTGGCTCGGTTGAAAGGAGATGAAGCAAAGCTTGTAGGTGTGGTGTGGAGAGTCGTCGGCGCTGCCACACCCTCTGGCCTGCAGCGACTTGCCTTTCGTTTGGGGAGGCCACTATGGCTTTTCTTCTCTTTTGTTTGCACCACCGAGAGAGAGAGAGAGAGGGTTTTAATTTTAGTTTATTTGGGCTTTTCTCCATACTCTTTATTTATTTATTTTATTTGTTTATTTAATGAAGTTTAGTTTAAGAGATTGGGTTGAGCATTTTATTTTCTTAATTGTTGGGCTTGTTAAATGGTGTTGGGTTTTAAAATTTAATTGATTATGGGTCCATGTTTCTTATTAGATAGATTGGTTTGCTTAATTAGATTAAATGGGTTTGGTCTTTTATTTTAAATTGGCCTAAAATATATAGATTAGAGTTTAAAGGTTAGATTTGGTTGTTTTAATATTTCTTCAATATATTTGGTTGGGTTCAATTGTGTAGTTAATTTGGGTATTTAATTAACTCAAGTGGGCTTTCACAAATTGATAATCAATTTTGGGCTAGTTATTTAATCTTTGAGTCATCTAATTGGTTAGATTTAATTTATTTAAATTTAGATGGGTTATCCATTAAGTTATATTACATTTATATGTGGGTTGAAGTAGTATAGAATTAATTATTAATAATATGATTAATGCAGGGTTTTAATTTAAAAATGATATGATTAATCATTAACATTTAAATGAGAGTTTAGTATTTGCATAATAAACTTTAAATAAATAATAACTAAAGTAATTAAGTAAGCGTTGACGAGTAACTCGATATTTTCCGAAATTTTTATCCCAAAACCTTAATTAATTAAAAAGAGAGCAGATTCAGTGAACTTTAGATTGAATTAATAGATAATGGACTTAGGAAGTTATCGAGTTAAGAATATTAATAAATAGGCAGTGTAATTTTATATCAGGATTCTAGCGATTTGATTGAGATGGGTGGCTTTCGGTATTGCTTTCAGCTGATATTCGGTTAGTCGCTTGGCGGGTTACAGATTGCCGAGCTCTGTGAGCAATTGATTTAATTCCATGAATGATCATTTATAATATGTTTGTACTGGTTATCTGTTTCATTTCTTTTACCATGCTGTTCAGTTTCATTACCATGTTGCCTTTGTTATCTAAAATTATTTTCATCACCATGAGCTGCTATATGATAACCCTTTTCCTCGGTATGCATACGGTGTATTTATGTGATGATTGCATGCCTGTGTGGCTGCATGTTATTTTTATACGCTGTAAGTCGTGAGTGCCGCAAACTGTGTTACTGTGTTTGTATTTGCTGGGAAGGCCGGATGCTACACAGACTACCTATTCGTGGACGCACCGCTGGGAAGGTCGGGTGCTACACATGTTGACTTTGTGCCGATAATTGTATCATTCATGTTTATTTGTGCTATCAAATCTGTTACTCGCTAGGCGACGACTTACCCCGATTGGAAAGGCAATGCTTCAGGTTTAGCTGATAAGGGGAAAGCACCAGCTTCAGGGTCAAGAGTTTGAGGACTCGTGGTATCAGATAGACTTCCGCTCACTTTGTAGTTATTACTGAACTTGTAATTGGGATGGGTAGATTCTTAGACTTCAATTTGGTTTTAATAAATAGATAATTTATTTAGCGTAATCTGTCAGGATCAAAATCACCACCTAAGATTAACTGGTTTTAATAAATCAGAGTGTAAACCAATAACCTTGTATTGAATCAAAGTCCAATTAAGAAGTTTGCTGAAGAACACTTAAGTGTTTTAAGAAAAACTTTCAGAACAAATAACACATAAATATAATCAAAAATCAAATCTTTATATTGCCAAACTCACTGATTACAATCACGTCTAATCTGTTTGATTAGACGAAGAACACAGACTGTTCTTAGGGTTTTACAACCTTAGAGGCTTGAGAAACTTAATCAGAAAGCAATTACAATTGAAGCACCCGATTACAAAATTTGCACGTACAGACTTACAATAGAAAAACCTATTCTATCTATATATAAAGCCTTCTGATTTGTTTCCTTGAGGAACTCTGATTTCTCTTATAGTAGATATTCTTGAATCTTCAAATATAAATCACTTCCTGAAATTCAGCACTTTCTGTTTGTTAAACTGTTGAGCAGCTTGAACTTTATCTATTGAGCAACTTGAACTTGAGCAGCTTGAACTTTTAACTCTGGCAGCTTGAACTTTTGAACTGGCAGCTCGAACTTACTCAACTAACAGCTTGAACTTTGCAATTACACAAAAAATCTACTAACAGTCTGAGAAATCTAACTAACAGCTTGACATATTTAGAATATTTCCCAACAATCTCCCCCTAACTTAAATTCTTTACACAAGACTTTAAGTTTCTATACAAATAAGGAAATAAACAAAGTAAAACTGTTATCTACAAACTAATGCATCCAAAAACTTACAATTGTGAAAGTTTCTGCTTTATTGCCTTTATGAAATCTCTTTTCAGCTCCTCTTTATCACAGTGAATCTTCATTGAGCTTATTTGGAGTAGCCAAGCCTTTGGCAAATTAAAGAATTCCAAATTGTAGAACCTTCTGGATCCGTCTGCAACCTTTGTTTGAGGAGGAGGATCACTAGCAGCAGCTTGAACTGGTTCTTGTTGGTTTTGGACTTGTTGGGAGACTTTGGCTGCTTCTTGTTTTTCCTTCTCCTTGTCATATAAGGCCTGAAGCTTTTCTGTAGACCATGACTGAGCCATTACTCTTGATAGTCCAACCAATGCAGAGAAGTTTATCAAAAATTTTCTGTGTTCTGCCTTTGAATGCCCTGTTGGCATTTTCCTTTTCTTCTGATTTTGCTTAACCACAAACCCTTTTAGATAGTCGCCTAAGGTTTCATCATCTTTCATTTGATCATGGGTTTGCTGGTCTAAGAGTTCATCCTGTTCTTCTGCTATTTTCCTTGCTAATTCAGCATCATGAGCAACCTGGGCTTCTTTAGAAGAGAATTTAATCTTTGGAGATTCAATTAGAATGCCTTTACCCTTATCTCTGGAAGCTGATGCTCTGGATTGGACTGTTGTGGCAGGAGCCTGAGTGCCTTCTCTGATGACAACTCCAGTTGTCCTGATGGGAGCAGCTTGAGTTTCTAGGCTAACAACTTGAGTACCTGTTGGGACTGTAAGCCTAGAAACTGGGACTGTTGGAGGGGAGGTTGAAGCTGTTTAGACTGAAGGTAGGATCTCCTGATTTTCCCCCTTTTTAGATGCATTGGTTTGGCCAGGTGGACCAAAAACCTTTGCAATCAGGGTTCGAACCATCTTCTCAAGCTGTATAATCTTATTTCCACAGAGGGTGAATCCCTGATGAAAATAATCCAACCGTTGATGTTGGGCTGCTATAGTCTGTTGCAGAGCTGTGATTTGTGCCCCCTATGCAGCAATAAGGGACTTATAATGTTCCAATATGGCTACAACAGGTTTCAGCTGTTGATCCGTCAATGCCATTAGTTGCAGACTAGCCTCAAGATCTTCAAATGATAGTGGTATTTGAGATCTATCACTGGCAGGAATTCCAGGTGGAAACATCTGGGCCCCTTTGTTCTTGGTACTGGGGATTTCCAGAAGGTGCTTGCACACCCTCTGTTGCCATGGGTGTGGTCTTAGAGATGTTGACACTGGCCTGTGCCTCTTGTGCAGAGACATCAGTAGTGTCAGCCACAAACCCCATATGGACAGTCTCTAATGGAATGTCCACCTCCAAATTGAGGGTGGGAGAGTCCTCAGTGGGTTCCCTTTGGATATTCTATGCAGAAGTGTCCTCCTGCACAGGGATATTTGGCACTGGTGCTTGGGCTGAGGAGGAAGGAGCTCCTGAAACCCTTTGTCTTTTGTATTTTAGGAGTGTGGGGGGTGGGGATGTATGTGTAATAGAAGGAGCAAATGGAATGTTTGTATCATGAGGAGTGGGTTGGGGTCCTGGGGGTGAAGCAGTGATGGATGGCTGAGCCTGCTCAGGACCCTCTCCTCTGTTTGTTGGATTGATGCCCAGCATTGCAGAAGTCAATGGGACATCCACATTCAAAAAATTGGCACTAGGTTTTAAAAGTCTTTTGGTTGATGGTAAAGAGTGCCTATGGGAAACATGTATTCTATTATGTATATTAAAATTATTGCAAGATTTTGCAATTATTTCAGCCAAAAATCTTGGATGCATAAAAAATTTCCCATTCTTTAAGGCATGATGCCTCAACATCCCCTGAAAAATCATATTTGAAAAGTTGAACTGTTGGCATGTTGATAGACACACTAGAGCAGTGGCAATGTTTGAGGAAAACTCAGACCAACCAGTTCTTTTGGGACTTATACATTGTTGATTGATATGCACAAGATATTTCCACTTAGGGGCAAATTGTGCTTTAAAGAAAGTAAACGAATCAGTAGGGCCCCTATACCCTATTGCAAAAAGTCCTTCATGTAAGGCAGTAAGAGATAGATCTGATATACCTGAGGGATCTTGAAGATGCAAATGTTGGCGTATGGTCTCCTCAGAAATAGTAATAGGGTTGCCATCGATTGTGGAGGCAAAAGAAGTAACTCCATTGACGGTTTTCACTGTGGCAGATTTCCAGAACTGCTCTATATGAGCCACATAGATGGTGGGATTGACAGTGAGGGCATGATGGATATGGGAACTTCTAAGGAAGTCCATCATGTTGTGGAATGGTTGAAGGTCAGTATGTTTGAGAGAATAGGGGAGGCAGTTGTGTTCTTTGACAAACTCCATTAGAGATTGAAACGGTGATTTAGGGTTTGAATCGATTGTGTGTGAATCGCTCAGAGAGAAAAAAGAATAGATCGTTGGAAGATATGATGACTTGTTCACAAAACCTTTGGATGAAAAACGTTTTAATTTTCTGGTGAACAAGTTAGGTATGCTGAATATGTTAACATAATTTAATTTAAAATGCAACATTTTGCAAAGTTTTTTCTGCCTTCTCAAAAGACAGATTTTCTTTTCGCGAATGTTACATTTTCTAATAAATTATGTTTCGTTTTTATGTTACTTAATTCTAGTTTTTGTGTTAATGTTTTGTTTCTGTCATACTTTATCGGGAGGCAACCAGGTAAGTCTCCGAGTGTTTTTAAAATTTTCATTTATGCACACTCGAAGGGGGGAGAAGTAATCTATTATTTGGTGTGTTTAATGTTTATTCTCGGCTAATGGTGTGTTTAATTTCTTAAGTTATTTATTATTAAGTTTATATATATCAAGAAAATCCAAAAATATGTTTTTTTTTCTTTATTTAATTTTAAGTTAGTTTATCTAATAGAAAGCCCAATTTTTTTTTTTATTTTTTTCATATTTATTTCAAAAAGATTTATTTTTTGTTGTTTCTTTTTAATTTTTTTTTGTTTTATCCGTGAAAGTGAAAAGAAAATAAGAAGATATTTTTGGGCATGGGTCGGGTTACCCAATCGGGTTTGGGGGGAACCAGAATTTCAAACACATATATATAACCGCCTAATTCACTTTTTTCTTCCTTCTTTCACCTTCTTCGTCGCCAACACCTCAAGAACACACACACATCTCTTCACTGTTTCATCACAAATCTGAAGTTTTTGAAGTATTTGAAGCATTTTCATGCCTGAAAGTGAGTTCTATTTATGATTTCACTCATTATTACGCATTTTCTTGTAATTATAAGTACACAAAATCGGGTTTTATAAGGGTTTAAGGTCTCAAAAAGGGGTTTTACTTCGTGTCTAAGAAACCGACAGGTTTTAGTAAAATCAGCTTTTTGATCGAAATTATTGTGTGTGAAAGATGTTTCTGGGTTTTCAAAATTTACACAAGTCATAATACCTGCGGCTAATGCCTTGTTCGCGAGTTGCAACTCGCGGACGCCCTATCATCCGCATAACTGGTCCTAAGTTTTTCTAAGTTAAAAACATATCATGCCTTATCCGCAAGTTGCAACTCGCGGATAAAACTCCATGTACAAACATCTTCAAAGGCCTAAATGTCAAAGTCCAAACATGCGGCTTCAAACATATCCGCGAGTCCCAACTCGCGAATATCACTCCATCCGCAAGTCACTCACATAGCAAAATGTTTAGGAAAATTCTAAGTTAAACTTGCGATCAAAGACTCATCCGCAAGTTACAACTTGCGGATAATACTACAACCGCAGGTTGGGGTCCATCATGACTTAGAAATATTTGTCAAAACCAAACTTTCACTCATAGTTTCATCCGAGAGTTGCAACTCTCGGATGACACTACATCCGCAAGTTTTGCTAAAATTCTTCTAAGTCTGATCTCTTTCTTCACTTGAAAGTTCACTCGTTCAGAGGCTTTAAATCTTGTCTAAGGCAGTTTCTTGTGAATTAATCTGAGTTAGGACTGGTCTTGCAGGCCTTGGTTCTTCAGATGGACTTTTCTTACCGAGAAGTCTTCTATAGAAGCCCTTAAACAAATTAGTTTAATTCTATCAAACGCCTAACACAAGAAACATATCTGAACAAGTCAATTTTCACTACATATACATATCTAACTTTCAATTACTTTGACAGGTATAATGACATCTCATTCTTAACCAGGAGAAAATGTACCACTCCCGAGCCCTCAACACTCAAACCCTAATCAAGTCTCTGATGACGAAATCACCTCCAGATCCGTAGCCCTACCCCGCAGACCATCAGAAAAAATATTCCCCAAAAAAATGTGGCTACCCATTAAACCCAACAACTTCCTTCTGGACCCAGCTTTTCTCAATAAAAGCGAGGAATACCCAGCCATCAGACTATTTAACCGGGTTGTCGAAGAGATCCTAATGGGCCATCGAATCACATATGCCCTAACCAGCCGACCCAGACCCCCTCCACCCCAAGTTTATGTCCAGCAATTCTGGCATACCCTCACCTATCACCCCGACCCAAACAACATTCACATCACTGGAGACATTGAGGAAAACACTATCGAAATTCCCATCAAAAAATTTCGTCACATTCTCCGACTCCCTCGCCACCGTGATTTCCCTGGCCGTCCTGAATACGATGAAGACTTGCCAGAGGAATAAATATGCAGAGAAATCGCATAGTTGGGCTATGATGGGCACTTTAGAAAAGCCTCCGAATTCTTCCGCCGAAAGCTCCTAGGGCACTGGTACTACATGTACTCAATACTTGATCGCTGCCTTACTGACAAAGCCTCTAGATCTGATCGAGCAAGTCTCCGGATTTAAGGATCTTTCACAGCTTAGCCTACAACCGTCACCACAACTACGCTTGGAATTTATGGAACGAGTTGATAGAGGTTATCCAGGCAAAAGGGACTAAACGAGCAAGAAAATTTGTCCCAGCTCAGCACTTTCTTCAGCTCATCATATCTCACTGACTGACGTAAATTCTGGAAATTTGACGTAGAGACCATGAAGTCGGGGTGAGATTTTTAGATAAAATACTTTCACGATCCTATCTCTCCCACCGGGATCCAAGTCATACCTATTCCTTTAGAGCTACTTGCTGACGCCGACCTTGAATCTCAGGCTATTAGGCAGTACTTAGAGAGAGATGCTTCTATGGCACAGCCAAAACCGGCTGCGCCTGCCCAAGGAGCCAACCCGAAAGGTTAGGTCTAGGGGGAGAGCAGAGATAAAATGAAATTGAGAGGGGAAATGAGGGTAGAGAGCCTGAGGTTGAAGCAGCCAGAGATAGGGATAGTGAGGAAACCCATACTACAAATCTTTCACCTCTAAATATTCCATCTCCTGATAATGATGATGATGATGATGTTACTCCCCCCGCCCAAGTTCCAGTGTGATCTCTTGCAGCTTTGCGAGAAATTATCAAAAGTCGTGGGGGAGTTAGGAGAATAGCAGAGAGTACCGAGCCAGAAACAAGCCTGGCTGCCACATCTACTACTGGTGCTCATGTGTTGGGCGCTGGTATTGAAGTAGACACCACTAGCCCAGTGGTGTGAGCACAAACCCCACCCAGCCACTCACCAGTTTCTTAACAAGCCGGTGTTTCATATTTTTCATGGGGATCAAACACATACACTATCTGCGACTCATTTAGAGTTCGTGGATATTGAACAAGACCGATAGCAGCCCCAGTCGCCGCCTTCATTTCTTGCACAATCGAGTCTAGAGCCCGTTGATATTGAAAAATCTTTGGCTAAGACACTTGAGCCTATTCAAACACAATGTCTGAGTGACGTTGTTGGAACACTCGAAGCCATGAACACTCAAAGTGCACCGGCGATGATGAGTGGAAGTCCTGTCATGGCCACATCAATGCCAACCATGAGCATGCCATCAAGGGACCTCTTCGGAGTCTTCCGAGATGCAAACGGAGAGCCTACGTGGCCCCGGGTTACACCCGGATTCAATATCCAAAACCGAGTTTGCTGAGTTTAAAGTGCTCATGTCACAACAACTAAGTGACATGTTCACTTTCATGACTCAGCAGCCGGTCGTTCCTCAAGCCCCCACTCTTGATGAAGCCAAGCGCACCCTTCACTCCATACTTAATGCTTCATCAAATCTGTCATCCACCAATGCCTTGCTGTTGGAAATCTTGAACAACGAAGCCTCCGGCTCCTCATATTTTACATCAACAAATCCCTTGGTCACTCAAATGAGCTAGCGTTTAAAAATATTTGATGAATCTTGTAAAGGTGCTGCCCAGGGTACCAAACAAAAGCATGATGATCAGGAGGATCCTGATCACCATGAGGGGGAGAAAAGGGCCAGAGCCGCTGGCAAAGCTCCTATGATCTTTGAAGAGTCAGCTCCACTAAGTCCAAATCAATCTGCACCGGCTCATCATGCCGGGCCCCAACAAGCCGAAGCAGAACTCCAGGCTGAGACTCTTGAGGAATCACTCTCAGGATCTTAGCTAACTCTATCTGTCTGGGAAGAGCCCGAGAATCTAACAGCGTTCATGGAACAAGAAGAGATATTGACCGTTGTTCCTCTGAGGGTATTCGATCCAAAAGATGTTATTATTATTGAATCTGATGAAGAGGAACAGGAAGTAAGAAAAACTCAACTGAAAGAGTCACTACACATTGAATATGTTGGTGAATAAGGGGTAGACCCACAAGATTTTGAATTTGAGCTCCCTTCTGATGATCCAGTATCACCATCTCATTCTCCGTCTTCAGTACAAGTGCCAATGCTTGTTCCATCTCCAGCTCCAACTCCGTTAGTCCAACAAGCCTTCGAAAGTACATTAATAATTCCGGTCATTCCAGACCAATCTTTCGAGCCGGCTGAATCTACAAGGGAATATCCCATCTTCCAAGTGCAATCAGATGTTCCACCTCTTGCCTCTGCTGCTCCCAATGTTCTCAAAGAAATCACAAGGCTGCAAGCGGGAACGTCTGGAGGTGCTAGTTTTTCTCGAAAACAAGAAGAACATCACGCTGAAAGGCTAACTGCCCAAGCCATTGACTGGGTGAAGCTGACGGTAAGTAGCCCAAATATGGAAGAGAAGTATAAGAAGATGTTTGTCCATGAGTTAAAGACTGTCAGAGCCAACCTAATCTGGTCAGTAGAAGGAATGGAACAAAGAGATAGATTAGTATATGTTGTAATGATCGGAAATCTCAGAAAGAGCAAAGAATCTGTTAGAAGCCGATCACCGATTGTTAAAGTATTAAAGATAAAGTTCGACAAATTCTTGAGCATATTCTATCCCATTTTTGAAGTTGAAAGCGAAGACCGAACGATATCTACATTCACCGAGGAAGACTTTCCTAACCTTTTCTTGCAGGATCTTTGTAACAACCTAGTTTTTGATCCAAGTCAAATCTTTGTATTTTGAGAAATTAATGTAATTTTATTACATTAATTATTTTGAATATGAAAAATATTAATTAAATTGTGTTTATGAATTATTTGTTAAAAGATGATTAAAAATAAAGAGATGTAATATACAAAAGTTTAGTGGGTTAAAAATTTCAAAATAACAAAATAGATATAAAAATCAATTAATGATCAATTTAAGATCATTAATCTTAACAACTCTCTCTCTCTACTCTCTCACTAAGTATACGGCTATTTCAACAAATCCACAAGAAATTCATCATAAATAGCAAGTAATTGAAGATTAAAGTCAAGAAGAAGTTACAATTATCATCAAACAATTGGAATCTACAAGATTTGAGGTAAAAATCTGTTTAATTTCAATATTTATGTATGTTTTGGTACGGTTTTGTGTAAAACCGAAAATAAGAATTCAAAACATGAATTTTGATATTGCATGTACAAAATTTTGAAAGATTATGATGAATTGAAACTAATAAATGAATTAGAAACTAAATTTATTGCTTGGATCATCCAAAATTATGAAGAAATCGGAATTTTTATAAAAATAATGTTCTTGGCAAAAATATCATATTTTGGATGATCTTGATCAAATAAGTGTGTTTTTGATCAAAGAAATTACATAAAAACACTCAAATAATGTTAATACAACTTTATATAACATTGCATGTCGATAAAAATGAAAATCTGATAATTATTGATAAAATCCGTATGAATGTGACCAAGAACACCAAGAACAAAAATCTGGGAAAATTACTAAGTATGGGGTCCGAATTCGGTTAAGACCGAATTCGGATGGTGCCCATTTCGGACCTATGATTCGGTTCGGATGATTGATTTGGGCATTATTGGTCCGAATTCTGATCCTAATTCGGATATATGCTCAATTCGGATAGCACCAATTTCGGACCTAAGTTAAAACCGGATGATGGTTTGGTCCGAAATCCGGATCTCCACTTCGGATGTGTCCGAATTCGGATCCCAATCCGGGCTAATCCGAAATTAGTGGTCCGAAATGCAATTATTATATTTTAATATTTTAGTTAAAATAAATGTCCATATGAATATATATAAATTGTTATATTTATATATATTTTGAGAACTATTGACAAATTTAAAGGAATAAAGAATATGATCGAACAAAACATTGATAAACTGAAAGTTATCAGAATCAGATAGAATTAAAGATCTAACGACCAAGAGATGATGAAATTACATGATAATGATGATGATATTGACATGAGATTTATATAATATGACTCTGAACAGGTTCAGTACATTCTGAACAAAGATTTAAAGACTTAAAGACTTAAATGCGGGTCAGAGTTGATTTGACAGCAAACAAGATTGACAAGATAAAATCCTGAGATAACTCAGGTGGCAGATTCATATATCTGTTTGACCAAGACCCAGACCAGTGAGTTATAGATATTCAAATTGAACATGCAAAGATCCGTTTGAGATATATTGATGCTGTTACATTATTTGACATTCATTTATCAGCTGGATTGAGACCTGTGCACACCATGGATGGGTGTTGCCCAGTGAATCATGATAGCTATTTGCTTATCATTTCATATTGCATTTATTAACGCTTCAGACTTTGCTTTATGATTCGTTGCTATCATGACTCCTAAGACTTATGCTTACTTCATTGATCAGACTTGATAAGACTTATTCAGCTTGACTAGCCCTTATGGTCTATTGTTCTAGACCCGGCTATTCCACCAGTTCTCACGAACTTGGTAATGACCTCCGATGTTCGGCCATGTTGACCTACTGGTAGCTAGCCCAGTATGTGGCTGATCCCCACGATATAAGCGTGAGTATGGTTTGAACATCATCCGATCTTAAGATACTATATCTCAATCATGATGAGGGCTGTAGCGGCAGCCAAGACTTATCACGCTTAGACTGATGACTCCGCTTGACACGCATGTTAATATTGAAAATCTATAAACTCACTAAGCTTTGCTTACAGATGTTGTTTTAAAATTTTACAGGAAAAGCCAAAGGAAAATCACCTGCAGGACCTAGTACTTAGGTCATTCAAGATCCAAGTTTTGAAGCTTTCCTAGACCACTTCTCAACAAACTTTCTGGTACTGATTGGAAGACAGCTAATGTAGTGATTCTGGGTAGACTTGTTGTGATGATTGATGTTATGAATAGATTAGATGTTACCCTTTTATAATTTTATAATTTTATTTTGAAATATGTAAACTTAAATCCTAATCTGTAATGTACATGTAATTTTTAATTCCGCAATTAATTACCCTATCTTAGTATGGTTGATATCGTATTGCATGATGTGGGACCTAGACTGGTGAGCACTGCCCCGTAAGGGGTGGTCTTCACAATCTTGAGTTCTTATATCTACATCTGCTACACAACAAGAGCAGAGATCCTATACAAATGAACGCTCAAAGGTGTATTATCAAGTTTCTTTGCCGCAATCTCACTCTGTGGATCATTTTTGATTTTCAAATGGCGTTAGAAGCTGTTAGTTCATATTTCTAGCAATTCATAACAATCTAAACACAATCATATGAACAATTATGACAAACACATAATACGAAATGCTTTATTAAGAGTATAGAGAATATTACATTGAGAGTTCTTGTTTTTAACTCTATTATAAATTGTACCCAACAATCTCCCCCTTAGAGATGAAAACAACTTTCAATTAAAGATTTGTTCATGTTGATTCTTTTCTTGAATCTTCTTCTTTACTTTGATCTCTAAATCTTCTAATACAATCTTCTTCTTTATATGTCCCTCTCTGATCTTCACATTGCTTCTTCTCTGATCTTCTCTTTTCTTGAAAGCACACTCCCCCTTGAATCATGAATAGCTTTCGATTCTCTCCCTTTATCAGTTGACTTCAATCTACTCAACCGTTGTCTCTGAACTATAGCTTTACTCCCCCTCACGATGATCATAAGAAATATGAAAATCTTGCAAAATATTCAGAGACATTGATTCATTGAAGTTTACAGTAGATGAAATACAAGAAAAATTACAATTTCAAAAAGAAAATATTACAAATTGACTTGCTCCCCCTCAAACTGATATACACTCCCCTAATCTAAACAAATATATCTCACTCCCCCTCAAATGAATATTCTTTCAAAATGAAACAAAGCTTTTCAACTTTGGGAAAATGAAACACCTTCATTTGGTTAAATAATGAGTCCAGGTCCACATAGGAATCCTATTTGCACAATAGACAAAATCTATGTGACCTACGTTCAGCGCTGGCGTAATTTTAACACTGGTAGGATTTCCAAATAGTCATTGTGAAATCCTTTATCATGAAAGAATCACTATTATTTGTTCCGGCTTAGTCACTTTGGACTAGTTGTTTATAGTCATGCAGATTGTCAGACTCGATGTGTCCTAAAAGTATATAAAATCAGTTCTAGACCCAATGTGCATCAAATGAAGTCGGAGACCAGGGCAAATGTCTTCCTTGTTTCAATATCAATAATATCCAAATGATATATCGACAGTGTGCTATATCTTCGTGATTATTGAAACATAAATCTTTTGAGAAATAACTGAGTGGTTGGTGGGGTTAATTGCATGCGTCACTGGGTCCATGACGTCTTTTTCAATATCAATTCGCCTAGGGCTTGATAGATTATGTGGTTTACCCAGCAGACACAATGTAGGTAAAATTTTGTTTTCTTCAAATCCTTTCTCAACTCTCAGCTTTCAGCATTTTTCAACTAAGCTCCGTCCGACTCACTTTTGAGAAATAAATTCAGTCAGCTTTATAGTGAAAGCATGATCTGCACCACCATCTCCTTTTAATATCCCTCTCATTTACAATTTACCTCTGCTCGACCCGGTCAGTATCCCGTGATAACTAACACTTCTCAACTAATAAACCTAAAAAACCCTCACCCACACAAACTATAGATGGTTTGCTTCTTGGGTAGGTCTTCCGGTTAGACCATAGAAGCGATATTTATGCCTATCACTCAGATTGGTGCATAATCGGAGTCAGCCAAAAGATTTTCAGCTTTGAAGCTCAAGGGATATCAGAGATTATGTGATATCGGAGATTATATTCAGATAATATGGGAGATATCAGAATGAAATGGAAAATCTGATATATGATATGAAAAGAATCAGATTTTCTTGAAAGAATTAGCACTTGGGAGATGATGGGAGAATCCAGTATAAATTGGAAGCATTGAAACAAAGAGAATCTCAGAAGAAATGAGATTATGAAAATCAAATAGATTAGATCAATTAATCTCAATGATATATCCAGAGAATCAGACAAATATTTCTTTTCAGCCCAAAACTTCTTTTTATGTGTGTATCAAATATTTTCGTGAAAAATCGCACACAGTTTTTTAAAAATATCATCGTCAAAGTATCTGAAACTCCCCCTGGAAATAAGCACAAAAAATTAGTCAACTCATGCAAAGTAAAATAGGAGCAAAAAATTATGAAAATAAAACTCCCTCTTTGTCAATTCAGCTTTAGAGTTGAATTCAGGGCAGGAATGCCAGTAAGATTTGTCTCTCAGACTCGGGTTCTAATCGAAGGTGATTAGAAGCCATATGTCGCAGAAGCTCGGGTTTCAGTTTGAAGTAACTGAAAGCCTTTAGCTTGGGTTATGTACTAAAAAGTACAAAATCCATTTCCAATGAAGACCGGGTTCTAGTCTGAATTGACTAAAAAACCATTTTGAGTTGAAGCACGGGTCTTGATCTGAAGTAATCAAGAGCCTATTAAAGTAAAGAACGGGTCCTGAACTGATTTGAACAGGAACCTTTGTGAGATGAAGCCCAGGTTCTAGTCCGTACTAACTAGAAGCCTGATATGACTAGAAACCTTTTAAACCTGTAAAATCAAGATGTCTTTGGTATCAAAACTGATTTGGACCCAGACTTGTTAGAACTTTTGGGTACGCATCTCAAAACGGATTTTTGGGACCCACTTAAACCTGGGTTTAGGTACCCATTGTAGATTATATCTTTCAGCTTCTCTCTCAGAAGCAGAAAACAAATTTCTTTTAGTATTAGAAAATTGAATATCTGAATTTCTAAAGAAACTTGAACTTGAATGATCAGAATTTTGCGAACTCTTCCTTTTGAAAAAATGTCCGGTTCTTGCCTGTTTCTGATAATACTTGGTGTTTTTCTGTGAACATGTATTCTGATAAGAATGACCAGTATTTTCAGAAACTTTAGGACAATTTTGACTTCAAAGATTCACCAGTGTAAATCTTTACCGGAAGTTGTTCAACAACTTTATCTTTGCCTCTGTGTATCTTTAACAGATACTTAAGTTTAAGATTTGAAGAAGAATCAAATTTAGAAAATTTAGTTGGATTCTTTTCACTTTCTATAGATAAATTAGAATGATTAACTTTGGATTTTAAACAAACTGAAGGAATCTCAACCTTTGATTCTTTTGAAGAAGGAGAATCACTAATTTGTTTGGTAAGCTGAAATATCTGATCTTCTAAACCTTTGATAATGACCAAATAAGAATTTCTGTCATTATCAAATTACTGGAAATCAGTTTTAAAAGATTGTTCTTTTATTAAGAACATCTTTTTTTCATCTTCAAACAACTTAGATTTTGTTTTAAAATCTTGTTCTTTCAGTAAGAACTAATGTCTTTCCTTCTCAAGAGAATCTTTAGTTAAAGATAACTCTTTTTCAAGAGCAAAAAATTATTCAGATTTGTTTAAAACACAACTTTGATCAGTATGATTTATCTTGGAAAGTGTTTCTTCAAGATCTTTAACTTTCTTATACAGTTTAGATCTTTCAGGCAAAAGATATTTCATATGAGTTGTAGTATGAAGATTCTCTCGTTTCAACTCATCAAGTTCTTTATTTAATTCATATATTTTCAGTTTAAGATCACACTTCTCAAAATTTTGTTTGTCTTTTAAGCTCAAAATTTCTTCCTTCACTAATACTACATCACGTAATGCCAAAGTTTTTCAATCAGCCGAGACTTTGAAAAATGTTCATATGCCATTTTGAATTGCTTGAAATTGAATCTTCTAAGATCTTTTATGGAAAATTGAGTGAATTCTGATAAAATTTTGAAAACTATATCTGTAAATGATAACTTGTAAAAATTCAGCTCTGAATTGACTTTTTGATGTTGAAATTTCAGCTTTTCTGTAGATAACTTGTAGATCTCGGTTCAAGCTTCGATTTGACGTATGTAGGCCTTCTAACGATGTTCCAGTCAAAAGTTATGGTCAATTTAAGCAACTAAGATTATTCAGTCAAACTCGAATGATAAAAGAATGGATGGTTATGAATGAAACTCATATTATTAAGACTGAAACTCGAATGCTAAATGATAAATCTCGAATGAAGCTTAATGAAACTCGATTGAAGAAGGTTGAAACTCGATGAACCAAGTACGAAACTCGGATGAAACTATATGAAACTCGGATGAGTCTAGATGAAACTCAGATGAATAACAAACTTTCTCGGGTAACTCTATAACAAACTCGATAGACAAAAGGATCAAACTCGATATCAAAGGATTAAACTCGGTCAATAAGTGATGAAACTCGATCAAAGCTTTATAAAACTCGATTAAAGCATAAACAAACTCGAATAAATCTTTCATCAAACTCGATTGACTTCTTTGTAAAACTCGATCAATGAAAGCTTAAAACTCGAATAAAACTATACCAAACTCGATCATAAAAGCATGCAACTCGAATAACATATAAATGAAACTCGATTGCTTTCTAATAAAACTCGATTAACACTTGGATGTTAACTTTGTTAGAGTTTTCACAGTTTACTTAAAAAATCATGTTATAATCAATCTTATTAATCAAAAAATCACCAAATGAATTCAAAATACACTCGAGTGATCGGTTTTCATACAGAAACAACTTTTGGGAAACAACATTGGCTAATTTTCGATTAAAACCCCAAATTTTGTCAAAAAACAGTGAAGAACAAAAACTTTTCTAAAATCCAGAAAAATCCAAATTAAAATCTGTGTGATTGGAATAAAAATCTGAACTTAATCTCAATCAATTAGTCTTTAAAAGCAACACCTTCGATCCAATTATCACTTCATTTCATCCTCAGAATCAAAAACCCCAATTAATTTTCTATTGTTGAAAAAATATTGGTGTAACAGTGTTCGGAAAATTATTTTTCAGATTTAAAATTCACTCAGATTTTTCCATATTTGGCTCTGATACCAATTGTATATTCATATTTCTAGAAATTCATAACAATCTTAACACAATCATATGAACAATTATCATAAACACATAATACGACATGCTTTATTAAGAGTATAGAGAATATTACATTGAGAGTACTTGATTAGTTGCACAACACTTCTCTATTCTGTAAACAGTCCCATTTGTCTAAGCATTCATTTCTATTTATATACACAAAACAACTATTGTGTGTTTACAAAACAACCCCTAAACTTTATACAATATAAATTGTTTTTAACTCTATTATAATTTGTACCCAACAGAATCAAGACAACGGAGAGTCAATATACTTGCACCGAATCAGGATACTCCAGGCCTTGAATGTTTCTCAGTTTCGAAAGTGCTTACATCGCCAACGCGGTCGGAGTAGTATATCTGAATTCACAAAGAAATAAAGCGCTAATGAGAAGAGATAAATTGGATAAGTACTGCGATGGGACTTTATATTTGGTCAAAAAGATGCTCATGATCAAAATTAACAATCTTAAGGAAGCATTAAAGCTCGGTACAAGAATCTGGGAAAATAAAGCTGTACTGAAACTCGTCAGAGACTTCCAACTGGATGTCTGAGACAAGCTAGAGTATAGGATGACTGTCAGACGTCTTGACTGATACTTTGACCAAAGGAAGATGATCACCAACCTGAAACCAAGATCTATAAGCTAATCACAAAGGGGGAGAATGTTAGATCTAGAAGTTGTGATAGTTTCAAGGTTCAAATTGTATTAAATGAAACTTAGTTTTGTGTTCAATTTATAAGGTTTCAGAGTTTATTGTAACTGGGTTAAAAGAGCAAAAGGTCCACCCATGGGTATGGATAGTTTAGATCCATTTACTTGCTTATAAATAGTTTGTTTTAGGTTATAACTTGTAACCATTCAGCTCATTGTACGTACGTGGATTGGAAAGCAATTAAGGTTTATCTAATCTTTGAATGTTCTTATTGTTCATCGTGTTCTTCATGTTTATGATATTGTTGATTATATTACTGAATGTTGATTGAATGCTTCTAATATGGGAATTACATGTTATATATTCATATCATCAAAGAAATCCGAAGCATTTAGCTCGATTATTGAATCATCAAGTAGATCATTAAAATTATTTATTTTTCTCTTTTCCTTTAAGAAAATCTTGATACAACTGACAGAGATATGGTGTTGTTCGAGAAGTTCCTGACCAGTGGTCTATTACTCCGGATCTGAAGCAAGGATCTTCAAGACCCTGATAAGTATTATAACCGTGTCCATGTCTATGTCCTCGTGAATGACTTTTGCCATGTTTATAGTTGTAACCATAAGCATGGTTATTCCTACATTTATGGTTTTTATTGTAAATTCCTTATTCTTGTAAATACTAGAATAGGTTATGGTATATTTGTAAGGCAGCTGTCAATTACACTGTACAGAGAAAAATGTCTAGAATTTTGTTCAAAAAGCAAAATAGGGTTTGTCAGATCTTGAATATTGCAGCCGCCATTTTCATGTAAACATTCCTTGTTCTCTATGAAATCATTCAGATATCTTTGATTAAATTGTGTTCCTGTTGTATTGATCATTATTGGTATTATATTTTGATATTAACAATTGGTATCAGAGCCATGTTTGGAAATTATTTAGTGATTTTCACTGATTTTAACTGCTACGTGAGTGTTCTTCTCGTAATATCAAAAATCCTTTATTATCTGTGGTTGTTTAAATCTATGTTTTGGATCGAGTATAGAGCTTACAAAGACGAATCAATTGACTTCAGTCTTAAATCTTATCTCCAAACACACAGAAAGTATTTGGGATTTTTCTAAGTTTTTCAAAAAGTTTGTATTCTTGACGTTTTTGAATGATTTTGGGTTTTTACTCTGAAATCAGCAAAACCCTCTTCACAAAAAGTGTTTCTACAGTAAAAACGCATCTACGCTGCAAGTTTGGTCCCAATTCGTGAAGGTTTTATCAAAATTAGTGGATTTGCACTTAGTTTTGTTTAAAAAGGTTAAATCTCGGGCAACTTTAAGTTTTAGTACAATCCGAGTTTTATTCCTCTTCATCCGAATTTTATCAAACATAACCCAAGTTTGATCACGTTCAATCCGAGTTTTAAAAGGTTTTCTTCGAGTTTGAACACATTTCTACCAAATTTGATAAAGTTTCAACCGAGTTTCATCATACTTATTGTAACAACCTAGCTTTTGACCAAACATAATTATCTGATTATCAAACCAATAATGTAATTTTATTATATTATTTGAATTATAATTTAATTAAGTTTTGAAATATTTAATTAAATTATATAAATATTTAAATTATGATTTAATAAATTATTAAGATAATTAAATAAAAGAGATATAAGATGCAAAAGGAATAGTGGGTTAAGTAGCAAATATAACTAGATGAAGTATATAAACGTAATTTAAGATCATTAATCTATAATCTGACTCTCTCTCTACTTTCTCTCTCTATTCTCTCTCTACTTCTCTCTAAGTTTCTCTTAAATCAACCGGCCGATTATCAAGTTCTATACATCATCAGAAAGGTCTCGAAGAGTACTACAACAATCTACCGTTGTATGCGTGATTTCATATGAATTTGAGGTAAGAATCAACCTTTTAAGCTTCTATATTTTCGGTTTTAAAGAGGAATTCGAATTTGATCATTTTTGTATGATTAAAGCTAATTTAGCTTGAGTTTTAACTAGAATATGATAGATTATGTATAATATAATTGAACCTAGGCATATTACTTAATATATTCGTGATTTTGACTTAGAAATGCATGATTTAAAGCTGTAGAAGATGAACAAATTCGAGATGCCAAGAACAAATTCGAGATTAACTAAAATTGAATCAAGGTTTCGACTTTAACCTTAATTCGAATGGGTATTCGAATTTGACCCTAAATATCGAATGTGGTTCGAATTTGATCACTAAATTCGAATGAGGGTTCGACTTTAGCCAAGGATTTCGAATTTAGCATATATATTCTAAAGGTATGTTTCGAATTTAGTCCTACATTTGATTCTAAGCCTTCGAATTTGGCTATAAATTCGAGTATATGTTCAAATTTAGTGATGTATGTTCGAATTTATGTGTTAAACTTGAAACCTCACTCCTTAAATTCGAATATATTGAATAAAACACATAGACAACTCATAAATTGACAAGATAATTAGCAAAATGATTATATATATTAATATATATATATATATATATATATATATATATATATATATATATATATATATATATATATATATATATATATATATATATATACTGATCTTTTGAGAATATTAATTAACAAAGAATATGAATGATCAGTCATTGAAATCAAGATCTATAAATTTAAGAAAATATTATCAACTAGAAATCATATGAATATATATATGCATGATCATATTCCAAAATGTGACCTTATGAGCATATAAACATCAAATAAGTGTATGACATGATTAGACATGCTTTCTTAAGAATTATACTGAGTAAATGAAAGCTAAGAAAGATTCTAATGAGATCGATGATCATATAATCAAGATATGAGATTTGAGATTAAAGACCAGCAAACGAACACTGAATTCATCATTCAAATGATTCAAAGGCTAATAAATATCAGAAATGATATGATTAACAGATTGAGCAACAAGCAAAATGGCAAGCATCTGAAAGTCTGATATAAGTCAGACAGTGGATCTAATCCACTACAGATTGTGAGCAACAGAGCCAGAGCCGGAAAGTGTAAATACAAAATAACAGGTAACAGTGAGTTGTAGATTTTACTTTAACTGCAAATTATGTGAATTGAGACTTTTGTTGCATTATCCTGATTTTATTGGCATTCTGATCTTATTGAGAATATTGATAATTTCCATGATTACTATGAATTGTTGAGCAGATCATTTATTCTTCTAGTTTCTATTTCATTGACGAGTCATTTGATTGTTAAGCTTAACTTCATCACTATTGCTCAGTGTTGGGTTAATGTTAGGCTTATGATGTGCTGATTTACGTGATGAAAGCACAGAGGGTAGCTAGAGCTGAGCTTTCTGATGATACCCATACAACAATTACTGGTAGCTAGCCCAGTACGTGGCTGATTACCACTAATGATGCGTGTGTATGGTGTTATCATTATCCGAGCATTCCTTATAAATTTGTCTAAAAGTCTCAAGGGCAACAACAGTTTTATAACTGGGAGCTGAGCAAAGACGCACATCAAAAGATCATTAATTGGCCAATGTCCCTTCGAGATTTGAGTTGTGCATGAGCCTAGTGCTGTGCATAAGCAATAGAGCTGAGCCGTGCATGAGCCGAGTGCAGTGCATGTGCTTTCCGCGTTCATAATTGCATGTTAAATGTGAAATTCTACATTCTCACTAAGCAAATAAGCTTACCCCGTTGTTGCATTATTTTTCAGGTAATAAAGGCAAAGGATTGGCTGGACCTAGTTCTTAGGTCAGGACTCTGAAAGAGTTTGAAGTGCTTTAGAACCTGTTCCAACACCTTGGTACTTGATTAAATATAGAGCTTTGGGGTTCAGGGGCTAGTTTATATTTTGTGCTTTGATATAATAGTTTAGAAGTCTGTACCTTATTACTTAAAATGGTCTCTGATTGTAGTTAACTTTAATTCCGCACTGTTAATTATTATCTTAGTTTCCTGATTGATATTGCATTGCTACTAGGGCCTAGACTTAAGACCTTTGAGAAATCTTGGGTCTTACACTTATTATGAGTTTGATAAGGTTTCATACGAGTTTGATAAGGTTTAATACGAGTTTGATTAGGTTCCATACGAGTTTGATAAGGTGTCATACGAGTTTGATCAGGTTTCATGTGAGTTTGATCAAAGTGTCATCTGAGTTTGATCAAACTTCATTTGAGTTTTGACAAGTATTCTACGAGATTCATAAAACACTCTGCGAGATTCACTCAATACACTTCACTAAATCACTCAGTATTCCATACAAGATCTTGGAAGATCAAAATCTATTATTCAAGATATCTAAAGATGCCCTTGCAATGGGAACATAAACCAATCCTCGAGGTGAATTTGTTCAGTGGAGGGAAAGGTTTCTTGAATTCAATAGCTTTCAAGATTTGGCTGATGATAGGCTTAAGTCATTGACCGATGGTCCTGTATGATACTATGTCACTATCCTGGCTGTTCCGAATGGAAATCCTCCAGTTCCAGAAAGGACTGAGGAAGTTACAGATGCTAATTTCTCAGAGGCACAAAAGAGAAGGAAGCTTGGGGACAAGACTGCCCGAAAATTTTTGTTATTCCAATTGACATCTATATTAGTGTGACTAACAATACTACTGCCAAATCCATCTGGGATGAGGTATGTAAGTTAATGTGAGGGTCGAACAAAGGTGCTACAAATAGAGCTAGAAACAACCTTATGTCATTTGAGAAATTTAGGGCTAGGGAAGGGAAACTGTTGGAGAATACCTACCTCTGATTTGTAAATCTGGTCAATGAATTGAAGAGGAACGGGGTAGAAAAATCAAACTTGGACATCAATGTCAAGTTTTTGAATGTCCTTAACGCTGAATGGGATATATATGCAATGTTTATCCAACAGACAAAGAACATTGATGATATGGATATTCAGGTGGTCTATGAGAACCTGAACGACTACCAGGAGGTTGTTCTACGGAAAGTTTCTGGGAAGAAGCAAGAAGAAAAGGCTACTCTACATCCATTGGCTCTCCTTGCCGATAAGTAATACAAGTTCAAATCTAAGAAGGAGAAGCTACTAGTGGTTAGCAGTTCATCAGATTCTTAATCATCCGACTCTTCAGCAGACTCAGAAACAGAAGAGATGAAAAAGCAGATGGCCTTGCTAACGAAGGCATTCGAGAAAACGTTTTATCGCAAACCCAAAAACAACAAGTTGCGTTATAAAACTGGGTCAAGAAAATATGAGAAGCGCGAAAAGTATGACAAGTCTGCAGAGAGTAGTGTGAAGAAATATGAGAAGTATGATCAGCAAGAGAAGCCTGCCCAAAAGGAAGATGAGCCAAAGTGCTATAACTGTGGCAAGCCAGACCACTATGCTCGGGAATGTCGAAAGCCTGTAGTTAAGAATACTGAATACTACATTAGAAAGGCTTTGTTGGCTAAACAAAAGGAAGCCGTGAAGGCACTTATGGCTGAAGATGATCAATGGCTTCAACTCTCTGATGACGAAGACATTCTTGATGTGAATGTGCATATTTGTTTTAAGTCTGAAATCTTTCAGAATATATTGGAGTGTGAACAAAGCGAGTTAGCCATGATTGCTGAAGATGAAGTCTGGGTTGGTTAGACTGACGAGGAAGAGGATAAGACAAAGACAGATGATATTGATTCAGAGAATGAACTAAGAGACGATGTTGCGTTGACGACCACGGGAGGAGCAGAATGCAGTCAAGCACAAAAGGATGATGGATCTGATTCTGACACTTCGGACAAGTCTGAGACACCTGAGGTAGATTTTAATCCTGACTCAGATAATGATAAATCCTGTGAACTTGAAACCAAGTTAGTTCAAATGGCTTACATGCTTAAACGTTATGAAAAATCATTGAAAGCCGAGAAAAAGAATGTCCATTCTTTGGAAAATAAATTAAGACTTGAGCATGCGTTAGTGTTAGAATTTTCCAGAGATAAGGCATTCGCTTTGCAATCTATTTCAGTTGTGGAAGAAAAGTTCAATAGACTTCATCTTGAATAAGAACCTGAGTAATACTATTACTGACATAACTGAGAAACTTAAATTAGCTGAATTAGAATATGCCAATTGTTCTATAAAATACAATTCAAATCTTTGTAGAAAGAACAAAGTTTTATGAGAAAATAAAAACCTTAGAAGATGAACTTTTGAAAAGTGGTCAAACAGATCAAAAAATTCACTTAAATCAACTAAAAGATACTGATTTTTATAATTCATAAACTGGTATTGGTTGTGACAATACTATGTATCTTTCGAAAGCAATTTCGTGTTCACCAACGTTATATGATACAAGATACATGAATTTAGGATTGAAAATGGTGTTTTTAAAAGTTTCTGAGGAAGTGGAATCAGGAGAAGATCTGAAAAGGTTGAATGAGGATAAAATGCAAATTGATTTGGATTATATCCCTCTTAATGAAAGTTATAAAGATCCACCAAAAACAGAAGATTTCATTCAGACATATTCTGGTAAGGATCTTTCTGAAAATACAATTCTTCCTCAAAAGCCGTACATTCCTAGTTCAGTTCTTGAGAAGATAAACTCTGATCTTGAATTGAAAATGAAAATTTTTGAGGAAGAACATGTATAGCTCCAGACTGTAATTCAAGGTTAGAATTAAAACTTGCAAAACAGCTTGGACTGAAATCTCAACCTGTTCAGAATACTTTTGCTCTTGCAGAAACTGTTAATTAGAAGAAGAATTTGATCTATTCATGAACTCTAAGGGTTCATCCTTCTAATGAAATTTTTGTTAAAGAATGTCTTATAGATAGTAATAGTTCCTTAGGGAAAAATGTCTATAATAACTTAGCTACTAAAACATGTCTTATTTACTCTTAACTGATTCGTTGTCATTAAACCCTGTCAATCGTAATGATTTGAATGCAAAATCTTTTTCCATGTCTACTGTGAATGTGTGGATAGAATATAACAAGGTTCCCAAGTCTAGACAAATTGGGTTCCAAAGAAAGAAACTTCCAAATCAGTTTCCAAAAGAACAGTTCAAAAGTGGATACCCAAGAATACTGTCCAGAAATGGGTTCCTAAAGTTAAGACTGTAGCTGATACTGTCACTGAAAATGCACCGCATGGTTTTCCTAACTCTAAAGGACCCATTTTTAAGTGGGTACCTCACTGTTCACTGCAATTTGTAGGTAAATCATGTCTGGTACCTTGTATCCGGGTGTTCCAAGCATATGACCGGACAGAGAGACACTCTCACGAGTTTTGTTGATAAATTTTGTGGGACGATTAGATTTGGTAATGATCAGTTCTGTCCAATCAGAGGCTATGGGAGTTTGGAGTATGACCAGATCACCATTCAAAAAGTTTTCTACGTAGATGGTCTTGGTCATAATCTATTTAGCATAGGCCAGTTGTGCGATAAGGGATTAGAGGTCAATTTCAAGGCTAACAAATGTAGCATTAGATCTGGGGAAGGAAATGAAATTCTTGCTGGAAATAGAAAGACAAATCTGTACTATATGGATTTGGCCAACTTAAATGTGCGCAAAGATGCTTGCTTATTGTCTAAGGCATCTACTAAAGGGTCATGGTTGTGACACCGTCGTCTTTCCCACTTGAATTTCAAGATCTGAATAACCTTGCCAAAGAAGGTTTAGTCAAAGGATTTCTAACTCTTAAGTTTCAGAAAGAGCAGTTGTGTGCGGCATGCGAGAAGGGAAAGATGGTGAGAGATTCACATAAATCAAAAGTTGAACACTCTTCAATAAAGCCTTTAGAGCTACTTCACATGGATCTCTGCGAATTGATGAGAGTACAGAGTATCGACAAGAAAAGTATGCTCTTGTAATCGTCGATGACTACACGAGATACACGTGGGTTTTCTTTTTGTTATCCAAATCTAAAGCTACAGATAACATAATTGACTTCTTGCGCAAAATTCAAGTTAATTTACAGCTGACTATCCAGACCATTAGATCTGATAATGGTATCGAATTCAAGAACCTGTCTTTAGAGACCTTTCTTAGTTCTTTAGGAATATCTCATAAATTCTCAGCTGCTCGTACCCCTCAACAACATGGTGTAGTCGAACGTCAAAATCGCACTCTTGTTGAATTTGCAAGGACGATGCTAGCCTATTTTAATCTGCAGTTATTCCTCTGTGCTGAAGTTGTAGCAACCGCGTGTTTTACCCAGAATCATTCAATAGTCAACAAACGCTTTGGAAAGGCAACTTATGAATTAATCAACAAAAGAATTTCTAACGTTAAATTTTTCCATGTCTTTGGCTGCAGATGCTTCATTCTTAACGATAAAGACAATTTGGGAAAATTCAACCAGAAAGCAGATAAAGGAATCTTTATTGGCTACTCTAAGGAGCCGGTGGCTTTCAGAGCGTACAATAAACACACGAAGATCATCAATGAGAGCGTAAATGTCAAATTCGATGAAGGCATTGTAATGGCTCCTGGACATGCCAGTTCAGGACCCGATCCTCAACAAGTCCACTGAGCATAACGTTGAATCAAATGATCTTAACACTTTGTTTGAAAATTTCTATGACGACTATTTTGATAAGGCCTAAACTGATACATCCAATTTGGTTCCTGACAGGGTTACTGAAGATCCTGTTGTCGTCTCAGATCATTCACGGCCAACAATTTCTGGAGACTCTATGGTCGTTTCTTCTGATAGTGTTCCACAACCTATAGCTCCAGAATCACAAGCCTTACCTTTGAATGATCAGACCCCAAAACCCCTATTCTAGTTGAGATTCCAACACCTTCGGAATCTCCTCTGCATCAACCTTACCTTGATTTAGGATCCCAATGAAGACTAAACTCAACCTTAACCTCACACACATAAATGGACAAGGGACCACCCTCCAGAAAATATCATAGGAGATCCCTCCGCGTCAGTTCAAACCCGAAGAGTTACAAACAACGAGTGTCTCTTCTCAAAATTCTTGAGTAAGATCGAATCGAAAACAGTTATAGAACCTCTTCAGGATGCTAATTGGAATGTCGCAATGCAAGAGGAACTGAATCAGTTTGAATGGTTGAGAGTTTGGAGATTGGTGGAAAAACCGAAGGATAAATCCATCATTAGCACGAAGTGGATCTTCAAAAACAAGAAGGATGAACAAGGAGTGATCATCCGTAACAAAGCAAGACTTGTTGCCAAGGGATACAATCAACATAAAGGGATTGACTATGATGAGACGTTTGCACCAGTTGCTAGAATCGAGGCTATACGAATGTTTTTAGCATTTGCAGCTCATAAAAACTTCATAGTTTATCCGATGGATGTAACGACAACGTTCTTGAATAGGGAACTGAAAGACGAAGTATATACATATTAGCCCGAAGGATTTGTTGATCCTTCGAAGCCTAATCATGTATATATTTTAGATAAGTCACTGTACGGTCTTATACAAGCACCCTGAGCATGGTATGATGCATTATCACTCTATCTCATAAAATGTGATTTTTCAACAAAGGCGCAGTTGACACAACCCTGTTCATAAAACGTCAAGGTCCTGATATCATTGGAATACAAATATATATAGATGACATAATATTTGGGTCTACAAATCCGGAATTTTGTAAAAAGTTCGAGTTTTTAATGTCCAAAAAGTTTGAATTGAGCATGATGGGTGAAATAAAATTTTTCTTGGGTTTACAAGTACGACAACTGAGTGACAGAATTTTCATAAATCAGTTGAAATACATTCAAGACATGTTGACAACGTTTAACATGACCAATAGTACTACAATGAAAACACCCATGGCTCTTGATTCATAATCGAAACTCGATGAGGATATTTCAGGGAAACCTGTAGATGTTACTCATTATCGAGGAATAATTGGTTCATTAATGTACTTAACAGCGAGTAGACCAGATATTATGTTTGCTACATGTGTTTGTGCTCGACATCAGGCGAATCCTAAAGAATCTCATCTGGCTGCTGCCAAAAGGCTTCTCAGGTATTTAAAGGGTACCCCGAATCTAGGTTTGTGGTATCCTAATGAATCAACTTTTACATTGACTCTCTTCTCTGATGCTGATCATGCAGGTGACAATATGGACAGAAAAATCACATCCAGAGCAGTTTAATTTCTTGGTGATAAACTTGTCTGCTGGTCATCCAAGAAACAACATTGTGTCTCACTGTCAACAGCCGAAGTAGATTACGTAGATGTATCTTTGTGCTGCTTTCAAGTGCTGTGGATGAAGAGCCAATTACGAGACTACGGATATACACCACAGAAGATTCCTATATACTATGATTCTCAGAGTGCAATTGCTATCGCATTGAATCCCGTGCAACACTAAAAAACAAAGCACATCGACATCCTGTATCATTTTATAAAGGATCATGTAGAAAACGGTAATGTTGAATTGTATTTTGTACCTACTGAATATCAGTTACCTGATTTGTTTAGCAAAACATTAGACGAAAAACGTTTTAATTTTTTGGTATACAAATTAGGTATGCTGAATCATTAGATTTAAACATTCAGTTGCTACAAAGTATCATTTTTCAATTTTCAATTTTCAATTTTGTACTTGATTTATTTTACGTTAATCTCTTGTTCTTTCAAAGCACAATTTTTTTCTGAGACTTAACTGATGGTGGATTGTTGTGTGCAGGGGGAGAAAACAGATAATTATATCTGAATAATTGATTTGAACAGATTATCTGATATTTTTTTATGTGCTTAATTGCAGGGGGAGCGTTTCTCAAAGGTGACATCAATTTGAGGGAGAGCATATCTGCATACTTCAAGGGGGAGTGTGACACCCTTGCCACAATAACCACCATTACAATACACCCAGGATTAATCACCAAACACATGATTACATAATGATCTGAAAGCTTAATATAATTGCGGAAGCATTAGAGTACATAGTTAAAGTACGTTTGTTAACACCCTACGGTGCTGGGTAAGGATCCAATCTAAGTCTACTTACTCAAGGAAATATTACAACCTCCCAAATATTACAACAAATATCCCAAGTTTTCAGTTACCGATAAAGTAGTAGAGGATCTTCCTAGACTTCAAAAGTGTGACCTAACTAGAAGGTCTGGCAGCGGATTTACACGTTCCTGCAAAATATCAACAACTGAGGGGTAAGCAAAGCTTAGTGAGTACAGAGATTTACACATTCTACAAGTCTTTATGATGCCCCCCGAGAGTAACGCCGGCAACACATGCCGTATACTCTTTACGTACACAAAGTAAGGAACCCGAGCCGCAACCCCTTCGAGACAACGCTCGGTCATAAAGAAAACCAACCATCTGAGGCGAACATAACATCGGGGATGACTTACTGCCTAGCAGAACCTCGGAGGGATCAGCTCCGGGTCATATAGCGCAGTAACATCGGAATACAGATGCAACCCGCAGATCCATCAATAAGATGCACAATGAAGAAACAGACATGCAATAAACAAGAATGTGCATCAACAAATACGCAAGTTAGTAGAGTGCCAAACGAAATGAAACAACATGCCTCAGCAGGCAATAGCAAACATAAAACAAATGTAGACATGTGAAATCATAGGTACTCACAGTGGGTGCGCTAATTAACTTCAATTTATTTTTTTTCTCCTCGGGCTTTCAACCGGATTCACAAAGTACCCCACTGTGGGTTATACAACACCACAAGGGACCTGTTACATTTTCATAGGGTAAACATATCATCAACATATGTTCGTTGGCAATTTGCATCAAATGTTTACAATTAAAGTGTTACAACATTCAGAACCGACATCCAAAACTCATATTTAAAACCATCATTTAGTATGCTATTACTCTCAAATATCCTTTCATTATATGCCTTAATATAATACCAAAAATATCCCAAAAGTGTGATTAATTAACCATAAATTTGAGTTCCTTAAAACTCATCTGAAATTCATATAATCTGTGGGTGACTCGCTGAGTCGGTCCAGGAGACTCGCCGAATCGAGGTCCAAATTTCGGATCCTCGGCCGGATTTCGGATCCGCCTGAATTACTTTTGACCCATCCGAGTTCGGGTCCATCTGGGTTCTGGTCTCATCCGAATTCGGGTCCCAACCGAATTCGGATCCAACACTTATGAATTTTTGAAGATTTATTCAAGTGTTCTTGGCGACTCGCCGAGTGAGTCGAGGCGACTCGCCGAGTCGACATGCATCATGTCGAAGCCACGGGTTTTAACATAAAAATCGCCAAAAACGATTTTAACACATGCAACTTGAAATAATGTTTTATTAACATATTTGGGGTGTTTCTACATCATTTTTCCCATTCATAACACACTAATTCGTCCAGATTCAACCAATATATGAACTTTTCTTCAAGAACACAAAAGGTCATAAAAAATTGAGATTTCTTACCTTCTGGATTGATTCAACCAACGATTCTTGTTTCTAATGCTTCAGTAATCTTCAAGAGATGATTTCCAACTATTATAACAAACATGCATCACAAATTTTTTAGATTTTAAATCCGATTTTAGCATATTTATTCTTAAAAATAAAACCTCAACTTAGAGACTATGTTCTTACCTCCAAATCCACTTGAAGATTGTTTCTAATCAGATTAATTCCACGAATTTGGTTCCACAACCTCGAATTTCAGCAGATTTTTAGTGAGAATTTTAGAGAGAGAGATAGTGAACTTCTTGAAGTTGAAATGGTGAAATGAACATAACAAAAGACTAAGAGTCTTTTATTTCTCAACTTCCGGATTTTAGCACATTTAGCCCCTCAACTTATCTGATTTCACTAAATACTGATTTTATCTTAGCTTTATCATCACAAACATTTATAAATCATCATACTCCATAATAATAATTCAAAATTCTGAAGTTTCTTAATTTCTCAAATTAGCAACCAACTTTTAAATGTTCGGATACATAATCTGTTAGTACATCCTGTGTGACGATAGCAGTCTAAGTGTAGATAGCATTTTGTGTAAGTTAGTTATCTTGATATGGAATATTAACAAGTGTTTGATATATGTTTGATTATGTGTGTTTGATATTGATTGTTTGTATGTTTGAACTTAGGGTAATGCGTTACAATAAAGTTCAAACATAAAGTAAAAAGATAAATTCAAACATCAAATAAAACATAAGTTCAAACATAAGTTTGAGTGTTAAGGTTCGAGTTTAGTTAGATTCGAATTTGTCATTGAGGACAAGTTCGAATAGGCCTTTGGCCAGATTCAAATTTGTCCTAGACAAAGTCGAATCTGTCAGTTTAATTAAGGGTTAATTCGATTAATTATCAGACTTTTGAAGAATTCGAGAGTGATAAAGCAGAAGGCGATCTCGAACTTGATTGCAATCAGAGTGTTTCGTGTGGAGAGAATCACAGTGTTGGGGTGTTCCGTTTGTTCGTCTATCACCGTGGTAGTCTCCGTGTTTCGGTGTGCGTGATATATCCGTCAAGCCACTAACGAGGATTCCGCACTCGTTGGAAGGTACCGCGTCAAGATAGATCCGTAGAGAGCAGACCTTACATAATCATCTTTCATAATCCAACTTAATTATATAATTTACAAAATATCCAACTAATTAATCTAAATTACAATAATTTAGATTTAAGGATGTTACAGGGAGCAACTTTTATTTTATTTTGTTTTATTTTTTTTTATTTTTTTGTATCAGTTTTATTTTCATGTGTGAATTTATTTTATTGTGTGTTATGTTTTAATTGGGCCTAGAAAAGTGGGCTTAAATGAAAAATAGAAAGAAAGGAAATGGGCCGGGTATAATTCCAAAAATGTTTAAATTTGAATTTCAAATTTCCTTTTCACTTTTCTAGAACAATGTACACCGCCTCTCTCTCTCTCTCTCTCTTTCTCTCTCTCTCTCTCTCTCTCTCTCTCTCTCTCTCTCTCGGATTTCAATCGAACAACATCAAGCAACCCATCTCGTGTTTAATTCAGTTTTTTGGTGCAAATTTTGTACGTTTTTCTACTTTACTTTTACTGCTTTTTTGTTTATTTTTGCGTTTCTTCGTGTACTGTGAATGTGTGTTTGTGTGTCGATACCTACCAATATGGAATCTCAAATGTGTGCTTGAATGTTAAAATTGATTGTGCGTATTTGTGCTTCATGGTAAAGTAAACTTGGATTTTAAATTTCATGACGTATGATGCAACACACTAGATTTAATTCGAGATTTCATATCTGGGTTTTTCGAGTTTTACGTTATCTAAAAATCTGGGATTTATGCTTTAAGTTTTTGTTTTTGGATCAAGTTCAGTAGAGAGGTTATGTTTACTTGATTTTTTCGAGCATTGTCATGTCATTGTTTTAGGATGTTAGGCACACAAAGGCCTCAGTCAAACCTGCTGTACATCTGAGGGGGAGATTTTTAATCAAACCTGTTGATGCACTTAAAGGTATAATTTAAGGCCTGTTTATGCCTTATTGAAACCTGAAAAGTGATTTGCAATATCAGCCCAAAGCTGTTTACCATGTTGCATCCGTTGCAACAAAGGTTGTTTGTCCAAGCTGTTCTGTCTGCTTAACAGGCTGGACATAAACTGTCTACGCTGCTCTGTTCTGTTGAGCAGCTTGGACAGTTTACAAGTGTTCTGTTCTTTGTGAACAGAACCTGTTCTTTGTGAACAGGTTAAACACTTTATGGAATATGTTTCCAAGTCCTCATGTATTGTTTTTGGTTACAAGATCAGTTTACAAGCCGAAGACAAAGTGGAAAACAGAACTGCACAGCCTGCCCACGCTGTTCTGTTACATGAAGACAAACGGATATCTGAAAAGGGTGACAGACCTTTTCTAATATCAAAATGGCCTTAGCAAAAGAATAAAGATGCAAAGTTGACATTCCTCTTTTGGTTAAAGCCTTATGCAACAGTGACAAAAAGGAAAAGACAAAGATTCTGCCATGTGAAGACAAATATGCTTTATCAGAACGCGCAGAAAGGTGTCTTGTCTTTTTGGAAAGACTTTCCACTATCTCATCTGTCCAATGAAGAAGCTTCACTGAGATTCTCCTTTTGAGTATAAAAGGAAGCTTCTAAGGATTATGAGATATCAAGAGTGTGAAATCAGATCGTGCATTAAAGTGTGTTTTTCATGCATGCAAGTCTGCTTGAATATAATAGTATGTGTGTCTAAGTTGTTCTTATTCAAGCTGTCCATCTGAGTCTTGTAAAATGAGTGAGTCCTTCTAAGTGAGTGTATTTGTTGTATCTAGTCTAAGTGAGTCTTTGATTAGTTAATCAACTGTTGTATCTGTCATCTCAGCTTGAACCTTTCCGCAGTCAAGCTTGTTTGTAATTAACACTTGTTAATAATATACACAAACATTGAGAAAAGATTGTTAAGTTTTTAAATAGATGTTTTCACCCCCCCCCCCCCCTCTACAGCTTAGAACTATACACTTGTGAAACCTTTTGGGACCTACAATTGGTATCAGAGCAGATAGAGTGTTTGTCAACTCTAGATCTCTTATTCTCCCTACTTTCCCATGGACAACAGTGCTGCAAATTCCTCCTCTTACTATGACAATGGGTCAATGGGCAAACCCCCAAAGTTCAATCATCAGAACTTCTCTAGCTGGAAGTGCAGAATGATGCTCTATTTAGAGAATCTGGATGTACAACTACCAGAGATAGCAATGGAAGGTCCCTATGTGCCAACCTGTGTTACTACCATAACTCCTGCTCTTAAAGGAGTTGCCCCTGAAATCAGAACCTTTGAGAAGGCCAAAGCTCAATGGTCTGATGAAGACAAAAGACTGGTTGCTCTGGACGCAAAAGCCAGGAATAACCTGGTTATCTCTATGCCTGATGATGTGTTCAAACAGGTTGAGAAGATGAAGACTGCAAAGGAGATGTGGGATACTTTGTGTACCGTCTATGATGGACTCACAATCACACTGGATAACAGGATTAACAATCTTGTTAGAAAGTATGAACTCTTCTTTGCAAAACTAAAGGAGACACTCACAGAAACCTACACCAGGTTTACTGCTCTTTTTAATGATCTCCAAGCTGTTGGAATCACAAAGGACAGTCTGACTCTGATGAACAAGTTCTTGGACATCTTGCCTGAAGAGTGGAACTACTTTTCTACCATCTTGAGAAATTCAGGTACCATTAAAGGTATGGATCTTGTAAACTTATATGGATCCTTACTAAATGATGAGCAGTCAAGGCAGCAGAAGAGAAATGCCTTGGAAATGTCCAAGAGAGGTGTTGCCCTGGTGGCCAGCGTGAGACAACCTGTTGGGCAGGTATGTGATGTGTTCACACAACCTGATCAACAGGCTGATGATGAAAGAGAGGAAATGTCTGATGAGGAAGACATTGCAGATCTTGCTGAACTTGATGATGAGCAAATGATTGCAATGCTTGTCAAAAGGTTCAACAAGAAAAGGTTTGGAAGATATATGCTGCAGGGGAACTCAAATGCTGTAAAAAAGAAGGCATTTGATAAATCTAAGGCTGAGTGCTTCAAATGTGGCAAAACTTGCTATATAGCTGCTGAATGTGTGTCAAAAGCTGCTGGACAGTCTTCCAAACCATACAAGACTAACAGGGACGATGGCTATAGGGTTAAGTACCTTATGGCCATGGCTAAGCTGAAAAAGTTGGAAAACTCAGTGGCTTCCAACAAGCATAAGGGACTCATGGCAGAGACATGTGACTGGGAGGAGTCTGATTCATCCTCAGATGAAGAAGACAACAACTGTCTGATGGCCAACACTGACGTCCCATCAACTAGCAACTTCAAACAGGACTTGGCTGAAGTTGAAGCCTTCAGCAGCCTAGAGAACTGGAACCCCACAATGATGTACAAGGTACAAAATTTTTTGGCTTATAGTTCTGATGAAAAAGTAAAAATGTTTGAATATATGCTGGTTGATTTAAAAGCTGCTGTTGAGAAGCATAATGTTTTACTATCTGAAATCTCTAAGCTTAAAACTGATATTGAAATAAAATCCAGTAAACTGGACAGTTTCCATAAGTTGGAAACTGAGCTTGATGAATTAAAACACATCAACTCCATTTTACTGGAATAAAAGAGAGAAACAGATGTAAAACATGCAAAGCTTCAAAAGATAGTTGACTCTTGGTGCCAATCTGCACAAAAAGTCAACCATTGCATCAGTCAGCAGCTCCCTGCACAAATCCATGCCTATCTTGGAGGGGATCTTGACAAAGCAGCTTCTATTGTTGAAATTAATAATCTGAAAGATGACTTATCCACTCTTGGTGAGCATCCCAGCACTTTCATCTAGAAAGTTAATGGAAAGCTGGTCTCAACAAATAGGTTTGTTAGGCCTCAAAATACTGACAGCTTGTGTGAAAAAGCCACAAAGGCTGATGATGGAATGTGTTCTCCATCAAATCAGCCTACTAAGTGCTCTGCTGATTCACACAAGCAAAACAGACTCTGGGTCCAAAGCTGATGGTAAGAGACATGTTAATCCTTTTGATGGTAAACATTTTGAAAATAAGTTTTCAAAAGGTAAGCAGCCTGCTTTCAATAAGAGTAAGTCTCATGTTGAAAGCAAATGTAATGTGGTTTCAAATAAGTTTTCAAATCATAGTGGAAAACTGGTTATAAATGAAAATAAGTCTTTCAAAACCAGAAACAATGATTATGTTGATAGGCAGCATCAATCACATCTCACGGGCAAAGGCAAAGATTGCTCATGCTGAGAAATCTGGGAATAAGTTTCCCAATCCTGTGGAAGGTCAAAAACCAATCATGCTTCCTGTGTTTGACATCTGTCCTCCCAAAAAGAGGAAAGAAGAAACAGGCAAAGCTGTTGCTATTGTGCCTTCCACCTAAGCTGTTGATTCATCGAAAAATAGTAATAAGTTTGCTAAACCTGCGGATAAAATCAACAGAAATAATTCAGAATGTGTTTCTGAAAGTTCTTCTTCCAAAAAGGATAAAAAGAGAAAATGCTATAAATGTGGGAAGAAAACACACATGGCCAAAGACTGTCCTGAAACTGAGGACATGAGCCCTGTTGACTCTGCTAGTTCCATCATTGCTAAAACAAGCAGTGTGGGAAGTAACTTAGTCAATGAGAGTGGTATCCAAATTGATACCACTCAAATAGGAAATATTAGTGTGGACATCACTAGCCCATCAACAAATGTTGATGAAATAGGAGAACTCATCACAATGATGAGTTCCCCTAGAAGAAACTAATTTTTTCCTATGACACTCTGCAGGACAAACAACCATCCCAGGTATGGTACTTGGACAGTGCCTGCTCAGGAAACATGATAGGTTGCAAGGACCTGCTGAGTGATATCAGGCCTGAAAAAGGGCCAAAAGTCATATTTGGTGACAATGTACAGGGATCCACTGAAGGATATGGAACTCATAAAGCAGGTGCTGCAGTATTCAAAAGGGTAGCCTATGTGGTTGGGCTAAAACATAATCTTGTTAGCATAAGTCAACTGTGTGATGCTGGCTACAAGGTTAACTTTGATGAGCACCTGGGTTACATATTGGATCCCCAAGGCAAATTTGTGATGTGTGCTCAACGAAAGAAAGGTGTATATGTTGTGGACATGAAATCTGATGATCCCACAACTGAAACCTACTTTCTCACAAGAACCAATGCAGACCTAAACTGGTTATGGCACAAAAGGCTGTCACACCTGAACTTCAAGAATATCAACAAACTCTGTAAGAAAGAGTTGGTAACAGGTTTGCCTTCTATGAGCTTTGTTAAGGATAAACTTTGCACAGCTTGTGAGAAAGGCAAGCAGAGAAAATCATCTTTTAAATCCAAGCATAATTTTTTTATTGATACTCCTCTCTTCTTAATCCACATGGACTTGTTTGGACCAGTCAGTGTCCCAAGTCTAGGAGGAAGCAGATACACTCTAGTAATGTTGATGAGTTCTCCAGGTTTACATGGGTGATCTTTCTGAAGAGCAAAGGAGAGGCTGCTAGAGAAATCATTGGATTTATCAAAAAGATGGAAATGCTGAACTCTGCTCAAGTGAGCAGCTTAGAAGTGATCATGGTACTGAATTCAGAAACAGTACTATTGAGGACTTCTGTGAGGAAACAGGGATCACACAGAACTTTTCAGCAGTAAGAACTCCACAACAAAATGGAGTTGCTGAAAGGAGATACAGAACCCTCATTGAAGCTGCTAGAACCATGCTGTGTGCATCTGGTTTACCTTCATCATTTTGGGCTGAAGCTGTCAACACTGCGTGCTCCACCCAAAACAGATCCTTAGTGGTGAAAAGGTTCAACAAGACTCTCTATGAGCTGCTCAAAGGGAGGAGGCCAAACATCAGCTATTTCCATGTGTTTGGGTGTCCCTGCTTCATTTTGAATCAAAGGGACCAACTGGCAAAGTTTGAACCTAAAGCTAATGAAGGCGTGTTTGTTGGATACTCTGCTATCTCCAAAGCCTACAGGGTATACAACAACAAGAGAAAGGTGATAGATGAATCTATCAATGTCACCTTTGAAGAGTCCAGGAGTGCCTCCACCATGCACTCAAATAGTGAAGAGAAGGACTCAAAAGCTTCCACTACATCAAGAGTGGAAAGTGCTAATCATGATGGACATGATGATGATTATGTTGATACACGCTGTGTGAATAAGTGTACTGACTTAATTACAACTTCATGTCCTGAACCAATCAATGCTGATTTCCTTGGATCCTCTGCTGATATGTTCAACAATGGAGAGTCATGCTCAACAAGTGAACAGGCTCAAGATATCAATGTGTCTGAAAATCTTGAGAGCTGTTCAACAGGACCTGTTGAAGATGCAAACAACTCAGGAGAATCCTCATTGAAGAATGATCCTAAGTGGATCAGGTGTCACCCCAATGATCAAATAATTGGTGACATCAACAAAGGGGTGCAAACAAGATGGGAAAGCTTAGGGAACTTTTGTATGTTCTCTAGCTTTGTGTCCCTAATGGAGCCAAAGAAAGTGGATGAAGCACTTAAAGATGCCAATTGGATCACTGCCATGCAAGAGGAACTCAATCAGTTCGAGAGAAACAAGGTATGGAAGCTGGTCCCTGCTCCTAAAGGTAAAACTATAATTGGCACCAAATGGGTTTACAGGAACAAGATGGATGAGCAAGGTCATGTCATTAGAAATAAGGCAAGACTAGTTGCTCAGGGCTACAGACAGGAGGAAGGCATTGACTACGATGAAACATTTGCTCCTGTGGCCAGGCTAGAGGCAATTTGTTTGTTTCTAGCCTACGCTGCTCATAAGAGCATGAAGGTATTTCAAATGGATGTGAAGAGTGCATTTTTGAATGGGAAGCTGCAAGAGGAAGTTTATGTCAAGCAGCCTCCAGGTTTTGAAAGTGAACATCATCCAGGTTTTGTCTATAAGTTGGACAAAGCTCTCTATGGTCTAAAATATATGTGGATGACATAATATTTGGTTCTACTAATGAGCAATTATGCAAGAATTTTTCATTACTCATGAAATCAAAATATGAAATGAGTATGATGGGAGAACTTACTTTCTTTTTGGGATTACAGGTTAAACAAACCTCAAATGGAATAGTCATAAATCAAAGAAAGTATACTTTAGATCTATTGAAAAAGTTTAAATTTGATCAAAGTTCTCCTATTAAAACCCCAATGGCAACCAATGTAAAGTTGGATGCAGATGCCAGTGGCAAAGCTGTTTAAATAACAGCTTACAGAGGCATGATTGGGAGCTTGCTGTATTTAACTACTAGTAGACCAGATATTATGTTTGCTACCTGTTTATGTGCTAGGTTCCAAGCTGATCCAAAAGAATCACATCTAGCTGCTGTGAAAAGAATCTTCAGATACCTTAAGGGTACACCAGGTTTGGGTCTTTGGTATCCCAAAGACTCAAGCCTTGAACTAACAGGTTATTCAGATTCTGATTTTGCAGGCTGCAGGCTAGATAGGAAAAGCACAACAGGTGGATGTCAACTCCTTGGTGGTAAGTTGATAAGTTGGTGTAGCAAGAAGCAGAATTCAGCTTCTGCTTCTACTGCTGAAGCTGAGTACATTGCTGCTGGAAGCTACTGTGGGCAGGTTCTGTGGATGCAGCATCAGCTTGAAGACTATGGACTTGTATATAGGAAAACTCCTATTCTGTGTGATAATACAAGTGCCATAGCCATCTCCAATAATCCAGTGTTTCACTCCAGAACAAAGCATATAGAGGTCAGACATCATTTCATCAGGGATCACATTCAGAAAGGTAATGTGGAGGTAAGTTTCATTTCCACAGATGAACAACTTGCAGATATTTTCACTAAACCTCTTGATGAAAACAGATTTAATTATCTGGTAAGCAAGCTAGGCATGGTAAATAAAAGTGACTAAGTGTCCAAAATGCTCTAAGTTATTATATGTCTCACACTGCTCAAGTTTCGCAGAACAGCTTAGACAGAAGAGGCTATGCATGTTCTATACTTAGCCGTTTTCTTCAAAACTTGAACAGCTTGAGCGTATAACAGGTTTGACAATAACAACTTATATGTCATACAAGACATTGTCTTGTAACCTGATCAGCTATTGAACACAACCTGTTGTTACATAACTGAACAGGTTGAAGGTACAACTTGAAGAGTGAACAGCTTGTGATGACCCTGCTCATCACAGGTTTGACCATCAGCTTAGACCATCAGTTTTAATTACCTTTCTTCACAACTAAGTTACTTAATTTTAGTTTTTATTTAACTTAATTACTGCGATAATGTGTGTTTACGTGTGTTAGTGAATAAAACGGGCTCAAGTGGTCTGACAAACGGTCTGACATGGACAACCGTTCCATTTTCCGTAAACGACCATTTCAAATCAACCGCCTAAATGTTTCTCTCTCATACCCACTCACATTCAAATCCTATAAATACCCCCTACTGTTTCATCTTCTTCTTCCTCACTACTTCCATAAGTTCCTAAGAAACCTAAAACTCGACTAAGTGTCCCGGGCTTCTACTACTTTCACTACTTCCCAAATGGCTCACCAAAACAACCCCTTTCTACCAGTATTTGTTGGTGCTGATGTTCAAAAACATCCATCTGTCACCACAATGCTAACCCTGAAACCTACCAACTACCTTGCAAACCTAACCATCCCCAAAAACTATGTGGGGAAAGGCTACGAGGACATGGTGGAGTTTCTGAAAGTTCATCCTCTGAACTATGCCATGACTGCCACTCCTGGTGTCTTGTACAAGGTGATGGTGTATGAGTTCTGGTACACCAGTGCCTACAACCCAGATACCAAAGTCATCAAGGGCACCATACTCAATGGGACTCAGACCATTGAGATCACCACTCGTCTGATCAGGGAAGCTCTTCGACTACTTGTGGCTGAAACATATGATCAGCCACAGCCTGAAGATGAACAGAAGAAGAATCTGCTACACTTCCGTGGTGTAGCAGAACCAAAAGTTGGAGCTACACTGTTCAGGAAGGATTTGTCTCCTACCTACAGTTTTCTGTTTGCCTCAGTGGTCATGTGCTTCAGCAGTAAGGTTGGTTCCTTTGACCAACTAAGCCGTGATGAGATTCCTATAGTCCTACAGCTTGTGGATGGGACTACAATCAACATGGCTAGATGGATTTTCATGAATTTGAGGAATCTGGAGCAGCAGGAGATACGTCCAGCTGCTGTTCGTTATCCCAGATTTCTGAGCCTCATTTTCAAGCACGTTTGTGGTGAGCATCTATATAACTCTCAGCCTTTACTTCGTACTGCTGCATTTCCTGTTATAGGAAATAGAGTTTTCTATACTCCGGTTCTCCCAAATGAGCCTCCTCTATCTACTCCAATGAGGAGGTTGCTAGGATTGGTGGAAGGACCCTCTGATGTGAGGGTGAATCCAGAAGCTGCTCCCAAGGAAAAATCCAAATCCAGGGTCAAGTTTATTAAGAGGACCCTGGAAAATACTGAAGCTGGTCCTGTCCAGAAGAAGGCCAAAACAGGTAAGTCTAAGTCTGCACCATCAGCCTCTGTGGCTAAGGGGGAGCAGGCTCCTCACCCTGGTTCATTTGTTGAACCTGAAGCCTCTGTGGTTGGTGCCTCTGTGGCACTTGAAACTATGGAACAGGCCAACCCACCTATTTCTGACCCAGTCTCAAAACCAGTCCAACCAGAACCTCTCATCTCCTCTCCACAATCACCCACCTCATCTCTCAAATCATACTAATGCAAATCCATCGCCAAAAAGAAACCAACAGCCAAAACAGCCCAAAACAGCCCCTCTGTTCCCTCTCAACAGGGTTCAGTTGAAAAGGAAGCACACCCTGCTGCCTCTCCTATTTTGGGAGAAGGTTCAGCACAATTGGAGCCTACTTCACTCCAACCTGTGTCTACCCTAAGTCAGCCTAGACCCTCTGGTTCCTCCCAACAGGAACCAGGTGTACATATGGAGACAGCCACATCAACTATTCCAGCCTCCCAACAGGCTGAGAATATTGAAAGACAGGAGTTCTCTCCACTCATTACTGAGTCCACACAGTCCCCACTTCATACTTCTTTACATCCTGAGTCTGCACGAGGTGCCTACACTGTTGGATTAGACCAACCAGTAGCTCAACCTCAAATTTCTGTTCCTCATGACGCAGTTGTTCTACACCAAACAGCTGCTGAAGGACCAACCATCCTAGCTGATGAACCTCAGGGAACAGAACAACCCTTTGGTGAGGCTGCTCCTGTCATGCAAACTCCATCAGCAGGTTTCACCACTGCTGATGTTGAAATGCAAATCCCATCTCCCAATGATGAGGTACCTTTAAACCAAGGTGCTGTAGAGGGAATCACCACTGGCCTTCATGAAGGTGCTGCAACACAAGCAGCATCTGAAAGGCTACCAACCTCTACCCCCTCTCCTGATGATGCAGCTACAACCACTGCTGAAGGACCTATCGACCCCTCCAAGCTGGGCCACATCACTTTTGCCCAGGCTATGGAGCTTCTCTCAAAAGTACCTTCTCCTTCTCCATCACATCCCCATACACCAGCCTCATCATTATCATCACCATCTACTCAATCCAAACAGTCTTCCCATACACCTCCATCCCCTAGAGATCTGCCTTTGAAGGATCAGCTTTCCTTGCTGACCAACAAAGTTGGCTCTATAGAAACTTCAATGTCTACTTTACCCTCTCTCATTTCAGACTCTGTGTCTGAACAGCTCAAAGGATTCTTTGATGTGTTCAAGAATTCCTTCCCATCCACTCCTCAAACTGACAACTCCTCCCAGCTGCTTGCACTTACTGCACAGCTGCAAAGTGTCTCCACTTCCCTCTCCTCAATTCTTTCACACCAACAGGACTCTGTGTCCTCTATGACAGCCATATCCTAACAGCTGTCCACTCTCCTCACTACTTGCAATACTACACTTCCTACCACCTTGGCCAGCCTAAACACTCTAATAGTCTCTCTATCAAATTATGTGTCAGCAAACCTTGCTGATGTGCAGGACTCTCTTGAGTTACATCTTGCACAACTTCAAAGTCTGCTATTCACAGCTTCTGATAGAGAACATATTCTTAAGCTGACCTCAACTGCTGATTCCCAATCATCCTCTCTTCAAACCTGTCTTTCCCAAATTGCAGAGGTGAAGGACAACTTGGCTTTCTTAGTGCATAGCCTGGTTGTTCCCAAACCTGCTGCCAAAACTGCTGCAAAGCCTGCTGAATTTGTTTCTTCAGGCAGACCAGTTGTTAAAGGTGCTGGTCCATCTCCTTCAAAGGGGGAGAAGTTGTCTGCCTCTAAGACTAAGTCTAAGGGGGAGAAATCAGCATCTACTGGTCAAACAGCAGGTGCATCTGCAACAGGTACTGGTCCAGTTGGTGCCTCTCATCAACCTGAAGCTGCTCAGCCTACTCAGGCTAAATCTTCAAACCCTGCACAATCTAAGGGGGAGGAATTCATTCCTGAGGACAGGCCAAGCAGCAGAAGGAGGCATCTTATTCTGGAGGAAGAAGAAGAAGAAGAAGAGGAAGACATTCCTGAAGCTGTTACCACTACAATAGCTAAAGGAAAAGAAAAAGCAGTTGTTGACCGTGACCGCCAAAAAGCACCAGAGCTAAAGTTTGACAAAGCCATGATTAAAGAAATGGGCGTTCCTATTGAAAAATACTATGAGCTCAGAGATGAACATCTCAAAGCCCTGGAAATTCTGAGAAAAGAAGAAGCCTCTGCTAAAGCTGTCATATCTCTTGCATTCAAAGAGGCAAGCAAAACCAAAATGCCTTCTTTGGATGTGCAGAGAAAGCTGCTTGAAGCTGCTAGAGAATCAGCTGGTGGAAATGAAGGTGAACAGGAAAAGGGAGCTCTGGTCTCTGTGACCAAACCCAAGCAAGCATCCTCTGCAAGGGCCCAGTTCCATTTTGATAACTTGGCAAGGAAAAAGTTCCATGATGTAGCTGATAGAAGGCTAGCCAAGGAAGCAATTGTCAAAGCTGTCCCCACATCAAGAAAAGGCAAACAGTGGAAATTGCAAATAACCAGAATGTGTGCAACAAGCCCAGAACTGGAAACTTATAACTACACTGATGTTGCACAGATGGGGTACAGGGAATGGGTTGAGCTGGCAGTTTCCCTGAGCCAGTCTAAATCTGAAACGGCTAAGACTATCAGGGAACATGTTAAGAAGCTGATGGAGAGAGTAATATCTTGGCCTGATCTCAGAAGAAGTAAGTGAGAGTGTCTCCGTGACTTACCCCAAAATAAAGGCCAGGAGGACCAGAAAGGATTCTGAGCTGGAGGAACTCCTCATCTTGATTGAACAAGGTGATTATGCTGTTGAAATCAAAGGAGTTGACTAGAGCCTGCCTAGTGGAGTAGAGTTTGAAGAAGGCAAAATAATTGAAGAACCTGAGTCGGGGGAATTTTTTGTAGATCCCCTAACACAGAAGAAGTGCTTTCAGAGAGCATCAGATCTATACAAGGTGGATCTGAGACAACTTGCAGCCTTCAGACTTGTAATTTCCTTCAGGAAATACAGCAAGTGGAAAGCAGCCGTCTGGGACCAGCTCAGAGGCTTTTATAAGAGAGGTGAACTTCAAGATCCCAAATTTATGTTTCTCAGAGTTGAAGTTCAAGATCTGGAGGAAACAAGGGATGAACTAGAAAAGATGTTTGAAGAAGGACTGCGACCACCACTACAGTGAAGTCCACCTACTATCTGAGTAGGTGAAGAATGGAAGCTGTCCATCTGTTGGACAGGCTTGCCATTATCTGCTCCCACAATCAACAGTCCAAATTGTTGAACTCTTTTGTACATTAGTTGTACTTTGTTACATATGTTGTAACTTTTCTTATTTACATTAGTTTTAATATACATTAGTACATTAGTTGTACTTCTGTAAAAACATATGTTGTTTTATGTAATCAAAATCAGTATATATACACTGATCTTTTACTTTACTTAAATGTTGTAATTTCATTTCAGCAAGATGTATTGTAAAATGTATAGTGATTATTGACTAAATCAGCTCAGACTGATTATTGCAAATAGGGGGAGATTGTTAGGCACAAAAAGGCCTCAGTCAAACCTGCTGTACATCTGAGGGGGAGATTTTTAATCAAACCTGTTGATGCACTTAAATGTATAATTTAAGGCCTGTTTATGCCTTATTGAAACATGAAAAGTGATTTGCAATATCAGCCCAAAGCTGTTTACCATGTTGCATCCGTTGCAACAAAGGCAGTTTGTCCAAGTTGTCCTGTCTCCTGAACAGGCTGGACATAAACTGTCTACGCTGCTCTGTTCTGTTGAGCAGCTTGGACAGTTTACAAGTGTTCTGTTCTTTGTGAACAGAACCTGTTCTTTGTGAACAGAACCTGTTCTTTGTGAACCGGTTAAACAATTTATGGAATATGTTTCAATGTCCTCATGTATTGTTTTTGGTTACAAGATCAGTTTACAAGCCGAAGACAAAGTGGAAAACAGAACTGCACAGCCTGCCCACGCTGTTCTGTGACATGAAGACAAACGGATATCTGAAAAGGGTGACAGACCTTTTCTTATATCAAAATGGCCTTAGCAAAAGAAGAAAGATGCAAAGTTGACATTCCTCTTTTGGTTAAAGCCTTATGCAACAGTGACAAAAAGGAAAAGACAAAGATTCTGCCATGTGAAGACAAATATGCTTTATCAGAACGTGTAGAAAGGTGTCTTGTCTTTTTGGAAAGACTTTCCACTATCTCATCCGTCCAATGAAGAAGCTTCACTGAGATTCTTCTTTTTAGTATAAAAGGAAGCTTCTATGGATTATGAGATATCAAGAGTGTGAAATCAGATCGTGTATTAAAGTGTGTTTTTCATGCATGCAAGTCTGCTTGAATATAACAGTACGTGTGTCTAAGCTGTTCTTATTCAAGCTGTCCATCTGAGTCTTGTAAAATCAGTGAGTGCTTCTAAGTGAGTGTATTCATTGTATCTAGTCTGAGTGAGTCTTAGATTATTAAACAACTGTTGTATCTGTCATCTCAGCTTGAACCTTTCTGCAGTCAAGCTTGTTTGTAATTAACACTTGTTAATAATATACACAAACATTGAGAAAAGATTGTTAAGTTTTTAAATAGCTGTATTCACCCCCCTCTACAGCTTAGAACTATACACTTGGGAAACCTTTTGGGACCTTCATAGGATTAAGTGCTTGAATGCGTTTTTCGGTTTTTTAGTGTGTGTAAGGACTTGGGAAAATTTTCAGATCAAAACTCGAAAGAGACTTCATCTGATGTTTCAATCGAGTTTTATAAACTGACATTCGATATATTCAAAGTTTTTCCCGAGTTTTATAAATATACTTTCAAGTTTGATACAATATTCCGAGTTTGGTAAAGACTCATCCGAGTTTGACTGACTGTTTCCCGAGTTTGAGTAAGTGTTTCCCGAGTTTGTTTAAGTGTTTCCCGAGTTTAATTAAGACTTACTCAAGTTTGATATACACTCATTCGAATTTTATAAAGACTCATTCAATGTATCATTCGCGTTTGATTGATAAGGGCTCAATGTCACCCGAGTTTAATGCTTATATTTTCGAGATCTATCACTTATCATCCGAGTTTCATTTCAAAAATAATTTCTAAGTATGGGAACTTCATTTTTCAGAGAAATTTCACATTTCACAAGTTAAATTTTTAAAATCTGTCTTTCATTAACATTGGTCCCTTAATGGTTGACTTTGAAGTCCTCACAGTAATATTTTTATATTATTGTCTGGAATCCCGATGCTTTAAACGATCTGAACCAGATTTTCCTAATTTCTTCTAAAATGTCATTTTTCTTTATCTGTAGGAATATTTTGTATTTACCTGCTGTAACTAACATTTTTGTTATCTTTTCAAGATACAGATGCAAGCACCCACAAATAATTCCAGCTCATCAAATTCCCATTCATCATCAAACCACACCATTGCCTCTAAACCCATCAAATTCGCATCAGTTTCTGGCCCAAGACCCTCCAACCCCATCCCTGACACCTTGTTGTTGAAACCAAAACACTTCCTGCTTCTTTCTGACAATAATCACAGATTCGACCCCTCTGTCATCAAAGTAAGCCATCCAGTCATCGTCAAAATTCCGAAAGGGCACCCTCTAAGCTATCTCTTACAATATAAACCCACGATCCCCTTGATTTATCTTCATCAATTCTGGCACACAATCAAATTCTAACCTGATGCTGGTGACCATCATTTTAAGGTTACCATAGATCATTTGAAAGCCAAAATCACACTGGCCAAACTCCGCCATAATCTCTTTTTACCAAGGAGGATAGACAAGGTTAATTTCCATGATCTAGCAGATTTTGAAGACTTTGTCTCAGATGAACAAAAATGCAGAGACAACATAACTCTAGGTACACAAAGCCACTCCTTAAGAGCCCACTTTTCTATAAAATGGTCTTAATGGCGAATGGTATACCCTATTGGGAATCTTGAATACGTGTATGACCTCAAAACATACGGGTGTAGATCGAGGAAGCATTCATGCACTTCGGATCTTTCATGGTGTTGCCTACAACAAAAACTACGATTTTGCACAATGCATTTGGGAGGACCTAAAGGAAGTGGTGCTAGGAAAGACCACAAACCGTGCTAGGAAATTTAGCCCGATACAACAGTTCATACAATTCTGACCGCGGATTATTAAGGGCTAATGACAAGCTCCCAAAGAGGACTCACTCACATTTATGTCCTGACTATGTTATGATGAGCATCCATAACAACCGGGATGATCCCAATGCAAACATCTTGCCTATTCCCGAATCTATTTTGAGGTATGCTGATGAATATGTAGAAAGTGTGAGGTTATATAGAATAGGTCATGCTCCTGTGGAACCTCAACAACCGAGGACTCCTACCCCCGGAGCTTTAGGTGAGCAGGTACAACAACAAGGGGTTGATGTATAGGAAAACCTTGAGAGAGAGCAAGATGTTGTCAGGGGTGGTGAGGAAGAAAGTGATTCTGAGAGAACATTAACAAATATTCTAGAAGGAGGTGATGAGGGAGGCGATGATGATGATGATGATGAAGGCGGTGGGGCTGGCGTTGAAACATCTGCAGTTGTGCGCTTATTTGAACAGAGAGAGGATGTTGTGGTTAGTGAAAGTGTGAGGGAGACATAAACCGTAAATAGCCGAGAAACCACACACACTGTTAGCTCTCCTTTGAGAGTTGACATTGAAACAACTAGTATCCCACTGGTAATTGCACACCTCCCTAGTCACTCATCTCCTTCTCAACAAGGAGATGTTTCATTTGATCACAGGGATGTATCACACATGCTATCTAGGGATCACTCGGATCCTATACATATTGAAATGAGTACATGGTGCCCAGTGTACATTCCTTCTTCCACATGCCGTAGAGCCAATTGAACATACATCTAGGACACTCGAGTCGGTCTCATTCGTTGAGTCATGTACAGAAGGACTTAGTGTCCCTGTCAGAATGACTATGGTGTCAGTTGCTTCTGTTGCACCGTCACTTGAGATGGTCAGAAGTTCTGCCAGAGCTCAACCAATGCCAACTCTGAGTGTAAGCCACACAAAGGTTCTTTTCACAAGTTCCACTATTGTGTCAACTGGAAGTCTACGTGACCCAGGTTTTAGCTCATTACCCTTTGTTACCAAAGAGAGACTAGATGCTGCAAATTATGGTGTTACACAGAAAACGTCATCTCAGTTTGAATCCATGATGTCAGATGCTGAATATTCAATGATTATTAAAAGAGAAGGGTACATCAGAGGTTGAAGAAGAAAATGAAATTTCAAACAATGAGCTGAGGGATTTATGTTTCGAGCAGCTTGAGCTTATGAATGAACGAATGACTGGTTTAGAAAATACAGTCGTCAATGCTCTTGGATCCCTATCAGAGAGATTCTCTATTCTTGAACAGTCCTGCAAATCACAAGCTTCGGGCTCCAAACGTGAACATGAGGATCATGACTTCGATGATGCTCCTCATGAGGCGGAGAAGAGGAGGAAGCTAGGTGATTCCGATAAGAAAATGGTTATATACGAAGCTATAGATTCAGAGTCTAGAGGTTGTGAGGCAGGAGGAGCTAAAACAGACGATCCAGCTGCTTTCCAATGTGAAATGGAATTGGTTCTTCATGAAGATGTTCCAAATCCATTGAGTACGCATTCTGGTATCGATTACTTTTTTGAATATAGGGATTCAGATGAAGAAGAGAACGTGTTGATGATAGAAGGAGCTGAAAAAGAAGAGCTGGTTGAGGATGTTCTAAAAGACGATGTGCTGGTTTCCAAACAGACTCCAACGGTTGAAAAGCCTGCGGTTATGGACTATGATGACAATGTAAATCCTCTGTTCGGTGTCCAGTATAATCTAGAGAAGAAGAGGCTCACGAAAACAATAACTCAATTCGACATGGTCAACAAGCAATTCATTACTGTCAAAGCAGAGGAAGATGAGTTAATTCCTAATTCAGTCCAAAGTGTCCTTGATAATGAGCTGATGGATAAATTCTTTCAAGACTTTGTTTTGGATGAAGAATCCGAGAAACAACATGATCATAGGATAGCCGTCCAAGATAAGTTTTGGAAAGAGATCGATAAAATGCTAAATCTGCTCAACCAAGAGGAGCTTAATAAGAAATTGTATAAGGATAATCGGCTTAGACTAAATGCTCAACAAATACCGATTTCATAAAGAAGTGAAACTGCCTTCCTTTCTTGGAAGATATATTAGAACGGAAAATCTTTTGCAAGAAAGAAGCTCCCCTCTCGTTTTTAAAGTTGTTCAGAGTTATAGAACCATCTAGTCAATTATGCCAGTTTCCTGAGAAATCAAGGTCAACCGATCAAAGATGTCAGAGTGTTTCAGAGGATAGTTGAACTGAAGAAGATTGAAAAGGATAAAATTGTCAACATCTTCATCCTACATTCCTCGTGCTTCGATCTGATAATAAAATCTACAAGTTCAGTGAGGCATATATCTTCTCGGTCTACATTGAAGACATTGAAGATCTGTTTGATGAACTATGTAGAAATAAAAGAGAAGAAAATTGTCGGTTCACTCTCAAATCAATCTTCCACTTCATGCACACGAAAATGGTGCTAATGTCCATTCAAGATTTGCAGATTGGAGTGGAAAGAGGAATGAGAAGAATAAATGTGACTGCACCTGATCGATCTCTAAAGGACATTGAAAAATTTAAAGAGTATCAAGTTGTGCTCGACGAGGATCCTTGTGTGATCTATAAGAACAAAGATCAAGTCAAGAAAGCAATGAGAATATCTTAGCTCAACAAATTTTCTGATGGAACCCTCAAAATGTAATAACATCATTAAGAGGTGTTTTAGATGAAGATGCAATGAGGAGATCCAATGGTTGCAGCATGCCTTAGAGGGAGCAAACAAGGATGGTTGATTTTGTTTCTGAAGTTGATGTTAGATTGAGAAGTCGGGGTTGCATTCGAAGATTTGAGAAGAAACTGGGCTATAGAGACTGATCTGGCTTTACCTCCATAAAAGGGGGAGAATGTTGGGTATTTATAATTTTGTTAATGAATGTAAAGTTGGGGGGACTTATTGTAATATCTTTATTCTTGTAAATAATAGAATAGGTTATGGTATATTTGCAAGGCGGCTGTCAATTACACTGTACAGAGAATAGTGTCTAGATTTTTGTGCAAAAAGAAAACTAGGGTTTGTGAGAGCTTGAATATTGCAGTCGCCATTTTCATGTAAACATTCCTTATTCTCTATGAAATCATTTGACTATCTTTGATTAAATTGCGTTCCTATTGTATTGATCATTATTGGTATTATATTTTGATATTAACATGTATTATCTTTAGGATCATTTTTATTTGTAGCATTTCATTCAGGAAACGCTACTGATCCTGAAGGAAGAGACTAATCATTTTTTATTAGAATCTCATTATTTTGTTCAGCAACTAGGAGCACTGAGTTGAGTTCAAAATATCTTGTAAATTTCTGCATGAGATATTGTTGTTGCAGAGTAATGTTTGACACATGGAACATGGAGTAATTTTTCTCCAACATGTCCGCATGAGTAATAACTTGTTCACAAAATATTAACTGTGAACATATCCTGAACAAAGATGAGGTATACTCATTGACCGTTTTAAAGTCTTGGAACCTTAAATTTCTCCACTCATCTTTGGCAATTGGTAGTAAAACTTCCCTTTGATGATCAAACCTATTTTCAAATCTTTTCAGAGAATGCTTGGATCATTTGTGTTCAAATATTCAAAATTTAGCATATCATCAATATGATTACGTAGAAATACATTTGATGTTGCTTTTTCTTGTGAGGAACATATATTGTTCTCACTTATGGTTTCCAAAATTCTCATGGACGCAAGATGAATTTTCACATCAACTGCCCATGACATGTAGTTCTTTCCATTAACGTTTGGTGCAGCAAATTCAAGCTTTACAAGGTTTGCCATTTTATAACTTTCAAGAAAATTTTAAACAAAATAAAATTAGTATTAATTTATTTCAATAAGAATCACAACACATTATAGTGAAAAATCGTAAAAGAAAACACAATAAAAAGTGGATACATCTCATTGAATGGAAGTTGCAGCAGAGAGTAGAAAAGTATTGAAGGTATTACAATACGAAAATTTAAAACAAGAGAGACATCTTTATTTTTCAGTTAGTTAAGAAACTTTTAGAAAAGAAGAAGAATGATTTTGTGGAATAACGAGGTTTAGTTATTTGGGTATTTATAGGAAAAATCAACCATCGAACGGTCAAATCCATAACCGTTGTTAAATAGTTATATGACCGTTTGGAAGTTTTATAATGAAATGGTTATAAGATTAAACATGTTTATTGTAAACTAATGACTAAAGTAAAAAATATATTAGTTTACATAAATAAAATTACTATACGAATAAAATCTTGGATTACAAAAAGAAATCAGTAAACATATATAGTTATGCATAAATAAATGTTAGTATGCAAAAATAAAATGTTAGCAACAATAATAATATTAGTAAGCATAAATAAATGTTGGATTAAATAAATAAAAGTTAGTATACATAAATAAAAATGTTAGTAAACATAAATAAAAGTTTGTGACATCAAATAAATGTCAGTAGACATAAGTAAAATGTAAGTAACATTAACTAAATGCTAGTATAAGTATAATATTAGTAAACAAAATTAAAATGTTAGTAACAATAAATAAATGTTAGTAAACATAGGTAAGTGTTAGTAGTCCGTAATTGTCCATAAGATGTATTTTTTTAATCATCGTGTCAATTATTATGGTAATGATCTTTTGATTATATTTATAATTTTAGTAAAAATAACTCGTTTAATTCTTGATGTAATTGTAAAGCTTTTCGTGCTGATAACGTGTTATAAGCTAACTAACTTTTAAGACTAAAATACAACAATGTGTGAGAGAGGAAGACTAGTAAAATAAAAAAGAATAATATTTCATAATTGTCTTTCCTCATACGAATGAACTTCATATATATACACAATGAAACCACCAACAATACTCTACAGTATCATTTCACATGCACCGTAAATTATTGCTGCTGAACTTGGTACAAGACCAAGTAAAATTATACATCCATAATTTTGTTATTTTATAACAGTTTTACACTTGTCTGGAAAAAAAAAATTAAAAATGAAAAGTTTTTCTGATTATTCTTTTTCATTTTTATTAAACCCATAGTATTTTTAGTTACTTGAAATAAAAATAGATGGCACTTATAAGATGATATAAATAATCAGAGAAATAATATATAGACTAAATTACATAAATGGTCCCTGTGGTTTATAGCAAATTATAGGTTTCGTCCCTAACTTTTAAAAATTACACTGATGGTCCATATTTTAAAACTTTGTCACGCTTTCAGTCCCTAAACAATTCATATTTTTAAAAATACCAAATTTGCCCTTACAAATGAATTTCACATATGGTCCCTAATCAATTAATTTAGTTTTTGATTTATAAATTACTATTTGTATTTTTATAATTTCATTCTTTTTTATGAAAATATTTATTTCTTTTATTAATTTTTGTTTAATAAATTCTTTTTTTTTCATATATCTATATATTTAATTAATTTATCCTTCTTATTTTCACACACTAGTTTTTAAATGTTATTCATATTGTTTTGGAATTTTATACATGTAAGATATGTACATTCATTTATAAATTTTAAAAAACATCCCTTCTTATTTCATAAATATTATTAAAAAAACATTGTAAATTCTACATATGAAATGATATTAATAAAAATATATTATTTTTAATAATCTTTAACAAGCTTGTAAGTTTTTAGCATTCTAAATTTTTTATGAGTAGATCATATCATTCTTTTCTAATATTTGAATAGTATAAAACATATGTTCATTATTTAATATAAATTCTACTTTACTTTTTTTTTTCTCTTCATTTTTCTTTTTATTTCATAAACAATTAAATATGAAAAAATTTTAAATTATTTTTAAAAAACCTTTGATAGTTCTTAATAAGATTTTAATATATATATATATATAATGTCATTATTTATTAAATAATGTTTTGTTTTTTAATATTAAAATAATGTTTTATTTTTAATTTTAAAATAGTGTCTTTTAAAAAAATTATTTTAAATCATCAATAGATTTTTGAAATATATTAAAAGTTTCTTACATGTTGTATTTTGTGAAATAAAAATAAAAAATAGAAAAAATTAAAAGAATGATGTATATTTAATAATTGAACTAGTATTTTTTTACTCTTCAAACATTAGAAAAATGATATGTTACACCCAAAAAAAATTTAAAAAGGCTAAAAAGATTACAATCTTGTTAAGTTTATTAGGAATAATACAATTTTACTTACACTATTTCATATGTAAAATATACAATATTCTACCAATAAAAATCTATAAATTAAGAATATATAATTTTTATAATCTATATATGAATGTACATATTTAAATGTTTAGAATTTCAAAAACCACTTTAATATCATTTAAAAGTTTATATATGAAGATAAGAACGATAAATTAATTAAATATATAAATAGAATGGAAAATATTTTATAAAACATAAATTAATAGAAAAATATATTTTTTTTTTCGAAATGAACGAACGTAGAAATAGCTAAATATATATTTAAAATTAATAGGTATGAAACTTATTAATATATAGGTAAAGTACATAAATAAATTGTAGATAAATTCTTATAATAATAAATAAAATCTTACTTATTAATTAAACATTTATGAATATACAAATAATTAAATAAGAAGTAAAAACTTAATTAATTCATTAAGGACCATAAGTGAAATTAGTTTCTAAGGGCAAAATTGATATATTTAAAAAATTGAGTTGCTTAGGGACTGAAAACGTAACAAAGTTTCAAAATATGGACTACTAGTGTAATTTTTAAAAGTTAGTGACGAAACCTGTAATTTGCTATATTACACAGGGACCATTTATGTAATTTACTCTAATATATATGTTTTTATACTCAAATTCTAAAAGAAACATTTAATAAGATATATGATATATGTACCACCTTTTTATTCATTACTTTATTAAAGTGTAGTTTTTATATTTATTTGAAATAGTTAAGCATTAAATATTAATTAATAACAAAAAAATGAAGGATAACACCAAGATAAATTAATAAAGAAGTGAAGCATAATGTCATAAAATTTTAATAGTGTCATGGTAAAATAAAAACTGTGATAAGTCAAATACTTAAAGGTAAGAAAATATTACTATTCATGAGAGTTTATCAACTGATATTATGTACACGGTCAATTGGAGTGGTGGCATGAGCCACACTTCACGGATGCCACATCACACCCACGGCTCATGCAGGTGGCCCCACTCTCCTCATGCCACCATCCTCGGTTCCTTGCTTGCTTCAACAACGATGCCCATCACCCTCACGTGATGCTTTCTCTCTGTCTCTCACACATCTCTCTCTCTCTCTCTCTCTCTCTTGCTTTGCTTTTTTGGTGGTGATCATTTTTGGGGTGTGAAATACACACTGTGATAGAAAAGTGGAGTGATGTGAACCATGAATTGTGAAAATGATTCCGCATGGACTAATGGATTTAGAAATGGGTATGAGTTCAAAAGAAAAATGAATAAAAAGAAGCCGAGAGAGAAAACTAACAAGTGTGGTTGGGTTTGAATTATTGGTTATCATTTCTAAATATTTGCTAAAAAGTTTATAACAAACATTTATGAAACTCAATCATCAAATGCCCACTAAAAGAACTAGGTTTCTAAAAATATTAAATAAACTACTTATGAAACAAACATCGTCAACTACAACTCTACAACCGCTAATACAAGTTGTAAATATTTTGAAAACTTCATTAATGGAGGCGGACAAATAAACTAATAAGAGTGGAATATGAACTTTCCTTAAATTGTAAATCATTTCCACTTTCACTGATTAGGGGCTGGTCGAGCACCCGTCCAGCTCACCCTTGTTTACATTAACATTTATCACTTGATACTTATGTATCACGTAGGGTGAAGGTTATAGTCATTTTTCCATTTGTTCATCCTACCGGCCATGTCACTGTTATCACAATTTTCTCTTTACATTCCTTTTATCCTTTTGTCCCAATGAAAATAAGTGGTCATCTTTCTATCCTAGTACTTCACTAACCCCTTTTTTGTATTAAAAGGAAAAAAAATGTGAGACAGATCAATGTCTTTCGTCGGTATCAGGGACCTGTTGCATGGTGTTTTTAGCAGGAGGAGAGGGTGCGGTGTTCTCCACGGTAACGCTACCCTCATACCTGATACCATTATATAATGGAATATAATTCAACTTACTTCATTTTAATACTTTTGTGAAAAAAAATTATGTTTTATATTTTTAGGGTTAACCATGTATTTATGCAACGATATCCCTTTTAGCATAATTTATCCAATGAAGTTTGAATTTGTTATGAATAAAAACGCAACGATGTTTTCCCTCTTTTACTAAATTATGCAATTAAATAATCTATAACATGATTTATACAATAACGTTTGAACTTCTTATCAAAATATGTAACATTTAATCTACTTATTTATTTGGTAGTTTATTAGTTTGTTGTATATCACTTAAAATCCAATGTGACACAGCTACATGTAAAAAATTCATGTCACCAACTTTGTCAATATAAGTATGAGTTGGGTGAAAAACTTATCTGATTTTCATACGACATTTTGTTTCCACTGGTTCATTATAAGTTTCTCATACCAAGGTTAAAAAGTTGTCGCACGTTTCCATTTTAAAAAACTACAAATAAATAACAATGATTACCTTCAGATGATTGAGGATAAATGTGGGATTCATGGTTAACCGTTTTAATGTAAATTTCATTGTACGAATTTGATAATAGTTAACCATAAAGAATTGGGTTAAATCCGTAGAAATGGTAAAGTTTTACAACATAGATCGATTAACTTTATATGAAATTGTTATTTCCAATCTTTGCGGTTATTTCCTATTACCTGACGGTGATCACTATTAATGTTGTTGTATTTTTTTAATCATAAAAGATAATGAAATTTTAAAAATATGGATGAAAATACAAATTCTCAATCCGACCACTACTATTCCAGTCAAAATAAAATAGTAAAACTTGTTACAAAAATAATTGTAGTATATTTATAGAATCAAATGATAATTTTGCAGTGTAATACTTATTTAATTAAGGAATTGGATTTGGTTACGTAAATTTTTGTATGCATAGATTTGTCCATCTAGATTTTTAGTGATGTACAATAAATCAATAGATGACCAAATAAATTGTGTTGCATGTTTTTGTAATAAAATGTCATTACATAAATATTGTAAAATATGATTTCATTACATTACTTGCTAAAAAATGAAAAACGTTGTTGTATTTTTTTGATATCAACTTTAAATGTAATTACATGAACTGCGATAAAAATGATTTTGTTAAATAAATTGATAAAATGAAAACGTTCGTTGCATAAATACAAAATTAACACTATATTTTATCATAACGCGTTGTTCATAGTCACAATTTCACATTATATATATGTGTATATATATATATATATATATATATATATATATATATATATATAAATATAATAGTGCCGACGGAGCAGAGAGAAACTCTGCTCTCGTGGCACACCTTCAGCCACAAAAATTCCGAAAAATATGGGATGAAGCTAATGTGGCACAATTTCAGCCACTAAAATTTAAAAAATAATGGGATAACGCTGATGTGGTATTATTTCAACCACTAACATTCAAAAAAACATAGGATAACGCTGATGTGACACAATATTAGCCACTAAAATTTAGATAAAAATGGGATAACAGGAAGCATTGAGCTGTATAACCAAAAATCAGAAAAAATGGGATAAAAAAATGTATCCCGTTTGAGTAGAAAACATTAAAATTGACAAGAAATTTTCAAAGTTTCAATGCTGGATAATAATATGTAGATGTAGGTCCCAAAGGGTTTCTCTAGTGTATTGTTCTAAGCTGTAGAGGGGGGTTGAATACATCAAATTAAAACTCAACACTCTTTTCTCAATGTTTGTGTATATTATTAACAAGTGTTAATTACAAACAAGCTTGATTGCGGAAAGGTTCAAGCCGAGATGATAGATACAACAGATGTTCAACTAATCTTAGACACACCCAGACTAGATACAATGAATACACTCACTTAGATGAACTCACTGATTTTACAAGACACAGATGGACAACTTGAATAAGAACAGCTAAGACACACGTCACTGTTTTATTCAAGCAGACTTGCATGCATGGAATAACACACTTCAATGCACAATCTGAATTTCTCACTCTTGGTTATCTCACAATCCTTAGAAGCTTCCTTTAATACTCTCACTGAGAATCTTAGTGAAGCTTCTTCATTGGACGATGAGATAGTGGGATGTATTTCCAAAAAGACAAAACAACTTTTCTGCAAATTTTGAAAAGCAGACTTGTCTTCATGTGGCAGAATCTTTGTATTTTTCTTTTTGTCTCTGTTGCATATGGCTTTAACCAAAAGAGGAATGTCAACTTTGCATCTTTTGTCTTTTGCTAAGGCCATTTTGATATAAGAAATGGTCTGTCACCCATTTCAAATATCCTTTTGTCTTCATGTAACAGAATAGCGTAGGCAGGCTTTTGCCGATTCTGTTTTCCACTTTGTCTTCGACTTGTAAACTGATCTTGTAGCCAAAAACGATAAATGAGGACTTGGAACATATTCCATAAAGTGTTTATCCTGTTCACAAAGAACAGGTTATGTTCACAAAGAACAGAATAGAGCAGCGTAGACAGTTTATGTCCAGCCTGTTCAGCAGACAGAACAGCTTGGACAATCTGCCTTTGTTGCAACGAATGCAACAGGGTAAACAGCTTTGACTCATATTGCAAATCACTTTTCACGTTTCAATAATGCATAAACAGGCCTTAAATTATACCTTCAAGTGCATCAAACAGGTTTGATTAAAAATCTCCCACTAATATGTAGAGCAGGTTTGACTGAGATCTTTTTGTGCCTAACAATCTCCCCCTATTTGCAATAATCAGTCTAAGCTGATTTTATCAATAATCACTGTATATTTTTACAATACATTTTGCTGAAATGAAATTACAACATCAAAGTAAAGTAAAAGATCAGTTTATATATATACTGATTTTTGATTACATAAACAACACATGTTTTTACAAAAGTACAACTGATGTACTAATGCATATTACAACTGATGTAAAAGTAAAAGTTTCAACTAATGTAACAAAGTACAACTAATGTACATAGAAATTCAACAATTTGGACTGTTGATGATGGGAGCAAGTAATGGCAAGCCTATCCAACTGATGGACAGCTTCCATTCTTCAATAACTCAGATAGTAGATGGACTCTAAGGCAGTGGTGGCACTCCTTCTTCAAACATTTCTTCAAGATGTTCCCTAGTTTCATCCAATTCCTCCATTTCAACTCTGAGAAACATGAAACTGGGATGTTGAAGCTCCCCTCTTTCATAAAAGCCTCTGAGCTGGTCCTAGATGGCTGCTATCCAATTTATGGATTGCCTAAAGGAATTAGCACGACTACATCACCTTGTTCAATCATTATTAGGATCTATAAAAAATACCCTAGCTCAGGTTCTTCAATCAGCTTACCTTCCTCATATTCCACTCCTTTAGGCAGGCTGTGGTCTACTCCTTTGATTTCCACGACTACATCACCTTGTTCAATCATTATTAGGAGTTTCTCCAGATCCGTCTCCTTTCTGTTCCTCTTGGCCATTATCTTGGGGGTAGCCACAGATACACCCTTAATCTGTTCTTTTGGGATCAGGCCAAGATCTCTCACTCTTTCCATCAACTTTTTGACGTATGCCCTGATAGTCTTAGCTGTTTCAGACTTAGACTGGCTCAGGGCAACTGCCAACTCCACCCATTCTCTGTATCCCATTTGAGCAACGTCAGTATATTCATATGCTTCCAGTTCTGGGCCTGTAGCACCCATTCTGGTTATCTGTAGCTTCCACTGTTTGCCTTTTCTTGAGATGGGAACAACTTTGACAATTGATTCCTTGGCAAGTCTTCTGTTAGCAACATCAAATAACTTTTTCCTTGCCAAGTTGTCAAAGTGAATTTGGGCTCTTGCAGAGGATGCTTGCTTGGACTTGGTCACTGAGACCTGAGCACCCTTTTCCTTATCACCTTCCTTTTCAATCGCTGACTCCTTAGCAGCTTCAAGCAATTTTCTTTGCATATCCACAGAGGGCATTTTAATTTTTCTTGCCTCTTTGAATACAAAGGATCTAGCTGCTTTGGCAGAGGCTTCTTCTTTCTTTAGTCTTTCAAGGGCTTGGAATTGTTCATCTCTGTATTCATGGTATTGCTCCATAGAAACAACCATTTCCTTAGCTCTTGCCTTGTCAAACTTTAGCTGTGCAGCTCTTAGGTGGTCAGGGTCTACAGCTGCTTTCTTCTTTCCTTTGGCTGTTATAGTTTGAACAGCTTCTGGAGCCTCTTCCTCTTCCTCTTCTTCTTCTTCTTCTTCTTGCAGAATCAGATGTCTCCTTCTGCTTGGCCTGTCCCCAGGAATGGATTCCTCCCCCTTAGTTTGTGCAGGGTTTGGAGATCCAACTTGAGTAGGCTGAGCAGTTCAATGTGACGGGAGACATCCTCAGTGGGACCCGTTTGAGATGCACCTGCTGCTTGACCAACAGATGCTGATTTCTCCTTTGAAGGAGAAGAGGTTTTCTCCCCCCTTAGATTTAGTCTTGAGGCAGATAACTTCTCCCCCTTTGAAGGAGATGCCTCAGAACCTTTAACAATTGGTCTGCCTGGAGAAACAAATTCAGCAGGATTAACAGCAGTTTTGGCAGCAAGCTTGGGGCCAACCAGGCTCTGCACTAAGAAAGCCAGATTGTCCTTAACCTCTGCAAGCTGGGTAAGGCAGGTCAGAAGAGAGGAGGATTGAGAATCAGCAAAGGAGGACAGCTTTAATAGGTTTTCTCTGTCAGAAGCTGTGAACAACAAACTTTGAAGCTGTGCAAGATGTAATTCAAGAGAGTCTTGCACATCATCAAGGTTTGCTGACACAGAATTGGACAGAAAGACAATGAGAGTGTTTAAGCTGGCCAATGTAGTAGGAAGGGTAGTAGTGCAAGTGGTAAGGAGTAGGGATGGCAATGGATCGGATATGGATTGGATGATGTCATATCCATATCCATATCCATGAAGTTTTTAATCATCCACATCCATATCCATATCCATTCAAATTAATTTCATCCATCCATATCCATATCCACTGGATGAAACGGGTAAACGGATGTCCGTTGGATATTAGAAAAAACTCTTTTTAAATTACCATAGTGCATTGTTTTAACAATTATCGCAACTCGCAATACATAGTTTGATTTAAATAAAAGAGTAATCCAAATATACTTTAAAACAAATACAAACAAAACATAAAAAAATTGTAAATATTATAACACCAATCATTAGGTTTTTTAATAGAGACCACTTTAGAAATCGAAGGCTAAATTGTTCAAATTTTTTTTTTTAAACAGCAGATGTTAGTGTTTAGTTATTAGCATCATTAGAACTTGGAATTTTTGGAGTTAGGATGTTTAATGGAGTTTATCAAGAAAAATAATAGTTAAATAGAAGATTAGATTAAGCTAATGGTATGTGCTTTGGTCTTTATCTCATTTTCTTACCATAAAAAAATAATGTTATGACAAATTAATATGAGTTATTATATTTTTAATTCTAATTAATTAATTATGCAATAAAAGATTACAAATATGTATATAGATTTATATAATATCATAACATAAAAATGTAAAAAAAAACTATTAATATCGGGTAAATGGATATTATCCATGGATGAGAAATCTTCGTCCATATCCTATCCAAATCAAAGAATCCCTTGAGATGTGTAGACACGGAGTTTGAGATTATTAAGGGTAGGGAAGTCATGGAATTTTCCAAAGAACCAACTTTGTTAGTCAACAAAGAAAGCTGATCCTTCAAAGAAAGATCTTTGGGGGATGGAGGAGTATGGGTGGACTGTTTGGATTGTGTAGATGGTGAGGAATGAGAATGGGATGAGGATGAGGCAGGTGTTTGAGAATGGGATGGAGAGGGAAGGGTTACTTTTGACAGAAGTTCCATAACCTGGGCATAAGTAAGATGGCCCAGCTTGGAAGGGTAAATGGGTCCTTCAGCAGTGGCTGTAGCTGCTTCATCAGGAGAAGGGGTAGAAGATGGTGGCCTTTCAGATGCTTCTTGTGTTGCAGCACCCTCATCAAAACATGCGGAGGTTCCCTCAGCAGCACCTTGGTTTAGAGGTGCCTCATCATGGGGAGATGGGATGTGCATTTCAACATCAGCAGTGGTGGAACCTGCTGATGGAATGTGCATTTGAGATGCAGCCTCACCAGAGGGATGGTCTGTATCCTGAGGTTCATCAGCTTGGAAGGTTGGTCCTTCAGCAGCTGTTGGGTGTACAACAGTTGTATCATGAGGAGCAGAAGTTGGAGGCTGATCTACTAGATGGTCTAGGCCAGCAGGTTTGGCACCTCGTGCAGACTCAGGTTGTGTAGGAGAAGTATGGAGTGAAGACTGTGTGGACGCAGTGTGGAGTGGAGTGAACTCCTGTCTTTCAATATTCTCAGCCTGTTGGGAGGCTGGAATAGTTGATGTGGTAGTCTCCATATGTACAACTGGTTCTTGTTGGGAGGAACCAGAGGGCCTAGGTTGACTCAGGGTGGACTCATGTTGGAGTGAAGCCTGCTCCAAGTGTGTTGAACCTTCCCCCAAAATAGGAGAAGCAGCATGGGTTGATTCTTTGTCAACTGATCCCTGTTAGGAGGGGTCAGAGGGGCTAGTATGGTCTGTTGGTTTCTTTTTGGCTAAGGATTTGCGTCTGTTGTAGGATTTGAGGGATGAGGTGGAGGATTGATGTTGTGGAGAGGTGATCAGGGGTTCTGTTTGGACTGATGGTGAGACTGGGTCAGAAACAGGAGGGTTAGCCTGTTCCATGGTCTCAGGTGCCTTGAAGGCACCAACCACAAAGGCTTCAGGTTTAACAGATGAACCAGGGTGAGAAGCCTGCTCCCCCTCACCCACAGAGGCTGATGGGGCAGACTTAGACCTAGCTGTTTTTGCCTTCTTGCGGACAGGCTCAGCTTGAGTCAATCCCAGGACCCTTTTTACAACTTTGGGCCTGTATTTGGATTTTCCCTTGGGAGCAGTCACTGGATCCACCCTCACAGTAGAGGGTCCTTCCACCATACCAAGTAACCTCCTCATTGGTGTTGACAGAGGAGGCTCATTAGGGAGTACAGGAGTGTAGAACACTCTATTCCCAATCACTGGGAATGCAGCAGTAAGTAACATAGGTTGAGAGTTATAGAGATTCTCACCACAGACATGCTTGAAAATGAGGCTCAGAAACCGTGGGTATCTAACAGCAGCTGGACATGTTTTCTGCTGCACCAGGTCCCTCAAATTCATGAAAATCCACCAAGCCATGTTCATAGTAGTCCCATCAACAAGCTGTAGGACTATTGGGATCTCACCACGGCCGAGTTGGTCAAAGGAACCAACTTTGCTGCTGAAGCACATTACCACAGAGGCAAACAAGAAGCTGTAAGTAGGTGAGAGGTCCCTCCTGAACAGTGTGGCTCCAATTTTGGGTTCTGCTACACCACAGAAGCGTAGCAGGTTTCCCATTTGATCATTTTCAGGCTGTGGCTGATCATAGGTTTCAGCCACAGGGAGACGAAGAACTTCCCTGATAAGACCAGTAGTGATCTCAATGGTCTAAGTCCCACTGAGAATGGTTCCCCGAATGATTTTGGTTGCTGGGTCATAGGCACTGGTATACCAAAATTCATTCACCATCTCCTGGTACAGGACACCAGGAGAAGCAGTCATGGCGTAGTGCAGAGGGTGAACCTTAAGAAACTCCACCATATTTTCATAACCTTTCCCCACATAGTTTTTGGGAATGGTTAGGTTTGCTATGTAGTTTGTGGGTTTCAGTGTTAGCATCGTGGTAACAGAAGGATGTTTCTGTACATCTTTACCAACGAATACTGGGAGCAAAACGTTGTTTTTATGAGCCATGGTTAAAGTAGTGGAGATATGAGCACGGGACACTTAGTCGAGCTTAGGGTTCTTTGGAAGTTATGGTAGCAGTAGAGAAAGAAGAAGATGAAACAGTAGAGGAGGTATTTATAGGATTCGAATGTGAGTGGGTATGAGAAAGAAAGGTTTGGGCGGTTGATTTGAAATGTTCTTTAACGGAAAACGGAACGGTTGTCCATGTCAGAACGGTTGTCAGACCACTTGAGCCCTTTTTAATCACTAACACACGTTAACACACATTATCCGCAGTAATTAAGTTAAATAAATACAGAAATTAAGTAACTTAATTGTGAAGAAAGGTAATTAAAATTGATGGTCTAAGCTGTTGGTCAAACCTGTGATGAGCAGGATCATCACAAGCTGTTCATTCTTCAAGCTGTTCACTCAACCTGTGCAGCTATGGAAGAACATGTTGTGTTCAATAGCTGACCAGGTTACAAGACAATGTCTTGTATGACAGATTGAGGGAGTGAGCAGGTTGGAGTTTTGATCAAAAGACCAGGTTTGAGGTGAAAACTGATATTGTCAAACCTGTTATACGCTCAAGCTATTCAAGTTTTCAGAAATTGGCTAAGTGTAGAACATGCATAGCCTGTTCTGTCTAAGCTGTTCTGAGAAACTTGAGCAGTGTGAGACATATAATGACTTAGAACATTTAGGACACTTAGTCACTTTATTCAACATGTCCAGCTTGCTTACAAGATAATTAAACCTATTTTCATCAAAAGGCTTGGTGAAAATGTCTGCAAGCTGTTCATCTGAGGAAATAAAACTTACCTCCACATTACCTTTCTGGATGTGATCCCTGATGAAGTGATGTTTGACTTCTATATGCTTTGTTCTGGAATGAAATACTGCATTGTTGGAGATGGCTATAACACTTGTATTATCACACAGAATAGGAGTCTTCCTATATACAAGTCCATAGTCCTCAAGCTGATGCTGCATCCATAGAATCTGCCCACAGTAGCTTCCAGCAGCAATATACTCAGCTTCAGCAGTAGAAGTAGAAACTGAGTTCGGCTTCTTGCTACACCAACTTATCAACTTACCAGCAAGGAGTTGACATTCACCTGTTGTGCTTTTTCTGTCTAGTCTGCAACCTGCAAAATCAAAATATGAATATACTGTTACCTCAAGACTTGAGTCTTTGAGATACCAAAGACCCAAACCTGGTGTACCCTTAAGGTATCTGAAGATTCTTTTTACAGCAGCTAGATGTGATTCTTTAGGATCAACTTGAAACCTAGCACATAAACAGGTAGCAAACATAATATCTGGTCTACTAGTAGGTAAATATAGCAAGCTCCCAATCATGCCTCTATAAGCTGTTACTGAAACAGCTTTGCCACTGACATCTGCATCCAACTTTACATTAGTTGCCATTGGGGTTTTGATAGGAGAACTTTGTTAGTGCATCCTGTGTGACGATAGCAGTATAAGTATAAACGCTATTTTGTAGTAGTCAATTTGTTCATAATTGCATATAAATACGTGTTTGATATATGTCTGTTACATGTTTGTTATATGTTTGTTATATATGTTTGATATTGATTGATTGTATGTTTGAACTTGGAATTAATTGATATGTTACAATAAGTTCAAACATAAGTTCAAAAGATAAGTTCAAACATAAGTTCAAAGATAAGTTCAAAGATAAGTTCAAACACAAGTTCAAAGTAACGGGTTCGAACTTATGGAGGACAAGTTCGAAAGGCATTGGGCTTAGTCGAACTTGTCCAGATCAAGTTCGAACCAGATGTTATAATTAGGTGTTAATTCGTTTTAATTAACGACTTTTGCAGAATTCGATAAGAGATTAGTGCAGAGGTGATCTCGAACTTGCAAGGAGATTGTGTGTTCGTTCTTGGAAAGAATCACGTGTCGGGGCGTTCTAGTGTTCGTCTATCGTCGTGTGTGTTTCCGTGTTTCGTGTGCGTGGTCTATCCGTCAAACCGCTAACGAGGATCCCGCACTCGTTGGACGGCGTCGCGTCAAGATAGGATCCGTAGGAAGGCGACCTTACAAGTGGTATCAGAGACATAAGGGTGTTTTTAGTGTTCTTTGTGTTCATAAACAACATCTGTGGTTTCTTGGCGTTTTGGACGGGAAAATCACATTTTGGGTTACTTTTTCGAGTTATACAAGCCAGATAACGGAGAAAAGTTTGCATTAGTTCACTTTTTTGGTCGAAATCAATACTTTTAGGATTAAAATTATTGGTTTAAACTGAAAACTTGCAAAAAATCAAACTTTTGGCCGTTTTTCAAACTCGCGGCGCTCGAACATAGAGGGTATTAGGGTTTGTTCGAATTCGTCAGAAATTCAAACTTGTCAGAAAATACGCTCCTCTCGAATTTATATTAGGGTTTGATTCGAATTTGACTGATATTCGAATTTGCTAGCATTCAAATTTGTCTGGATTCGAACTTGTCAGAAACCTCGAACTTGTCATATTTTCGAATTTGTTGAATTCGAACTTACTGAATTTCGAATATAATTTTAAACGAATTTATTATTAAACTAATTCGAACTTACTCAAGTTCGAAAGAGTTGATTTTAAATTAATTTGAAATTAAATCAATTAAGTTCAAATTTAAAAGGTTTAGAAACGATGACTAGTTTGCAAAAGTTTATCGAAATGGACCACGAGGTTGGTAAGACGAATTCTCCAACGAAGCTGATGAGGTTAGAAGACTACTACTGGTGGAAGTATAGGTTTGCCGATTTCGCTCGTTTCAATGACATGCAGATGTGGATCTGTATCGACGAGGGATACATTCCGCTACTCAGGAGTTTGAGGGTCGTCAGAGAGTCCTTACATATCAGAAAATGAATGATGATGACAAGAAACTATATGAGGCTGAGAATAGAGCATTTTCTATCATTCGCATGGCACTACCTCAGGAGATTCTACACACATTCAGGAATCATCGTATAGCTAAAGAGTTGTGGGATGCACTCGAGAAACGGTGTGAGAGAAATCCAAGGGTTAGGAAAGGAAGAACCGAGATGCTTAAGCAGCAGTTTGCAATTTTCAAGGCATTGAAAAACGAAAAGCTGGATGAGACTATCACAAGGTTCTACCACTTATTGACAGAGTTGGATAATCACGATGTCGAGTATCGTGAACTGGAGAAGATTGAGAAACTTCTTGATGCTTTACCAGCGAAATGGGAGATGTACGTAGCGCTCATAAAGCATGATGAAGACAAATACGAAACTCTTACGCTCGAAGGAGTCATTGGCACGCTGAGGGCTTATAACTTTCAGTTACTCAAGAAGGAAAGGGAATATGATCAAGTCCAAGATCCTGACATGTATTTTGGAAAGTCAAAACCTTCAGTCGCGAGTGAAATGAAAACAGCTACAACATTCTTCACAGGCGAAGCGTCTACTCCAGTGGACGTAGAAGAATCAGGAAGTCGGGCTTTCTTAGGGTATTCGAAACCGGAAGATAAACCGACTCAATCAGCATCTACTTCTCAACAGTACACAAAGATGCCTATGAGTGCACAATCAGTCGAAACTCATCTGAATCTTTTGGCTTCGTTTGTTGCAGCATACGGAAATTGTGTGCAAGGATCATGCGTTATGGGAAGAGGACTATGATCAGGTGGACGCTGATGATTTGGAAGAAATGGGTCTTCAATGGCAACTGGCCATGGTTACTCAGAGGGTCAAGAGATTCATAAAACGAACAGGCAGAAATCTGAACGTTAGCAACAATAAAATTGGATTTGACAAATCCAAGGTTAAGTGCTATAACTGTCAGGGGTTGAGACATTTTGCTCGAGAGTGTCAAAGACCCAAGGTTGAGAATTATCAAAATCAATCTCAGGGAAGATGTCAATCTGCTAGTTCGGGTAATCAAGCGAACATCGCTGGTCTGTTAACTAACATATCATCAGATGTTAGTACATCCTGTGTGACGATAGCAGTCTAAGTATAGATAGCATTTTGTGTAAGTCAATTTACTTGATATTGAATATTAACAAGTGTTTGATATATATGTTTGATTATATATGTTTGATATTAATTGTATGTATGTTTGAACTCAGTGTAGTGTATTACAATAAGTTCAAACATAAAGTTCAAAGATAAATTCAAACATAAGATAAAACATATTCCAATAGGCCTTGGTCCAGATTCGAATTTGTCCTAGACAAAGTCGAATCAGTCAGTATAATTAAGGGTTAATTCGATTAATTATCAGACTGTTGCAGAATTCGAGAGTGATTAAGCAGAAGGGCGATCTCGAACTTGATTGCAATCAGAGAGTTTCGTTTGGAGAGAATCATCGTGATGGGGCGTTCCGTTGTTCGTCTATCACCTTGCTAGTCTCTGTGTATCAGTGTGCGTGGTCTTACCGTCAAGCCACTAACGAGGATTCCGCACTCGTTGGAAGGTGTCACGTCAAGATAAGATCCGTAGAGAGTAGACCTTACAAGTGGTATCAGAGACTTTGGGTGTTTGTGGTGTTCTTCGTGGTTCACAAGTAGCATCCGTCGTTTCTTGACGTTTTGGACGGTCAAAATCACGTTTTTGGATAGTTTTCGAGTTTATCAAGTAAAATATCAGAAAATAATTTGCATTAGTTCAAGTTTTTGGTCGAAATCAATATTTTACTCTTAAAGATATTGGTTTAATCTGAAACCTTGTAAAAAATCGAATTATTAGCTGTTTTTCGAACTTGCGGCCTCTATAATAAAGGGGGTATTAGGGTTTACTCGAATTTCGAGTTTGTCAGAAAAATACGCTCCTTTCGAAGGTCCTTAGGGTTTGATTCGAGTTTGCTTAAATTCGAATTTGCTCAGTTTCGAAACTGGCTTAGATTCGAATTTAGGGTTTCGATTTAAGTCACACCTTCGAATTTGCCAATTATTTCGATTTTAGTTTAACTTCAAACTTAATTTCGAATTTAATTCCAAACAAGTTTAAAATTAATTAAATTCAAACTTACTCAAGTTTGAAAGAGTTAATTTAAATTAATTTAGAATTAAATTAATTAAGTTTAAATTCAAAAATTTTTGAAACAATGACAAGTTTACAAAGGTTTATTGAGATGGATCATGAAGTTGGAAAGGCAAATTTTCAACCAAAGTTGATGAAATTGGAGGATTATTATTGGTGGAAGGACAGGTTCGCCGACTTCGCTAGATTCAACGATTTGAGGATGTGGATTTGTATAGACGAGGGATACATTCCACCTACGGCAGAGGTTGAAGGACGTCAAAGAGTTTTGTCATATCAAAAGATGAAGGATGATGATAAGAAGCTTTATGAGGCTGAGACCCGAGCATTCTCGATCATTAGAATGGCTTTACCTCAGGAGATCTTGCACACATTTCGCAATCAAAAAACAGCAAAAGAGTTGTGGGATGCTTTGGAGAAAAGGTGTGAAGGTAATCCGAGGGTTAGGAAAAATAGAATGGAAATGCTCAAGCAGCAGTTCGCTATCTTCAAGGCTCTGAAAAATGAAAAGCTGGAAGAGACCATTACGAGGTTCTATCATTTGTTGATTGAGTTAGACAACCACGATGTCGAGTATAGTGAGTCAGAGAAGATTGTAAAAATTCTAGATGCTTTACCAGCCAAATGGGAGATGTATGTGGCGCTGATAAAACATGATGAAGACAAGTTCTATACTCTAACTCTAGAAAAAGTCATAGGAACGCTAAGGGCCTATAACTTTGAATTGCTGAAGAAGGAACGAGATTATGACCAAGTACAGGATCCGGATATGTATTTTGGGTAGTCCAAACCTTCAGGGGCAAGTGACGTAAAGACGGCTATAACATTCTTTTCAGGTGAAACATCGACTCCGATTGAAGCAGAAGACTCAGTGAGCCGGGCTTTCTTAGGGTTCTCTAGACCAGAAGAAAAGCCAACTCAGTCTACATCCACATCACAAGGATTCTCAAAGATTCCGATGAGCGCAAAATCAGCTGAAGACCATCTAAATCTGTTGGCTTCATTTGTGGATGCCTATGGCAATTGCGTTCAGGGTTAAATCAACGATCCTGCGCTATGGGATGAAGTTTATGATCAGGTAGATCCTGATGATCTAGAGATGATGGATCTGCAATGGCAACTAGCCATGGTGACTCAGCGAATCAAGAGATTCATCAAGAGGACGGGCAGAAATCTCAACGTCGGTAACAATTAGATTGGGTTTGATAAATCAAAAGTTAAGTGTTACAACTGCCAAGGGTTAGGACATTTCGCTAGAGAGTGTCAAAGACCTAAAGTCAAGAACTACCAGAACCAGTATCAGAATCAATCTCAAGGGAGATATCAGCAGGGTAGTTCAAGCAATCAGGCAAACATAGCTGGTCTGTTAACTAACGTCACATCTGACAGACAGCTCGATGGAACATATGATTGTAGTACACATCCAGAGTCCAACGCTAGAGCCTTTATGGCTGAAGTAACGGAGACTGGAAGTGTCGGAGCAGAGGAAGAGGCAAAGACAGCAATCAGGATGATATTTGTCCTATGTTGGTGGAAAAGTCAGAAGATCAGAAGATTCTGGAGTTCGCCGGACAGATGGCCAACGTGGAATCAGATCACGCAAAGATACTTCTGAACTTCTCAACTTTTATGGTTTATGTGCTTTGTGTTCTACGTCTAATGATAGGTTAAACTTAGTGCTAGAATCACATCAAAATCTAACTGCTCAAAATGAATCATTATAATCGGAAAATGCTAGCCTATTAGATATAAAGGAAGACCTTAGAAATAAGCTTAAGGCAGATGCACAAGATGTCATAGTTCTAAAAGACAAGCTGAGTGAGCAGTGTGTTAGAATAGAACTAATGTATGAACATGTTAAGGCATTGACCAAAGAGCTTAAGATCAAAGAAGTAGAGCTAGCTGAATCTAAGGTAAAGGTAGCCGAGGTGAATAGTAAACTGGAAAAGTTTAGGAACTAATCACTGAACCTAGGGAAGATCTTAGATGCACAACGTCAGTCTAAGAAACCTGTAGGTCTAGGGTATAATGAGAGTCCTCCACCTTTCAATGATAACTGTGTACCTCAGCCTCAGGAGAAAACTGAAAAACCAGTTGAATCAGAGATAGCACCTGAACCTGTGTCTAAAATAGTTAAGGAAAAAGAAACTAAGGTGACTAGTAACAATATCAAGATTAAGAAGGTCAAATTTGTGCCATCTTCTAGTGATAAGCCTGTAGGAGGAGCAAAAATTGACTTTAATGATCAAGAAGAGGAAACAGTCACTATAGTTGAGACAAAAGAACAAGACACTAGTGAGACACCTAAGTCAAAGGGCACGCATAAGAAGTCGATTGACAAAATATCTTGCTTTAGATGTCATGAAAAGGGACATGTTGCTTCTAGTTGTCCACATAGGAAGGTAGACTCTACACCTAAAACTGGAAAGCCGGAACAACATAAACCATCTTCCAATGTCGCAAGAACAAGTGGTTCTCAAAATACAGAGAAAATTGTGCAAACCACACCAAAAACTGCTGTGAAACAAATGCCTGTGTCAGGTTGACCCAATGATGTGGTTAGGACTAAATCACCAAATAAAGTCCCTAATCAAACTAGGTCAGGACCTCCACAAAATTATAGGAGTACTACACCTAGAAGAGCTTACACTCCGGTTAGGTCACACACTCCTGTAAGACATCAAACACCAGGTAGAGCTCAGGGATATCACTCGGAAATGCCTTATAATCGAAATTATTCAAGAGCTCCACAGCAAATGCCTACAAAAAGGCCGAGAGTGAACTTAAGTCACTCTGCACCACAACAGGCTCTAACTCAATCACCCAAGTCACCTGAAAGGAGAGATGGGTATTTGAAAGAGTTCAAGTATGTGGACGAGAATGGTATTACAAAGTCAGTCATGGCTTGGGTTCCCCGTGATTAGTAACCTATTTTCTTTCATGTGCAGGAGATAACTACAGGTCTAAACAACAAGTGGTTCATTGACAGTGGTTGCTCTAGGCGCATGACTTGGGAAAGAAGTCTACTCACAGACTTCAAGGGAGTTTGTATTGTTCGCTGGTAATAAAGGAGGAAATATCACCGGTACTGGAGTGGTCACTAATGGGACTATCAAACTAGATCAAGTTTATCACGTTGATAAACTGGTTCAAAATCTCATTAGTGTATCTCAAATCTGTGATAAGAAAAACTCAGTAGTTTTCACTGATACTGAGGCGTTAGTGCTGAAACCGGGATTGAACATACCTGAAGAGTGGATACTGATGAGGGCACCAAGGAAGAATAACTTGTACATGCTAGACATGAACAAACCAGAATCTTCAATGGGACCAATATGTCTTTTATCTAAAGCTTCAGAGACCGAATCAGTTCTTTGGCATAGACGCATGGCACACTTGCACCGAAGAAAAATGAATTATATCACTAAAAATTGGTTGGTGCAAGGTGTACCGATGAAGAGTTTTTAGTTTGAAGACAAGTGTCTGCCGTGTAAGAAAGGAAAACAACACAAGAAGACACACAAGTCCAAGACTCAGAACTCTATAGCTGCCACGTTCGATTTGTTGCATATGGACCTGTTCAGACCAATCAACAAAAGGAGTATAGGGGGTAGTTGGTACTGTTTAGTTATTACTGATGATTACTCACGATTTTCTTGGGTTTTCTTTTTAGGTACGAAGGACGAGACAGCTGTCAAGCTAATAGGGTTCTTAGACCAAGTTAAAAATTCCTACGGGACGCTGGTAAAACGTATCAGGAGTGATAACGGAACGGAATTTAAAAACACAGTAATTTGTGTATATTGCCTATCAAAAGGGATAGTGCATCAATTTAGTGCACCGTATGAGCCACAACAAAATGGGGTGGCAGAACGGGAAAAGAGGACTTTGATTGAGGTAGCAAGGACCATGCTCTCGGATTCAAAGCTTCCTAGCATGTTTTGGGGGGAGGCAGTGAATACCGCTTGTCATATTTTAAACCGAGTCCTTACTGTCAAATCATTGAACAAAACATGTTATCAAGTTTTGAACAAAAGGCCACCTAATTTAACTGGCTTCGAACCGTTTGGGGTACCATGTACGTTAATGAAAACAAAACATCAACCTAAGTTTGGTGAAAAGGCTGACGAAGGTTATTTCCTAGGTTATGTGCCTAATTCACCAAATAAAAGGGTTTTTAATAAATCAAATGGTACGGTAGAGATTGTGTATAACATTGATGTTACAAGTTATACACATGAACCCCAAACTGGTCGGGAATGGATTTTTGATTATGACAAATTGTTGAATCAACATTCCTGTGGATGAAAATGAAGGTACAATCGAACAAGACTTATCGCCACAGGACGACCTTTCCATCAGCTTCTGAGCCTATAGCGACAGGAGAGAGATCTCCAGAAGAGAATGATTCTGAGTTGCCTACAAACGAAAATCAGACTGCTAATTCCGAAGAGCCGAAGAATCTGCAAATGGCACTAAAGGATAATTCTTGGGTTGAAGCGATGCAGGAAGAACTGTCACAATTCAGAAAGCTGGAAGTGTGGGAGTTAGTTCCGTTACGTCGAGGAGAAGTTGCAATAGGAACCAAGTGGGTTTTTAAGTGCAAAAGGGATGATCGGGGTATAGTAACTCGCAACAAGGCAAGACTTGTAGTAAAGGGTTTCAACCAAGAGGAAGGAATCAATTACAATGAAGTATTTTCGCCAGTAGCAAGGCTTGAGGCAATCCGGTTGTTTCTAGCTTTTGCTTCCTTCAAAGGCTTTAAGGTCTATCAGTTGGACGTAAAGAGTGCCTTTTTATACGGCAAAGTGAAGGAACTGGTGTACGTGGAACAACCGCCTGGGTTTACAGATCCGAAGTATCCAGATAGAGTGTATCGTTTAGATAAGGCTTTATATGGACTACATCAAGCACCAAGGGCGTGGTACAAGACGCCATCTACTCATCTTTTAGACAACGGGTTTGAAAGAGGGAGGATTGATAGTACTTTGTTTGTGAAGAGGAAGGGTGAACATTTCATCTTGGTACAAGTGTACGTCGATGATATCATTTTTGGGTCATTAGACGTGCAGATGTGCAAAGACTTTGAGAAGGTAATGAAGTCGAAGTTTAAGATGAGTGTTATGGGTGAGTTAAACTTCTTTCTGGGTTTGCAAGTAGAACAGAGAAAGGAGGGTTTGTTTATCCATCAGACGAAGTATGTCTACGGCATTCTAGAGCGCTTCACGATGGAAGGAACAAAAATGATGGCTCACTTCAGCACGCCGATTCAAGTGAATCATAATCTCGGACCGAGTACAGAAAGTGATACCGATGTGGATCCGACGTTATATCGGGCCATGATTGGATCACTTATGTATTTAACTGCTTCTAGACCTGACATAATGTTTGCTGTGTGTATTTGTGCTAGGTTTCAAGCTAATCCAAAGGAGATGCATATGAAAGCTGTGAAGCGGATTCTGAGATACCTCAAGTCGAAACCAAAGCTGGGACTTTGGTATCACGCAGATGGTGATCTGGAATTGGAAGCATTCACGGATTCAGACTATGGAGGATGTAGCTTGAATCGCAAGTCAACAACTGGAGGTTGTCAGTTCCTTGGAGGGAGACTCGTGTCCTGGCAATGCAAGAAACAGACTTCGGTAGCCGTGTCAACGTGCGAGGCCGAATATGTTACTGCTGGTAGTTGCTGTTCACAGGTTTTGTGGATACAACAACAATTGCGGGATTACGGTTTGACTTATACTCATACTCCTATTAGGATAGATAACCAGTCTACTATTGCTATAACAAATAATCCAGTTAAGCACAGTAAAACCAAGCACATAAACATAAGACACCACTTTATACGTGATTGTACTGAAAAGAATTTTATTAAGTTGCTAAAAGTTGCAACGGAAGATAATAATGCTGATTTATTTACCAAAGCTTTTGATAAGTCACGTTTTGAGTTATTAGTTCAACTATATGGCATGCGAAATCCAGAGTAATTTGACCTTAGTAGAGTTTTATTTCTTTTTATAGTAAGTTAGTAGCTAAGTATAGTTTCTTTCTTTTTACAGTAAGTTAGTAGTTTATCTTATTAGCTTAGTCTTATTTATGAAAAACAAAAGAAAAAAGAGAGAAAACCATAAAAAGCTCAAAAAAAGAGAATATTAGAAAATTTGAGTTAAGTTTTAGATACATAGGTTCAAAGTGACAAAAATTAGCACAGTCGATACAATCTATAAGTGTTAAGCTTTCACACATAATGCACCTAAAACTCTAAGTGATATACATTTTCTAGTTTGATGTGTTGGTAGGCATAATACATAAAGGGAATCTTAAAAGCTAATAAAATATTCAAGAAAAAGTCTTATGTGTAACTCACTTAGATGTACGACCAATGGGTCTTAATTTTTATGATTAGAGACATACAGACAATGATTCTAAATGAGGTATGCAAATTTTCTGGGGGATATATAGCAACATCAAATACATCTTAACGAAAAAAAAAAGAAACGCAAAATTTTGATAGTGAGGATAGAGTCAAAACAAGTCACTTTGTTGTACGTAAGTACAGACCTGTGCCTTTGGTTTGACTCGAGTTAGCAAGATAAGTCGCTTTGTTGTACGTCGGTACAGACCTGTCACCGCTGTCTTGCTAGCTTTAAAATAAACTAAGACAAACTAAGACACTCTGTTGTATGTAAATACAGAACTGTGTCCGACGTTTGCCTTTTAAAGAAAATTTGCAATACCAAAAAGTTATAATCATTGTGTGTATGCCTTGATCATAAAAGTATGTCTAAGTATGAGACACGTAAGGTAGTTTCTTGATAAATAAAAAGGCCAAGGGATATTCTAAAGTGTAACATGTTTAAAGGGAAAATAATACCAACAATCGCCTAGAAATGTGTGTCACGACAAACGATCAAGGAATCAAAAATTTCCTAAGTGTGAGAGTGCAATGCTGAAAGTGCGTATCTGACACCGCTATCTGATTGAACCTTTCTCTGACTTTCTTGCCAAAAATATTCTGTTAAGTTTTAGTATAGCTTGTAAATTTTAAAAGTATTTTTAAGTGGTTTAAGTTTAAATTTTATTCAAAATTTCACTTTACTTTATTTTATTTTATTTTATTTTAGTTTATTTTATTTAGGAAAAAGATCAAAGCTAAGGATGCATTTTTAGTTGAATAAACATACATTGCATGAAAATCTATCGCTTTGTGTGAATAATTTTGCAAAGTTTGTGTCGTTGCTCGTAAAAGTTGAAAAAGTTGGAAAAGTTTGAAAAAGTTGAATTTTATTCAAAGATTCTCAAAATTTTCAATTATATTCGAATTTAAGACAAAGTCGAATTGACATTCGAAACTGTCAGTAAATTCGAATTTAATGCAAGTTCGAAGGTGGTTAGTATTTAAAGGTCAACAGTGCACATTCATTTCCACCTACCTTCGATTCTATTGCTTCGAACTTACCCATCTGCGATTTCGAACTTACTTTCGACTTTGCCGTTTTCGATTTTTCAACTATTCCTCGAAGTTTTGCTCGTGGTTGTTCGAATCTACTTTCTAATCTAGGTATAAACATAAGTGTTATACAAGATTTAGGTAGCCTAGGACTCTTTTATTGCAAAAATCGACCGGATTTTGAAGTTTTTGAGGTTTACAACTTTGTGATTCAAAATCACAAGTTTTAACCGGTGAAACTTCAAATAAGTTACATATATCTTCGATTAGAACCTAATAGGACTAGATGATACAAATTTCTAAGCCAAATGGGGTTTAAACCATGGATTTGTGTTCGAAAGTGACCGAATTCGAACATGTTCATCATGTTCGAATTTGTCAGGAAATTCGAAGATGTGAACAAACTCGAATTCAGTCAAATTCGAACGTGTCCTTCGAATTTAATATTAAATTCTAAATGTTTGCATAATTTTAAATTCAAACTTGTAGAAATTCATATGTGTTGGATTTTGAACTTACGTAAGTTCAAAATAAAACAAATTTGAAATTAAACAAGTTTCAGTTTATTTTTCACTTCTAATATATGTTATTCTTTAATGTGCAGATATGGGTGAAAGAGTTTTTTTTCCAGAAGCATAATATGGTCATATCGCCAGATAGGGAGCTTCCTGAAGCTCAAGCCTTTAGGCCAATGGTAGAATTTTTGGCACACTATATGCTCTGTCACATAATGTACAAATAATATTGCCATATGTCAGGCAATTCTGGGAACATTTACAAGTTGATTGTACAGTGACTCCAACAGTTTTGAGGACTAGAGTCGGAGGTCAGCCGATAGTTTTCTCAGCAGATATGCTCCGTCGAATCTTGCAGCTGTGGAGTGTAGAACAAGAATCAGGGTCAAATGACTTCACATTGAATATAAGGCAAGCAGCTTTCCTACGCATGGGTTATGGTCTAGATATTACGAAAGCTTCTTATATGAAGAGCGGTCTGATAGGCCAATGGAAGTACCTAGCGCACGTGATTATGGTGTGCTTTGCACCTAAAAAGGCTGGTTTTGATTATATCGTATCCAATATGCAGTCGGCTATGATTTCCTTGGTGTATAATAAGAGTTTCAGCTACTCCGAAATGTTCTTTGTGGAGTTTATTCATCAAATAACTGCTCCAGCGCAGGAAAGATTTCTGATGTATCCGCGTTTCGTAATGATGATGATCCGTCACTTTTTGCCAAACCAGCCACAGCTTCCAGACATTCAAAGTGTGGCAGTGATAGATAAGCGTATTTTTGCTGATTGCAAATCGCATAATGCCCGTAGGGCTGAGCTGATTAGACCACTGGATGCACCTCTGTTTGGTGTAGTGGTAGATCCCGATTATGTGGCTCCAGCCGGGGAGAATTGTGCTGGAGAAGGGCCTCATCCAGTGCCTCAGCCACAACAACAGCCTCAGCAACAGCAACGTCCTCCACAGCAACCAAGGAGACGACAAAGAGCTCCAGAAAGACCGATTCAGGCTTCAACGCCAAGCTCAAGCAGGGTACAAGAGTCATTGGAAGCAGGTCCTTCATCGGATGCTGTGGGTCCTTCAGGTGTGGAAAAGACCCTTGAAGAAATTTAGGCTCATAGGACTCAGGCCCAGGATGATATTACAGCTGAACTTATTGATTCTCTCTTGGAGCCTCCAGCTGATGACGATGATCTTATGAGAGAAATAGACGAATATCAGCCTAAGGAAGAAGGTCAAGCAGTGACCACCTCAGAATCTGAGTCTGAGGAAGTTGAAGAGATAGAAGTTGAAGAAGTAGCTGTTGAATCAGTTGATCCATCTGTTAGAATCGGCAGATACGGATCAAGGATCGTGGTAAGTGAAAGAGAGGAAGAAAAGAGAATGGCTAGAGAATCAGATGCTGATGATTCTGATTATGAAGCAGAAGATCCTACTCCTCTAGTGCCAAGGCAAAGGGCAAAAAGGCACAGATTCATGCAGGGAGCTTCATCAACTTCTGCTCCAGAACCTGAAATTCCTACTGTTCAGCCATCTGTTCAACCATCCATCACACCATCACCAATCACATCTATTCCATCCACATCGTCCACATTCACTGAAAACCAGCGATTCACAGAGCTAAGGAGCAAAGTAGATTTCTAGTCAGTCCGAATATTCCAGCTTACCAAAGCAGTTAATGAGCTTCAATTGCATAATGCCAGAATTGATCAAGAGAAGATTGAACTGAAATCAACTGTTGCTGATCAAGCTTCGAGGATCAAGACAATGAAGTCCCTCCTCGAGCAGTTATTGAAAAATCTTCAGGCTCAGGGGGAGACAAGCAGCAAAGAAGCTGAAGAGATGAGGATGATGGCAATGATCCCGAAGCTAGAAAAGAAAGTGAGCCAGTAGATTTTTCAACTGCTCAGCAAGCAACAGTTCAGGGGGAGCCAGGTGAGTCTACTGCAATGGAAGGAGCTGAAGGTGAGACTTCAAAGACTATTGAGAGCGAGATGATTGACGCTCTAATGGATATTGAAGAGGAAGAAATAGAATTTGATTTTGAAAATGACATTGAAGATTTGGAGGAAGGGGAGTTTGTTCCTGAAGACATAGTGGATTGGAAATCCGATGAAGAGACTGTGGAAGATGAAGATGATAATGTTGATGAAGTGATGATCCATTCACAGCCTATCACTGAGCTTTATGTGCAAAACAATCAAAATGTGATTGATATTGACGAGATTAAGTTGGCCTCCGTAGAAGATTCAGAACTGAAGGAAGCCGAGAAAGAACCAACTAGGGCTGGACTGTTAAATCTGTGGTTCCGAAAGGAAGAGAAGAAGGCAGAGCCTAAGATGAAAAGGAGAATGAGAGTACCAGGCTCCGAGAATCTTTCTGGTGGAATTCTTAGCTGGTTCTTCGACAGAGAACTGCAACTTTTTATCCTGAAAAGAAGAAATGGACTCCAATACCTGAGGCGAATGCTTAAAGTGTTTAACACATTGCCGAAGGTAGAATTGAAGGAGTTAGCATGGAAAGAGTTGATCAACATTGGTGACGACCCTTATGCTGAAGTGATTGCTAAGATAATCAGAAAAGAGGGTCGGTCCGGAAAGTTCGAAAGGTTAAATCCAAGATTAGGCAAGAGAGTAGAAGATGAGAAGAGAATAGATCCCCATACGGGAAGACCATGGGCTAGAATGGTGTATAAACCCGTCAAATGTTTGAAGAAGGTGCCGCTGAAGTCTATGCCACAAGATATTCTCAAGAATATGAAGTGGTGGTACTTAGACAATGAAACAGCTGAAGCTATAATGGAAGATACAGAAGATAAAGTTATTTTGCGAGTGTATGATCCGTTGCACCTAATAAATCTATCTAAGGATGACCTACGAAAGCTACACGATCAGCCTATCTTCTTTCATGAAGGTTGGAGATATGAGGCTAGGAAATTCCAGAAGATAGTTAGAGTATGTATCGATATAGACTTATATGCAGGTAGTAGCTTATATAGTTCAAGTAGTTAGACAAATGTAAATAGTTAGAAGCTATCGTCAAGGGGGAGTCTGTTAGTACATCATGTGTTACGATAGCAGTCTAAGTATAAATAGCATTTTGTGTAAGTCAATTTACTTGATATTGAATATTAACAAGTCTTTGATATATATGTTTGATTATATATGTTTGATATTAATTGTATGTATGTTTGAACTCAGTGTAGTGTATTACAATAAGTTCAAACATAAAGTTCAAAGATAAATTCAAACATAAGATAAAACATAAGTTCAAACATAAGTTGGAAAGATAAGGTTCGAGTTTTGTTAAAGGTGAAGATTCGAATTTGTCTAGGAGGACAAGTTCGAATAGGCCTTGGGCCAGATTCGAATTTGTCCTAGACAAAGTCTAACCAGTCAGTATAATTAAGGGTTTATTCGATTAATTATCATACTTTTGTAGAATTTGAGAGTGATTAAGCAGAAGGGCGATCTCGAACTTGATTGCAATCAGAGAGTTTCGTTTGGAGAGAATCATCGTGTTGGAGCGTTACGTTGTTCGTCTATCACCTTGCTAGTCTATGTGTTTCGGTGTTCGTGGTCTTACCGTCAAGCCACTAACGAGGATTCCGCACTCGTTGGAATGTGTCGCGTCAAGATAGGATCCGTAGGTAGGTGACCTTACATCGGACAGATAGCTTGATGGGACGTACGATTGAAGTTCACATCCAGAGTCTAATGCTAGAGCCTTCATGGCTGAAGTAACAGAGACTGGGGATGTCGGAGCAAAGGAAGTAACAGAGGACAGAGAACAGAATGATACAAGTCTTGTGTTGGTGGAAAAGACAGACAATCAGACTATTCTGGAGTTTCCTGCACAAATGGCAAACGTGGAATCTGATCATACAAAGGTAATTCTGAACTTTTCTACATTCCGTGATTTATGTGTTTTATGTGCTACTTCTAATGATAGATTGAATTTAGTGCTAGAAACACATAGTAATTTAACTACCCAAATTGAATCCTTAAAATCAGATAATGCTAGCCTCCTAGATATAAAAGAAGCTCTTAGGAATAAGCTGAAAGCAGATGCTCAAGATGTAATAGTTCTTAAAGACAAACTAAGTGAGCAGTGTGTCAGGATAGAGCTTATGTATGAGAATGTTGAGGCTTTAACCAAAGAACTTAGTATTAAAGAGGTAGAGCTAGCTGAAGCAAAGGTTAAGGTTGCAGAGGTAAATAGTAAGTTAGAAAAGTTTAGGAACTCTTCACTGAATCTAGGGAAAATCATAGATGCACAGCGTCAGTCTAAGAAACCAGCAAGTTTAGGGTATAAAGAGAGTCCTCCACCTTTTAATGATAACTATGTGCCTCAGCCTCAGGATAAAACTGATAAACCAGTTGAGTCAGAGGTAGCAACTGAAACTGTATCTGAATCTGATAAGGATAAATCAACTAAGGTGACTAATAATAATGCTACGATTAAGAAAGTCAAGTTTATGCAGTCTTCTAGTGACAAAATTCTAGGAGAAGCTAAACCTGAGGTGAATAATCAGAAAGAGGAAATAGTCAAGATAGTTAAGAAGAAAGAACATGACACTAGTGAGACACCAAAGTCAAAGGGCACACATAAGAAGTCAATTGATAAAATGTCTTGTTTTAGATATTATGAAAGGGGTCATGTTGCGTCTAGCTATCCATATAGGAAGGTAGAATCTACACCTAATGTTGGAAAGCCTGAACAACATAAACTCTCACCAAGTGTAGCAAGCACAAGTGGTTCTCAAAGCAATGAGAAGATTGTGCATGCCACACCTAAGACTGCTGTTAGACAAACACCTGTGTCGGTTAGACCAAATGAAGTGGTTAGGACTAATTCATCAAATAGAGTCCCTAATCAATCTAGGTCAAGACCTCAAGTTTATAGGAGTACAACACCTAGAATAGCTTACACTCCGGTTAGGTCTCACACTCCTGTAAGACAGCAGACACCAGGTAGAGCCCAGGGATATCAATCTGAAATGCCCTATAATGGAAATTATTCAAGGGCTCCACAGCAAATGCCTACACAAAGGACTAGAGTGAATTTAAATCACTCTACACCACAATAGGTTCTCAATCAAACACCCAAGTCACCGGAAAGGAGAGATGGGTTTTTGAAGGAGTTCAAGTATATGGATGAGAACGGTATTACCAAGTCAGTCATGGCTTGGGTTCCCCGTGATAACTAACTTGTTTTCTTTCATGTGCAGGAGCTTAACTACAGGTCTCAACAACAAGTGGTTTGTCGACAGTGGTTGCTCAAGGCACATGACAGGGGAAAAGAGTCTACTCACAGACTTCAAGGGATGGAACAAGGGTTTTGTATCATTTGCTGTGAACAAAGGAGGAAATATCACTACAACAAAACGAGCCTATTGCAACCTTGGCAAAATGTTGCATTAGGCCTCCTAAAAGTTGCATTATGCTTAAAGCAACCTTTTACCAAGAGTTGCATTATGTCCTCTTGCATTAGGTCTAAAGTAACCTTTTAGGTAGAATATGCAACCTTTTTTGAAAGAGTTGCATGTATCATAGAATTGCAACCTTTTCAGAATGCAACCTTTTTTATATTCAAATGCAACCTTTTTATAACCAAATGCAACCTTTTTCACACTCAAATGCAACCTTTTTTCTATCAAATGGAACTTTTTTTCCATCAAATGCAACCTTTATCAAACTCAAATGCAACCTTTTTTATTTTCAAATGCAACTTTTTCACATTTAAATGCAATTATTTTTAAACTTAAATGCAACCTTTTTTACATTCAAATGCAACTTTTTTATGCTCAAATGCAACCTTTTTTACATTCAAATGCAACTTTTTTATGCTCAAATACAACCTTTTTTACATTCAAATGCAACTTTTTTTATTTTTAAATGCAACATTTATGAATTTAGTTACAAAAAGTACAACCTTTTAATACACGAATATAATTAATAAGCATCACCAAATCAAAAAATTCGATTACAATAATGAAAATGTATCAAAATCCTTCACCAATTACACAATAATCCAAAAACAATATTCCATATAATAACTGTTAATTTTAATGACCAAAGGTATCTAAATCCTCCAAAAAACATCGGTCTTGATATATATATAGATATCCCAAAACAAAGTTGCCTGTTACACACAAACAATAATACGTAAGTAACTCAAACCACAATAATCAAATTGACGAAATAATTATACTTGTCATGATTGAAATGACATCATACCTTGAACCAAATATAGAAGATAAATCATGCTAGAAACTCACGAACTTGAAGAGGCAATTTTTCCATAAGCTTCTTCACCGCATCTTCTACTAATTTATCTCGTTGGTTCTCAATATCTTCTTTCATAGCTTTTAACTCGGCCTTTTTTCTTTCATGGTCCTCTTCAATCTCTCTTCGCAAATCAAGCAAGTCATTTTTTTCAATTTCAAGACTAGCACCTTTGAGTGATGCATCACCACCATCCACACTTTTAATCAACTTGTTGGTCACACCTCTACCATAAAGTCTACGATATCTATCATGCTCCTTGTTCATCACAACCGAAAAAGGATCTATCGAAGCACTTCCATCTTCTAAAGGTTTGTAGTTCTTCATTTGTTCCTTCAATATGAGAAAATATTGTAAAAAAAATGGCTACTTGATATCTATAAAAAGACCTACTATGTGATCTCAAAATAAGAACTTACAATTTTATTTGCCGTGTCATCATATGTATCAACATATACACGTCCTTCGGTCCTTTTACGCGTACGCTCAAACATTTGGGTTAAGCTAGGAGCTTCCTTATTTGGGTCATCATTTTTCTACATTTATAACATAAATATCAACACATGGAATGACAAGGAAAACAAAAATTACAAACAAAAGAAAGGCATTACCATCTCTTCACGAATCCTCGCAAAACTTCTTGGACCGGCCGTGTGATTATTTTTCTGAGACATGCGTAGCTCTTTAGCCCGCAAACAACGCTTCTGCACACACACATTAACAAATACAACATTAAACATAAAATACATCTAATAAAACCCTACTAAATATAAACAAACTCTATAATAAGCCAATTGCCTAGCAAATTACCATCACATCTTTATCATTCCATAACTTCAACAATCGTGAGAAATCATTTTCTGGAATACTTTTAGGTCGATTCTTCCATCTTGTTTTGTTGTCCTTTTGCTCATAGAAGTGCTTTTTCTTAATTCGGCATTTGTATACGCTCCAACAAGATCCAATAGACTTTAAAACCCAAGGTTTAGCATCATCGGGCACAATGTATTTTTCCTTGAGAAGATTTAGTATTTACTAAACAAAATCAGAATCTAAACCAAAAAAAAAAAAGAAAAAAAAGTGCTTAAAACCTTACCAAGACATACTCCCACATCTTGTCTTTTTGTGGCACTTTATGCCATGATTTATAAATCAATGGTGCATAATTGTAGTTACGAGCTATTGTGCCCAAAAAACGAGAAAACTGCCCCACTGTGTCCTTCTCCTCGGTTACAGGTCCAATGGGTTGTCCAAATTCATTGCATATGATGACATCGCGCTCATTGGCACTTCGCACATGTACACCATGCATCATCGTTGGCCCTCTTTTCTTGGTTTTAGAGATTTCTAAAATCAAACATATATTAGAATATATCAAAGTCTAATGCACATGCAGTCCAACAATATATATACATAATAGTCCAACAATTAAGAGTGCACCAATATAAATAAATTAAGAGTGCAGCAAATCCCAACATGAATCTGTTAAATTGATCAGCAAAAATACCAACTAATAATAATTGTGGTCACTTGATTATAAGCTACTAGGAATTTAGAAATATACTCTATATATACAACAACATTGTGTGTGTGTGTGTGTGTGCGCTGTGCATAGTGTGTTGTGCAGAGTGTGCATAAACAGATGCATATATGTGTGTGTTCTGTGATTGTGAGACAGCAATAAGATCCAATAACAATATGAGGATGTGTGAGATATTTTGCCATGTTTACATTGAAGTATAAACATTTGTTTGGAAAGAATATGCATGATAAAGCACTCACATCCATGACTGTTATCAAGTTTAATTATGTATCTTTTCATTTAAATAGATTGCATTATGGTTTACTTGCTTAGAAATCATAGTTCTGTCCTAATAATTATGTAACTCTTGGTTCCATAAGCTCCACTAAGCCTAGTTTATATATACTTCTAAGATTCATCTTGTACTTTTTAGGAATGTTGGCTGCTGAAGATGGACACAGAGAAGTATAATTACAAGATGTTCTAGTGAATCTTGCATAGCCTTTTTACTCACTCAGATTTGAACTGATCAGAGAAGACAATGCTCATCATGGCTACTTATATATATATATTATACAAAGTTAGAAAAAGCTCGATTGTCTATCGGTCGAGAATTAGCATCTCCCACCATTCTTTACTTCCATTTAGAGTTGAAGTTCCATTACATTGACTAAAGACAGTACAATAGATGCATAATGTAACTATTATTCCCATGTTATAAAACCGTATGAGTTGATAGTTTAGACAACTTAATTAACGCATTCAGTATTCTTCTTTGGGAATTAAATGAGATGAATCAGAACTTGAAAAGCTAACCTGCTCCTTTTTGCAATTGGGGGCCTTCAAATTGTTCATGAACAAGTATATCATCCTCCTTTTCAAAATCATCCTCACTATCATCCGCTTGAATCCCATTCTGAACATTTGGAAATGTCATCCTGTCCATGTCTTCATACTCATCATCTTCATCAGCCTCATCTTTGTCATTGGCAAAGGTGACCAACAAGAAATACCAAACAACAAAAATATAGCAACAACAAATAAACCAACTAATTAAATCACTTAACATAAGTACCTTGAGATCTCATGGTATCCCCTTCATTCTCATCATTGTTCACATGATGGTGTTCCCTATCTACTCCATTCACATTTAAAAGCATAGAAAAGAACACAATATGAAATGTTGTATTACAAGTAACTTTGTTATTACTCATCTAATAAAATAATTTTGAAATCAATAAAATATATATTACCTTGAGGTATCTCGTAATCCTCAACATCTTCATCAACAAGAAATAACTTTCTCCTTGTTTCAATGACATCCACGGAGGCAAATTATAGTTAACCAACACCACAGGCCATGTGCTATGAGCAATGCTCATTGTCCGAAATGGATTAAATCCGTCACTTGACAACCCTAACCTCACATTTCTTGGTTCCTTGGCAAAATCAGGATACAAAGAATCAAATTTCTTCCAACTTTCCCCATCAGCAGGATGTCGTAGATTTCCATCTTTGGGACGTCCTTCATCATGCCATGTCATATGTTTACTTGTTTCTGAACACATAAAAAGTCTTTGTAGCCTTGGTTTTAAGGGGAAATGCCACACCACCTTCGCTGGAACATTTGAGGATTTTTTAGAGTGTGCGTTCTTATGTTTGCTCCCTTGTTTCTCTATTATTTGTTTCCACTTAGAGGTGTGGCAAATGTGGTACGTATCATCATGTTCATACTCTTTCCAATATAGCATGCAATCATTTGGACATGCAAGAATCTTCTTATAATCAAGCCCCAAATCTCTTACAATATTTTTAGCTTTTGTAAAACTAGCTGGAAGTTTTGCCTCTGGAATCATCTCTTTTAGAAGTTGCAAGAGATCATCAAATGCCACGTTACTAAGCCCATGGAGTGTCTTGTACAAGAAAAGTCTAATGATGAAAGATAACTTCGAAAAGCTTTTGCACCCAGGGTACAACTCTTGCTTTCCGTCTTCCACCAGACTATAAAACTTTTTAGCCTCTTCATTTAAGCCTTCATTCACTGTACTTGTTTCCTCTATGGTATCTCTAAACCTATCATGCAATAACTCATCAGAATGGTCATGCATATCTGCTTCATTATCATCAGTGCCGAAATTCGATCTTTCTTGTGAGGGTCTTTCTCCATGAAAAACCCACACATAGTAGTTGTCTACAAATCCATGGCCTTTTAAATGATCGAATACTTCATTTCTTCGATACCAATAGCGGTTTTTGCACCTTTTACAAGGACAATAAATTTGACCTCCCTTTGATGCCTTAGCAAATGAAGCATTAAGAAATTCAATAACTCCACTTTCAAATTCTGGTAACCTTCTAGGTAAATACATCCAATCTCTAACATTTTCCATGTGTCTGATATCCTGGAGTTTTATAGCAAGATTAAACTATAGTAATAAACATATGCAACATGGGATGTGGAATGTAGTGTTGCTTATGGTCAATCTCATCAATCCTAGCTAGTTATACATCATACAAGTACATAACACACCTAACTTCTTATATACATGTTTTCATCAAGAATTCATTAAAGTCGCAAACAAAAAAAAATTCAAGAATCAAAGATATACTTCAAAGCAAGACATCAAGCTACATATTTACCCCTTAGTAAGCTACTGTTGTTTCTATACTTCTGCACATATTTACCATAAAACGCACCCCTGATATGTGTATTGTCAAGGACACAACACAATACACACATATTTACATTTAAATGCTGCACATTTACACATTTGAATTTATATTGTTGTTGCCACATTTTCCAAAGTTTGCAAATCAGCAATGAATTCTGTTTCATGCTTCATTCATACTGGCTCCATGCCTCTTTTTTTTCAAACAACACTCTAGAAAGAAAAATCTTCAATCGAAGCTCCAAATATTGTTCATTCACCTTCCAACCCCAAGTCTATTACTTTGAGATAACCTCCTGGTTGTAACAGTTCACCAACAATCTCATCAAAAGCTGTCAGGTGCCTTTCAATTACATGTACGCCCATCATGTAGTCCATAGCACAACTATAAAAGCTTTCGACTACATGGCATATAATTAAGTGAATAACCAAGCATAAGCTGCATGGCTAATCAAGTCAATTAAATAGTTTCAAAAACCATCTCATTCATTATTATTGTTGGCATAAACAATTAAATATAAAAACCATCTCATTTGCGTTTGATGATAATTTGTATATGAAGATATATAAAAACTTGTGGAGATATAATTACTCATCAAAAACTTCAAGACGTAGTTTACTTTTTCACATTGTTGGATTCTTATTGCTATGTCTTGTAGTCATTAATCTAGTTTATATTGTATATGGGTATTTTTGAAATATATGAATATATCTTCGATTGTGATCTTTTTCAATTTATAAATATTTATTAGCTCATGACGTATACATTTCTAGAACAGGATGGGTAAACGTAAGAGGCTGCGTATGATCTCTATAGAGGATGATACCGAAATTGAGGAAAACGGTAATTCTCAAAATCACAATGGAATTGAAGGGGAGCAGCATGATGAGGATCATCATGCTGAAGCAGTCGGTCACTTGGGTATGCCCTCGATTGAAACAAATCGTGAACCATCTTCTCAACTAAATGGCTCAGCTAGTGTCGATGTGGAAGGTATGCTTTTAATAAATCAGAACTTGTAACCAACAGCTCATTATTAAAAACCAAACAGCAGCTAGCAGACTTGTTATTATAATGGAACCATTTTCTCCTGTTTTGTTGCTTTTAATAAATCAGATTTGGTCTTCTTAATGGTTTTTTGTAATGTAATGCTATTTCCCATTAGCCATGATTATGTTTTTTTTAAACTAAATCAGAGATTATTAGCCGGTAGCCAAGAGCCGGGTTCAAAACATAGTAATATATGATCACTCCTTATTTTAATAATCATTACTTTATTAGTTATAGAGACTATAAATATAAACAGATAACTGAACTTTAAAGTGTTTGTTATTGGTTTGGCCTGGTTTCATGGTCATAATTTGGGTTTATAGACTATATATAGATGCAGATTGGATTTAATTAACAATTGATTAATGCAAAATTGATCCAAACTAGCCAGGAAAGAGCCTTAGGCAGACACAACTATAAGCCTTGTTCCAAATTTTGTTTTTCAAGTAAACTATAGACTATTAGCCAGTGGTCATGAGCCATGTTCCAGATTGAATTCTTTGCTTAACACTGACAATTTTTAAATAAATGACCAGACTCTATTTTAAGAATCATGATTTATATACATAAGGCTTAGCAAGCATTTTCCCAGCCTTTTCACAATTAAAACACCAATTAGAAACTCAAGGCTTAGCAAGCACACCAAGAAAAGCCATGGTCAGGTCCGAGACTTATGTCTCCCTGACCTTCGGTCCATGCGGTGATTTCAGCACCAAATTCATCAACAAAAAGTCTAATGAAACACTAAATAAGGATCATTGATGCTGGAAATTATGTTTGCTATGCGATTTACGCATCAATTTAATCTTTTTTTTACTCTGTTTTGCGGTTTTGGCCATCAGGCCGTCACACATATACGAACACCACACATACTTAAATCACATATTAACACTAGGGGAGAGCACCGGCGACATACCTGAGAAAGCACCGGCGGGAGTCGACGCTTGAGGGAGACGATGTTGACGGACGTTGCTTGAGGGAGTTGAACGGGTTTGAGGGAGTCGAACAGGTCGATCGTCTACTTGGCGGTTTCTGTCTTTTTTTTTTTTATTATCTTTTCATCCATCAATCTTGTTTAAAATGCATGTTAATTAGACGGAAACCCTTTCACTTTTTATAAAAGTTTAAAATTTTTCTTAAATAAAATAATCATAATATTTAGATTAAATAGATTATATATAAATAAAATAATTATAATATTTAGATTAAATAGATTTATTAATCACATAAAAAGGTTGACAATGTAAAAAGTTATATATTTTATTTTATAGAAAACATAAAAAAATAAAATTACAATAACATTTTAGATGTAACTTTTTGAAAAAAAGTTGCATTTACTTTAGACATATGCAACCCTTTAAAATAAAGGTTACTTTTAACCTATAATATATGTAACCTTTCTTATAAATGTTGCCATTTTCAATCAAATATGTAACCTTTTAATTTAAAAGTTGCATTAGATCTTCTAATGCAACCTTTATTTTTTTTAACTTGCTTTAGAATCAAATGCAACTAATCATATAAAAGTTGCTATGAAAAGGTTGCAATAGGCTCATTTTGTAGTAGTGTATCACTGGAACAGGAGTGATTACTAATGGGACTATCACACTTGATCAAGTATATCACGTTGATAGACTTGCTCACAATCTCGTTAGTGTCTCTCAGATCTGTGATAAGAAGAATTCAGTGTTGTTTACTAATACTGAAGCGTTAGTGCTAAAGCTGGGATTCAAAATTCCTGAAGAGTGGATTATGATGAGAGCCCAAAGGAAGAACGATTTGTACATGCTGGACATGAATATCTCCGATTCATCGATGGGCACGATCTATCTGTTGTCCAAAGCTTTAGAGACCGAATCAGTCTTATGGCACAGACGCATGGCACACTTGCACCTGAGAAAAATTAACTACATCACTAATCATGGACTGGTGCAAGGTGTCCCTATGAAGAGTTTTCAGTTTGACGACAAGTGTGTACCGTGCAAGAAAGGCAAACAACACAAGAAGTCACACAAGTCAAAGACTCAGAACTCTATAGCTAATACTTTCGATTTGTTGCATATGGACTGTGTGACACCCTTGCCACAACAACCACCATTTACAAAACACCCAGGATTAATCACCAACATAACATTACATAATGATCTGATAACCTAATTTAAGTGTGGAAGCATTAAAACACATAATTAAAGTAGTGCAATAGTGTCAAACACCCTATGGTGCTACAAGGTATCAAATCTAAGTCTACACACCCAATTAAATTATTACAACATCCATAATATATTACAACATTGTCTCAAAACATAATTACCGATTAAGTAGTACCAAATCTTCCGAATCTTCACAATCGACCTAACTAGATGGTCCGGCAGTAGACTTCCCTTTTCCTGTAAAAGTACAACATCTGAGAGGTAAGCGAATGCTTAGTGAATACAAAGATTACGCATTTTATAAATTTTTATGAAGCCCCAAGGGTAACACCGATGACAAACATCGTATACCCTTCTTCGTACACCAAGTACGGACCTGAGCCGCAGCCCCTTCGAGCCCAAAGCTCGGCATTAAACATACCATCGGAGACAAACGTACGATCGGGGATGACATACTGCCTACCAGAACCTCGGAGGGATCAGCTCCAGGTCATATAGCGCAGTAACATCAGAGTAATCGATGCGACCCACCGGTCCATCATTAGATGCACAACAATCGAACGGACATGCAACAAGTAAGAATGTGCATCTAAATCTACGGAAGTTAGTAGAATTCCAAACAATAAATGAAGCAACAGGTCTCAGCAGGCAAAGCTTAACATAAAACAGATATAAACATGCGAAATCTAATGTACTCACAGTGGGTGCGTAAATAAAACTTCAATATTATTTCTCTTCGGGCTTTCAACCGGATCCACCAAGTACCCCACTTTGGGTTAAACAACACCACAAGGGACCTGTTAAATTAGTAGCAACAATACCTCGAGTCAAAAACCGTTTAAATCCATAAGACCAAGTTTTGTAATTTTTGCAATATTTTTCCCCCATTTCGGAACCATATCCAAATTCGAACCACAACTAAGTTTGAACCCATCTCAAGTTCACACCTTATTCATTGAATAACTTTTGTTATTTATATGTTGTCGATGAGTTTCATTCAAAATATTCTAGTTTAGAGAGTGGGTTTTCAATTTTTTAGGCATTAAACTCGAATTTAAGGGGTTAAACTCGAATTTCCTTCGAATTTGAGGACAAACTCGAACCCTTAGGGGTTAAATTCGAATATCATTCGAATTTAGGTGATTAAATTCGAATTTAGGTGATTAAATTCGAATTTAGGTGATTAAATTTGAATATATACTCGAATTTAGTACAAAAATCGACTTTGTTCTTCCATTTCGACTATGTTCTTGGTATTTTCGAGTTTGTTCATATTTACAACTTAAATCCTTCGTTTCTAAGCCTAAAATCATGAATATGTTAAGTATCAAACCTAGATTCGATTATATTATGCATACTCGATCATATTCTAGCTAAAACTCAAGCAAAATCAGCTTTATTCATGCTATAAACGATAAACTCGAATTTGTGTTTTCAAAAACCGAAATAATAAACTTAAAAAGGGTCGATTGTTACCTCAATTCGTATGAAATCAAGAATCCAACCGTAGATTATTGTAGTACTCCTCGAGATCTTTCCAATGACGTATAAATCTCAATAATCGGCTGGTCGGTTTGTGAGATAATCTAGAGAGAAGTAGAGAGCGTTTTCTAGAGAGAGAAAGTAGAGAGAGAGTGAAACATGAAAAAATGAATGGCTTTTTAGCCTTTTTATTCAACTTTCATCTTTTTTGCACATTTCACCCCTCAACTTAACCGGTTCCATAAAATACTGATTTATTCTTAAACTTATCATTACTAACTTTTATCATTCATAATACTCCATAATAACAATTATTAATTCTCAAACTTCGTAACTTCTTAAAATAGCAACAAACTTTTAAATATCTCAAATACATAATAATTGCTCATAATTCAACTTAATTATAAATTATCCGCCTAAATAATTCCGAATTACAGTAATTGAATTCGAGGATGTTACAAACATGGGCTCCACCACGTTCTAACTTCATCCTCGAAGTTATTTGACTTCAAACAGCTGCGGATATTTCCTTAACATATCAGCTTTCGTTTCCCATGTATGATTAGCTCCCTTATGATGCTTCCAACGTACAAGCACCATTTCGATCTCCTTGCTCCTTAGCTTTTTCATCTTAGTATCTAACACACACTCCGGCTCCTCAACATACCGGAGCCTTTCATCAACTTGTAGTTCAGTGTGGTCCGCCCAATCCTCATTGTCAGCAGTAAAGGATTTCCTAAGGTTCCCTTCATGGAACACCGGGTGTATGCCCGACATTTCTTCAGGCAATTCTAACCGATATGACTGATTTCCTATTTTTTCGGTTATCTTAAATGGTCCGACAAATCTCGGAGCCAACTTTCCTCTTTTCACAAATCGTGTAACACCTCTCATAGGTGAAACTTTCAGATAAACCCAATCATTCACCTCAAAATTGATTGGTTTGTGCCTCTTATCATAGTAACTTTTCTGACGATCCTGGGCCGCTTTCATGTTCTGCCTAATCAACTGTATCTTCTCGTTTGTTTCTTGAAGCAAAGTCGGCCCAGCAATCAGTGTTTCACCAGTTTCTCTCCAACACGTAGGAGTCCTACATCTCCTTCCATACAAAGCCTCAAACGGTGCTTTCTTGATCGTTGCGTGATAACTGTTGTTATACGAATACTCTATTAGTGGCAGATGATCATCCCAATTGCCACCGAGATCTAACACACACGATCTCATCATGTCTTCCAAGGTAAGGATTGTTCGTTCACTTTGGCCATCGGTTTACGGACGATAGGCCGTACTCATAGCAATCCTTGATCCCAACCCTTCTTGCAAAGCCGACCAGAAGTTCGAAGTAAATCGGCTATCACGATCCGATACTATGGACTTAGGCACTCCATGCCTAGAAACGATCTCGTCCATATAAATCTGGGCTAACTTCTCCAGCGAATAACTTTCCCGAATCGGTATAAAGTGTGCCGATTTAGTTAACCTATCAACTATCACCCAAACTGCATCGTGTTGACGCCTAGTCTTTGGCAGTTTTGTAACAAAATCCATCGTTATGTGCTCCCACTTCCATTCCGGAATGGAAAGTGGTTGCAAACTGCCATAAGGTTGCTGATGTTCGGCTTTCACCAGCCGACAAGTTTGACATCTTTCCACATACTGCCCTATGTCCTTTTTCAATCCCGGCCACCAGAAGTCTGCTTTCAGCTCGTTGTACATCTTTGTACTTCCAGGATGTACAGAAAACTTAGATTGATGTGCCTCTTCAATGATCACCTGTCTCATTCCACCAAACTTCGGCACCCATATCCTCCCGTATATCCCTTTCAAACCCGATTCACTAGTTTCCATATTCTTCATTTGCACCCTTATATCCTCATTACCAACATTTTCATCTTTCAAGGCTTCCTCTTGAGCGGCCTTGACATCATCCATGATCGTGGAACTTAGCATAGTGGACGTCATCATATAGCAGTAATCCTTAGCATATGCTTTGCGACTCAAAGCATCAGCTACCACGTTAGCCTTTCCGGGATGGTACAGTATCTCACAATCATAGTCTTTAATATGCTCCATAGACCTACGTTGTCTCATATTAAGTTCCTTTTGACTGAAAATATATTTCAAACTCTTATGATCCGTGTAAAGTTGACACTTAGTTCCACATAGATAGTGCCTCCACAATTTCAATGCAAACGTGACTGCAGTCAACTCCAGATCATGAGTTGAATAATTCTTCTCATGCTGCTTCAACTGTCTTGAAGCATACGCTATAACTTTCCACGCTGCATCAGTATAGCGCCTAACCCCAGTCTCGAGGCATCCGTATACACCACAAAATCGTCATTGCCTTCAGGTAAGGCAAGTATTGGTGCCTCACTTAATGCCTTCTTCAGAACTTCAAAGGCCTCCTGTTGCACAGTTTCCCATACAAACGGTGCATTTTTCTTTGTTAATGCAGTTAAAGGAACTGCAATCTTAGAAAAGTCCTTTATGAACCTCCGATAGTATCCCGCCAACCCCAGAAAACTTCTAACTTCAGTAGCCGAACACGGCGGTTCCCAGTTCTTTATTGCTTCAACTTTGGCTGGATCCACAGAAATCCCAGCCCCCGAATTCACATGCCCTAGAAATTGTATCTGTTGTAGCCAAAACTCACACTTTGAGAATTTGGCATGCAGCCTTTCCTTTCTTAACAACTCCAATAACTCCTTTAGGTGATCAGCGTGCTCAGCCTCAGACTTAGAGTATACTAGAATGTCATCAATAAAAACAATCACCGACTTGTCTAACATCGGTCTACAAACTCGGTTCATCAAATCCATAAAGACAGTCGGGGCATTGGTTAACCCGAAAGGCATAACCAATAACTCATAATGCCCATAACGCGTCCTAAATGCTGTCTTAGGCACATCCTCTGCTCGTACCTTCAACTGATGGTACCCCGACCTCAAATCAATTTTGGAAAACACACTAGCTCCATGTAGTTGATCAAATAAGTCATCTATCCTCGGCAGTGGATACTTATTCTTGATGGTTAACTTTTTCAACTTCCGGTAGTCAATGCACATTCGCATTGTGCCATCTTTCTTCTTTACAAACAGAACCGGAGCTCCCCACGGCGATGAACTCGGTCGAATGAAGCCTTTGTTCAAAAACTCTTGAAGCTGTGTCATCATCTCTTTCATCTCGGTTGGGGCAAGGCGATACGGAGAACGAGCTACCGGTGCAGCTCCAGGGATCAAGTCAATTTTAAATTCCACTTGTCTCTCAGGCGGCACGCTAGACAAGTCTTCCGGAAACGCATCCGGGAATTGTGAAACAACATGCACATCGGCCAAAGTCCTCTTCTCAGCCTTAGCATCAATCGCATATGCTAAGTAAGCGTCACACCCCTTTGCAACAAGCTTTCGGGCTTTTGCAATAGTCAACAAACACAGATTCCCGCTTCTCCTATCTCCGTATATACAAATCTCACGCCCCTCCGGAGTAGTTATCTTTATCATTCGGTTCTTACATACTATACGGGCTTCATTCTCAATCAACCAGTCCATCCCGACTATCACGTCAAACTCGCTGAACTCAATAGGAATCAGATCTAAATTGAAGACTACATCTTCAATTACTAATGTGCAATTACGGTATACGTGATCTACCTTGACTAGAGTGTTGCTAGCAGTTTCTATGTCAAGTATAGCAGATAATCTAGACAGTGGCATGGCAAGTTGTTGTGCAAACATAGTAGATACAAATGAACGATTTGCACCAGAATCAAACAAAACTCTTGCAGGCAAAGAGTTAAATATGAACGTACCCGTAACCACCTCTGGGTTTTCCCTGGCCTCCTCTGCAGTTATCTGAAAAGCACGAGCCGGTACCCTTTGTGACCGACCCCGGCGGTTAACTGAACCACCACTTGAACCACCAGAAGATCGTGTTGATGACGGAGCAGCAGCTGCTGGAGCATTCTTCCTACAGTTCCTACTATAATGTCCCCACACCCCACACTTATAGCAAGCATCTCCTTTCCTTGGGCACTCATTCTGAAAATGGCCTAGCTCTCCACAGAAAAAGCAAGCACGTCCGTTAGTGCATTTGCCAAAGTGCTCCAGATGACACTTATTGCAATACTGCGGCTCGGTGTTGATGGAATAAGCACGAGCACGGCCACGATCAGAAGAACCAGACTGTTGGCAATATGATTGTTGAGGCGAGTACTGTGAAGACCGGGAAGAACCAGAATATCCTCCCTCACGCTGGCGCTTCGGCGGTGACGGTTGTGTTGGGTTGGTGGAAGCAACAGCGGACCCAATAGAATAACCCGACATGATCAGAATTTGTTCTACATTTCTGGCAGCTTCAAGTAAACCAGCAAATGTAGGATAACGAACGTTGCTCATAACTCACCTGATCTCAATATCTAGACCAGCCTCGAACCTGGTCACCTTCCTTTCCTCAGTATCGACTTGTTGAGGCGCGAACAGACTTAGCCTCGTGAACTCCACAGCATATTGGGACACAGTCTTAGTCCCCTGCATCAGTGCCATAAACTTCGCCTCCAGTCTTCGGCGTTCATCAACCGGACAATACTGCTGAGTGAATAAGTCCGTAAACTCAGCCCAAGTCATCACAGAGACCTTCTCCAGTGTCAAAGGATTCACCATAGCGTTCCACCACATAATCGCATCATTGGTGAACATTTCGGTAGCATACCGAACCATGTCCTTCTCAGCACAGTCGCTGATTCGGAATGTTCGTTCAGTTGTCGTTATCCATTCAAGTGCAGCAACAACATCTCCTAGTCCATTAAACTCCACGGCCCCATTTCCTTTGAAATCCTTAAACCGACAACCTTTGGGCTTGTTAGATGACCCAGTATTGTCATCTTGTTCCACATTATTGCCCCCTTCTTTTTCTTTATTCTTTCTCTTATCTTCTCTTCTCTTAGCTTCGGCCTCATCTCGAGCCCGAAACTGATCCTGAATCATTTTGTTCTGCTCAGCCATCATGGCTAGCATCATCTCCCTTGTTTCTTCAGGTGTCAGTCCTCCTCCAGACATGTTCTGAAATAATAAACATATAACTTGTTTAGTAACATGTCATTAATTTAAAGACACCACGCAATTGTCCCGTATGAAAGTCAACTTCCTATAATTACTAGATCGTAACCTATCTTAGTTCAGATCATTACTTAAAATCCCTACAAATCATCACTTAATGTTTGAGACCAAAACCTCACGGACAGTTGAATCTCAAACTACTTCTCTGATACCATCTCGTGTGACACCCTTGCCACAACAACCACCATTTACAAAGCACCCAGGATTAATCACCAACATAACATTACATAATGATCTGATAACCTAATTTAAGTGCGGAAGCATTAAAACACATAATTAAGTAGTGCAATAGTGTCAAACACCCTATGGTGCTACAAGGTATCAAATCTAAGTCTACACACCCAATTAAATTATTACAACATCCAGAATATATTACAACATTGTCTCAAAACATAATTACCGATTTAGTAGGACCAAATCTTCCGAATCTTCACAATCGACCTAACTAGATGGTCCGACAGTAGACTTCCCTTTTCCTGTAAAAGTACAACATCTGAGAGGTAAGCGAATGCTTAGTGAATAAAAAGATTACACATTTTATAAATTTTTATGAAGCCCCATGGGTAACACCGATGACAAACATCGTATACCCTTCTTCGTACACCAAGTACGGACCTGAGCCGCAGCCCCTTCGAGCCCAAAGCTCGGCATTAAACATACCATCTGAGACAAACGTACGATCGGGGATGACATACTGCCTACCAGAACCTCGGAGGGATCAGCTCCAGGTCATATAGCGCAGTCACATCAGAGTAATCGATGCGACCCACCGGTCCATCACTAGATGCACAACAATCGAACGGACATGCAACAAGTAAGAATGTGCATCTAAATCTACGCAAGTTAGTAGAATTCCAAACAATAAATGAAGCAACAGGTCTCAGCAGGCAAAGCTTAACATAAGACAGATATAAACATGCAAAATCTAATGTACTCACAGTGGGTGCGTAAATAAAACTTCAATATTATTTCTCTTCGGGCTTTCAACCGGATCCACCAAGTACGCCACTGTGGGTTAAACAACACCACAAGGGACCTGTTAAATTAGTTGCAACAATACCTCGAGTCAAAAACCGTTTAAATCCATAAGACCAAGTTTTGTAATTTTTTCAATATTTTTCCCCCATTTCGGATCCATATCCAAATTCGAACCACAACTAAGTTTGAACCCATCTCAAGTTCACACCTTATTCTTTGAATAACTTTTGTTATTTATGTGTTGTCGATGGGTTTCATTCAAAATATTCGAGTTTAGAGACTGGGTTTTCAATTTTTTAGGCATTAAACTCGAATTTAAGGGGTTAAACTCGAATTTCCTTCGAATTTGAGGACAAACTCGAACCCTTTGGGGTTAATTTCGAATATCATTCTAATTTAGTTGATTAAATTCGAATTTAGGTGATTAAATTCGAATATATACTCGAATTTAGTACAAAAATCGACTTTGTTCTTGCATTTCGACTATGTTCTTGGTATTTTTCGAGTTTGTTCATATCTACAACTTAAATCCTTCATTTCTAAGCGTAAAATCATGAATATGTTAAGTATCAAACCTAGATTCTATTATATTATGCATACTCGATCATATTCTAGCTAAAACTCAAGCAAAATCAGCTTTATTCACGCTATAAACGATAAACTCGAATTTATGTTTTCAAAAACCAAAATAATAAACTTAAAAAGGGTCGATTCTTACCTCAATTCGTATGAAATCAAGAATCCAACCGTAGATTATTGTAGTACTCCTCGAGATCTTTCCAATGACGTATAAATCTCGATAATCGGCCGGTCGGTTTGTGAGATAATCTAGAGAGAAGTAGAGAGCGTTTTCTAGAGAGAGAAAATAGAGAGAGAGTGAAATATGAAAAAATGAATGGCTTTTTAGCCTTTTTATTCAACTTTCATCATTTTTGCACATTTCACCCCTCAACTTAACCGGTTCCATAAAATACTGATTTATTCTTAAATTTATCATTACTAACTTTTATCATTCATAATACTCCATAATAACAATTATTAATTCTCAAACTTCGTAACTTCTTAAAATAGCAACAAACTTTTAAATATCCCAAATACATAATAATTGCTCATAATTCAACTTAATTATAAATTATCCGCCTAAATAACTCCGAATTACAGTAACTGAATTCGAGGATGTTACAGACTGTAGGTCCCAAAAGGTTTCCCAAGTGTATAGTTCTAAGCTGTAGAGGGGGGGTGAATACAGCTATTTAAAAACTTAACAATATTTTCTCAATGTTTATGTATATTATTAAGAAGTGTTAATTATAAACAAGCTTGAATGCGGAAAGGTTCAAGCTGAGATGACAGATACAACAGTTGGTTAACTAATCTAAGACACACTCAGACTAGATACAATGACTACACTCACTTAGATGCACTCATTGTTTTTACAAGACTCAGACGGACAACTTATACAAGAACAGCTTAGACACACTCTACTGTTTTATATAAGCAGACTTGCATGCATGGAATAACACACTTCAATGCACGATCTGATTTCACACTCTTGATTATCTCACAATCCTTAGAAGCTTCCTTTTATACTCAAAAGGAGGATCTCTGTGAAACTTCTTCATTGGACAGATGAGATAGTGGAATGTCTTTCCAAAAACACAAGACACCTTTCTGCACGTTCTGATAAAGCAGATTTGTCTTCATATGGCAGAATCTTTGTCTTTTTCTTTTTGTCACTGTTGCATAAGGCTTTAACCAAAAGAGGAATGTCAACTTTGCATCTTTCTTCTTTTGCTAAGGCCATTTTGATATAAGAAAAGGTCTGCCACCCTTTTCAGATAACCGTTTGTCTTCATGTAATAGAACAGCGTGGGCAGGCTGTGCAGTTCTGTTTTCCACTTTGTCTTCGACTTGTAAACTGATCTTGTAGCCAAAAACAATACATGAGCACTTGGAAACATATTCCATAAAGTATTTTACATGTTCACAAAGAACAGGTTCTGTTCACAAAGAACAGAACACTTGTAAACTGTCCAAGCTGCTCAATAGAATAGAGCAGCGTAGACAGTTTATGTCCAGCCTGTTCAGCAGACAGAACAGCTTGGACAAACTGCCGTTGCTGCAACGAATACAACATGGTAAACAACTTTGGGCTGATATTGCAAATCACTCTTCAGGTTTCAATAAGGCATGAAACAGGCCTTAAATTATACCTTCAAGTGCATCAACAGGTTTGATTAAAAATCTCCCCCTCAGATGTACAGCAGGTTTGACGAAGGCCTTTTTGTGCCTAACAATCTCCCCCTATTTGCAATAATCAGTCTGAGCTGATTTAATCAATAATCACTATACATTTTACAATACATCTTGCTGAAATGAAATTACAACATTTAAGTAAAGTAAAAGATCAGTTTATATATACTGATTTTGATTACATAAACAACACATGTTTTTACAGAAGTATAACTAATGTACTAATGTATATTACAACTAATGTAAATAAGAAAAGTTACAACTGATGTAACTAAGTACAACTAATGTAAAAGAGAGTTCAACAATTTGGACTGTTGATGTTGGGAACAGATAATGGCAAGTCTGTCCAACAGATGGACAGCTTCCATTCTTCACCTACTCAGATAGTAGGTGGACTTCACTCCAGTGGTGGTGGTCCTTCAAACATTTTTTCAAGTTCTTCCATTGTTTCCTCCAGATCTTGAATTTCAACTCTGAGGATCATAAACTTGGGATCTTGAAGTTCACCTATCTCATAAAAGCCTCTGAGCTGGTCCCAGACGGTTGCTCTCCACTTGCTGGGTTGCCTAAATGAAGCTGCAAGTCTGAAGGCTGCAAGCTGTCTCAGATCCACCTTGTATAGATCTGATGCTCTCTGAAAGCACTTATTCTGTGTTAGGGGATCTACCAAAAATGCCCCCAACTCAGGTTCTTCAATAATTTTTCCTTCTTCAAACTCTACTCCACTGGACAGGCTGTAGTCAATTATTTTGATCTCAACAGCATAATCACCTTGTTCAATCAAGATGAGGAGTTCTTCCAGCTCAGAATCCTTTTTGGTCCTCCTGGCCTTTATTTTGGGGTATGTCACAGAGACACCCTCACTTACTTCTTTTGAGATCAGGCCAAGATCTTTCACTCTCTCCATTAGCTTCTTAACATATGCCCTGATAGTCTTAGTCGTTTCAGACTTAGACTGGCTCAGGGCAACTGCAAGCTCAACCCATTCCCTGTACCCCATCTGTGCAACATCAGTGTAGTCATAAGATTCCAGTTCAGGGCCTGTAGTACCCATTCTGGTTATTTGCAGCTTCCACTGTTTGCCTTTTCTTGATATAGGAACAACTTTGACAATAGATTCCTTGGCAAGTCTTCTATCAGCAACATCATGGAATTTCTTCCTTGCCAAGTTGTCAAAGTGGAACTGGGCCCTTGTAGAGGATGCTTGCTTTGGTTTGGTCATAGAGACTAGAGCACCCTTTTCTTGTACACTTTGCTTCTCACCAGCAGATTCTCTAGCAACTTCAAGCAGTTTTCTCTGTACATCCAAAGAAGGCATTTTGGTTTTGCTTGACTCTTTGAATGCAAGAGATATGGCAGCTTTGGCAGATGCTTCTTCTTATCTCAGTATTTCCAGGGCTTTGAGTTGTTCATCTCTGAGCTCATAGTATTTTTCAATTGGAACGCCCATTTCTTTAGCCCTGGCTTTGTCAAATTTTAGCTCTGCTGCTTTCTGGCGTTCAGGATCAACCACTGCCTTTTCTTTTCCTTTAGCTGTTGTAGTAGTAACAGCTTTAGGAATGTCTTCCTCGTCTTCTTCTTCTTCTTCCTCCAGAATGAGATGCCTCCTTCTGCTACTTGGCCTGTCCTCAGGAATGAATTCCTCCCCCTTAGACTGTGCAGGGTTGGGAGATTCAGCCTGAGTAGGCTGAGCAGCTTCAAGTTGATGAGAGGCACCCTCAGCTGGACCAGTACCTGTTCCAGATGCACCTGCTGTTTGTGTGAAGACCTCCCCTTCCGGGTTAGTCCTCAGAGTCTAGGTCCCAATTCATGCAATACGATATCAATCATACTAAGATAGGGTAATTAATTGCGGAATTATAAATTACAAACACAAACATATTAGAATTAAGTTTAATATAGATTACAATTTTCAAATTAAACTTATAAAGGGTACCATCTAATCTAATACATTACATCATAAAATCATATCAAGTCTACCCAAAACCACCACAATTGTCATCTTCCAATCAGTAGCGAAGGGTTCGTTGAGTAGTGGTCTATGAAAGCTTCAAAACATGGATCTTGAATGACCTAAGAACTAGGCCCAGCAGGTGACTTTCCTTTATCTCTTCCTGTAAAAATTGTAAAGTAGCAACTGTAAGCAATGCTTAGTGAGTATATAGATTTTCAAATCAACATGCATGGTCAAGCGGATCTTTAGTCTAGCGTGATATGTCTTGGCTGCCGCTACAGCCCTCATGATTGAGATATAGAATTCATAGAATCGGATGATGTTCAGGCCACACTCACGCTTAAATCGTGGGGATCAGCCACATACTGGGCTAGCTACCAGTAAGTCAATATGGCGGAACATCGGAGGTCATTACCAAGTCCATAATAACTGGTGAAATAGCCAGGTCTAGAACAATAGACCATCAAGGCTAATCAAGCTGAATAAATCTATCAAGCGTCTGATCAATAGTGAAAGCTTAAGTCATAGAAGTCATGATAGCAATGAATCGTAAAGCAATATCTGAAGAAGTCTTAAATGCAATATGAAATGATAATCAAATAGCTATCATGATCCACTGGGCAACACCGAACCATGGTGTGCACAGGTCTCAATCCAGCTGATACAATGAATGTCAATAAATCTAAGCTCAGGACCCCACTACTCGTCGTATTTGGTTTGGTATTGCTACCGCGCATGACTTCGAGAGTCATGATGATATTACTGAGGAACGTCTTTATCAGAATATTTTTGCTTCTCACTTCGGGCAATTAGTTATTCGGATCCATGAGACAATTGAAGTGGTGTTTCCTTGTTCTGGGATCCTTTATCTTTGTTTTAAATCATTGGGTTTAGACATTACTTCGGTGCTTCTTAATCCTTTCAAAATGGTAGCAACATACCCCTTTTGTGATTTCTTTCTATCAAAGAATCATACCGACGGTTGATTCGTACGCGATACACTGTGGATCAAAAAAGTTTTAGTGGTTCCAACAAATTTTTTTGAATTGAAATTTGCTCGAATCTGATCCTTTTCGACAAAAGACCCACACCCAAGTTCCATAGCTTTTGGTCCGCTATCCCGATCATGATTTTCCTACCCCCAACCTTTGTAACTTCATGGTATACTCATGGATTGGCCAGTTCCTATTTGGAAGGCTGCAATTTCTTAACTGCCGCAGTTTCTACTCCTGCTAATAGTTTAGCACATTCTTTGTTATTACTATGGGGTCCTGAAGCACAAGGAGATTTTACTCGTTGGTGTCAATTAGGCGGTCTGTGGACTTTTGTCAACAATATATCTCAACCGGAAAGTCAACATGTTAAATCTGAATATCTATAACTCACTGATCTGGTCTTTGTCAAACAGATATAAAAATCTGCCACCTGAGTTATCTCAGGATTTTATCTTTGTCAATCTGTTCTCTGTCAAATCAAGTCTTTGACCCGCTTTTAAGTCTTTAAAACTTTGTAAGTATGTTCAGAATTTCACTGAACCTGTCCAGAAGTATCATGTCAAATCATGTTAATATCGTATCATTATCATCATCTTTTTAGTCTTTAAAATCTCTAATTTCATCTGATTTTTGATAACTCATAAACTTTTATGTCCATTTTCATGGACATGTGTGACTTTTGTCATATTTATATCATAATATCTCCTTTTAAAATTTTAACTAAAGATTTATTGATTTTAATCTTTATAAATCATAATTTTGTTTTGACATCAGATTATATAAAAATGATCACTATTTATACATATATATATATATATATTCAAGTTTGGTACCTATATATATATATATATACATATATTGTTGTTTATGGGTTATACCTATATATATATATATATATATATATATATATATATATATATATATATATATATATATATATATATATATATATATATATATATATATATATATATATATATATATATATGTATTTATATATATATATATATATATATATATATATATATATATATATATATATATATATATATATATATATATATTCAAGTTTGGTACCTATATATATATATATATATACATATATTGTTGTTTATGGGTTATACCTATATATATATATATTACCACACACACAAGACGCATATATATATATATATATGTACATAGTGGAATTCTTTGTTTAGGTTTCACATTCACACACACCTACACATGTACATATATATATACACACACATACACGCTCCATGCATTCACTCATATGCATGCATAAAACTTATCCTAAATGTATTCACTCATATAGAAACGAATATATATAAGGTTTCGGTAATTTGGGACTCATATTACCGAAACTCATGTCGGTAGTTCTTAGTATTTTCATGGTTTCAATTAAGTCTCACTTAGTGTGTGTGGGTTTCGGTAGCTTTAGAATTCATGGTTTCGGTCGGTATCTACAATTAGTTTAGGTACGTTTCGACATTACCGAAACCATGAAAGGTTTCGGTATAGCTAATTGGGTTTCGGCAATCTTGGGTCTCGGTATACAAAATGGTCTCGGTATATATATAAAAGGGTTTCGGTACCTTAAATGTTTCGGGAACTTGTTGTGAGTTTCGGTACATTACCGAAACCTTAGAGGTTTCGGTATAGGTTTCTGTAACATGTAAAGTCTCGGTACCCTTAGTTTCAGTATTTACATATGTTACAGTAGTGTGGTATTACCGAAACCTTAAGGTTTCAGTAACCCACATCTGGGTTTCGGTACATACAAACACACAAGGTTACACTTTTTGTCAAGAACACTATTTTCATCCAAATTCCGATTTCTAATTAATTTGAAGGATCCATCCCAAAATCTTTGTTTGAATGACTCCTATTAACTTAAATTCATCATTATCTAGTAAAATTTTATACATGCAACCTATATTTTTCATCAATTAAACTCTTGGTTTCGGTTTCTCACAAAACCGAACCAAATCTTAAAAATCTAAAAATTTAATCAATACTAATCTCTAAATCTTGTTGTTTGATGATGATTGTTGATTCTTGTAACTCCTCCTTTGGATTAATTCTTCACTTAATTGAAATTGATGCCCAATTTTGGTGAATCTTGATGATGACCGTAAGTTTTAGTGAGATAGTAGAGAGAGAGAGTGATTTAGTGTTTAATGACATTTAATTCATTTAATTGGTTTATATATTTCTTTTGAATTTAACCCACTAAACTTTTGTATCTTATATCTCTTTTAATTTAATCATCTTTAATAATTCGTAACATAAATATAATTTAATTTAAATATTCTTAAACTTAATTATATTACAAGACTAATAATGCAAATAAATTACATTATTAAATCAAATACTAGAATTAAAGCTAGACCAAAAGTTAGGTTGTTACAAAATGGGCTCCACCATGCACAAACTTCGTCCCCGAAGTTAGCTATATTCGAACAGACTTGGATAAGTAGCTTTCATGACATCTCTTGATTCCCAAGACTGATGCGAACCTTTGTGGTGTTTCCACTGGACGAGCACCATCTGTATTTCTTTATTTCGAAGCTTTTTGGTCTTCGAGTCCAGAATACTTTATGGCTCTTCAACCACTCGAAGCTTCTCATCAATTTGCAGGTTAACATGTGGTATCTGCACTTCTCTTTCGTCTGCTAACCTCTTTCTCAAGTGACTAACATGAAATACAGGATGTATTCCAGCTAAGACTGCTGGTAGTTCAAGACGATAAGATTGGTTTCCAATCTTTTTGACAATCTTGAATGGGCCGATGAATCTCGGAGCTAGCTTGTTTCGCTTAATGAACCGAACCACATTCTTCATTGGGGATACTTTCAGCATCACCCAATCGTTAACCGCAAAGCTGATAGATCTGTGCCGATTGTCATAATATGACTTCTGCCTGCTTTGAGCTTCAAGAATGTTTCTTCTGACAAGTTGAATCTTTTCTTGAGTCAACTGTAGAAGGGCAGGTCCTGCTATTAGCGATTCACCTGTTTCGCGCCAACAGGTGGGAGTTCTGCACTTTCTTCCATATAAAGCTTCAAAAGGAGCCATCTTGATCGTAGAATGATAACTGTTGTTGTATGAGAATTCGATCAGAGGCTAGTGGTCATCCCAGGTACCACCTAGATCAAGAACGCAGGCACGAAGCATATCTTCGAGAGTTAGGATAGTACGCTCACTCTGGCCATCTGCATTAGGATGATAAGCAGTACTCATAGAGATCCGAGTACCCATCCCATCTTGTAGTGCTTGCCAGAATCTGGATATGAAACGACTATCACGATCAGAAACGATAGATTTTGGCACATCGTGACGTGAAATAATTTCAGTAATGTATATTTGTGCTAATCTATCGAGGGAGTATGTTTCTTTCATCGGTATGAAGTGAGCTGACTTCGTTAATCGGTCCACGACTACCCAGATGGAGTCGTGCTGTCTTTTGGTTTTCGGCAGTTTCGTGACGAAGTCCATTGTTATATGCTCCCACTTCCACTCGGGAACTGGTAGTGGTTGCATATCCCCGAAGGGTTTCTGCTGTTCTGCCTTAACCATCTGACATACTCTACAGCTTTCAACATATTTACTAATGTCTTTCTTCATTCCTGGCCACCAGTAATCAGCTTTCAGATCAAAATACATCTTTGAGCTGCCAGGATGAACAAATAATTTGGACTTGTGAGCTTCATATAGAAGAGTGCTGCGAATAGAACCATATCTAGGAATCCAGATTCGGTTTCCCTGGAGACAGTGAAGTCCCAAATGGTTCAGAGTTAGAAATTGTAACTGCCCTTTAAGATTTTCAGAACTGATATTCTCTTCTTTCAGTGCTTCAGCTTGAGCAACTCGGATGTCTTCAATAAGATCAGAAGAGAATATAACCGGAGTTAGGGCATAGCAGCACTTTTCTGGATAAACTTTTCTACTCAAAGCATCCACGACAACATTAGCTTTGCCGGGATGATATAGGATCTCGCAATCATAGTCCTTGATAAGCTCCAAGGACCGACGCTGTTTCATATTTAGATCCTTTTGAGTAAAGAGATGTTTGAGACTCTTGTGATCGGCGTAGAGCTGACACCGAGTCCCATAAAGATAATGTCGCCAGATTTTCAGAGCAAAGGTAACTGCAGCCAACTCAAGATCATGAGTCGGTGCACTTTTCTCGTAGTCTTTTAATTGCCTTGAAGCGTAGGCAATTACTTTTCCCCTTTGCATAAGAACACATCCTAAGCCAGTACCAGATGCATCACTATACACAAAGAAATCATCATTGCCTTCTGGTAAAGCTAGGATCGGCGCTTGAATAAGCTTCTGTTTCAGAATGTCAAATGCCTCTTGCTGTTTATCGGACCAAACGAAAGGAGTATTCTTTCGTGTTAGCATCGTTTGAGGTACAGCAATCTTCGAGAAATCCTTTATGAATCGCCGATAATAACCGGCCAATCCAAGGAAACTTCGGATTTCTGAGGCATTACGAGGCGTTTGCCATTTCTGAACGGCCTCGACTTTAGAAGGATCAACGGAAATCCCTTCGCCAGAAACAACATGGCCAAGGAACTGAATCTATAAGAATCAAAGTAGAAATTCAAGTTCTGATGTAAATCAAAGAATACTTAGGAAATAGCTCAAGACATATATAATAGAAATTATACCTGTCTGAGCCAAAATTCGCACTTAGAGAATTTTGCGTAGAGTCTTTCTTTTCTTAATAACTCTAGCAATTGCCGCAGATGAATAGAATGATCAGCCTCCGTTTAGGAGTAAATCAGAATATCGTCTATGAATACGATAACTGATTTATCCAACATAGGTCTGCACACGCGATTCATGAGATCCATGAACGCCGCTGGTGCATTTGTCAAACCAAACGGCATCACGAGAAATTCGTAATGACCGTATCTTGTTCGGAAGGCTGTTTTCGAAACATCCTCATCTTTAACTTTCAACTGATGATATCCAGAACGAAGATCGATTTTAGAAAAGTAGCTGGCTCCTTGTAGCTGATCGAATAAATCATCAATTCTGGGCAGAGGATATTTATTCTTGATAGTGACTTTATTCAACTCCCGATAATCGATGCACATTCGAAAAGTTCCGTCTTTCTTCTTAACGAATAAGACAGGTGCACCCCACGGAGATGAACTCGGTCGGATAAACCCCTTTTCCAACAGCTCTTGCAACTGTTTTGACATTTCTTGCATTTCCGCAGGTGCAAGTCTGTAAGGAGATTTTACGATAGGAGCCGCACCAGGAATCAAGTCAATACTGAACTCAACTTGACGTTCCGGTGGTACTCCGGAAATGTCATCAGGAAAGACGTCTGGGAACTCGCAGACAATCGGAATATCAGACAGAGATTTCTTTTCAGAGTTGGATTCAGATAAAGCATAACACAGATAGGATTCATGACCCTTAGATACATATTTATGAGCTTTCTCTATAGAAATAAAGCAATGAGCACCTTTACGCTTCTCGCCCTTGATCTCCAATACTCGGCCGTCAGAAGACTTGATTCTGATGATTCGCCGATTGCAGATGATTGTAGCCTCGTTATTTGTTAACCAGTCCATGCCAATGATGACATTGAACTCTTTCAATGGAATCGGGATAAGGTCAAGGTTGAACACGATATTATCAACAAGCAGAGTACAGTTACGGTAAACAGAATAAGCCATAACGTAACTGTTACTGGCTGTCTCAATGTCAAGTACTACAGGAAGCTTCGATGGAAATTTGCATAATCTTTGTGCGAAAGAAGTTGATATGAAGGAACGACTAGCACCGGAATCGAATAGCACTCGGGCAGGAATGGAGTTAAGTAAAAACATACCCATAACTACATCAGGGGTTTCCTTTGCTTCTTCGGCCGTTATCTGAAACGCACGTGTCCTTGCTGTCGGAGTTGCAGCAGAACTTTTCACTGTAGAACCTCTCGCTGATGATTGCGACTGATATCGTTACCCGCTGCGACACTGGTACATGAAATGTCCTCTTTTCCCGCATTTAGCACATCCACGTCCTTGCTGTGGGCACTCTTCACTGCTATGACTAATTCAGTTACACGCAAAACAAGTAACATCATCTGGGTTACACAGCCCCATGTGTGACTTTCTGCATCGCTTGCAGAATCGTGGCTTGTTTGTCAATGAGTAGGCTTGCGCTTTCGGTTGGGATTGTTGAGATTGCTGGGTCTGAGATTTGTTTGGCCTGAAGAATCTGCCGAATCTCTGCTTCTTCGGAGGAGACGGATTCGTCGGGTTAGTTGTTGGGGCGTAAAGTTGATCACCATACTCTAAGTACCCTCGCTCGATCTGTCTAGCTGCTTCAACCATCTCTAGATAAGAATTATACTTTATCGCGCTCATTGGGTGTCGATATCTCGGATTAAGCCCTCCACGAAATCTATTCATCTTTCTCTCTTCAGTAGCTACCTGATACGAGGAATAACCGCATAGTCGTGAGAATTCGTGTTCGTATTCGTCAACTGTCTTGGTTCCCTGAGTCAGCTGCATTAGTTGAACTTCCATTTTGTCTCGCTGATCGACTGGACAGTATTTTGCGTTGAACATATCCATGAATTGTTCCCACTCGTGAGTTTGGATGACTTCTTCTCCATAGATACTCCTCTGAGTCTTCCACCATGCACGGGCAGCTCCAACAAACAACGCAGACGCATAACTCACTTTCTTCGATTCTAAGCAATCAGAGATTCTGAAAATCTCCTCAGTATGGCTGATCCAATCCATCGCCTGAATTGGATTTACTGTACCCTCAAAGTTCAGGGCACCGCTCGCTTTAAAATCCTTAAACTTGCAGCCTTTTGGCTGAGCAATTTGAGTTTCGGGATTTGAGTTATCAGAATCAGATTCATTAGTCTGGACTTGCTTTTCTTTTCTTTTATTCTTTTTATCTTCACGTCTTTTAGCTTCGGCCTCATGTCTGGCCTGAAACTGTTCTTGCATTGTCTTATTTTGTTGTTCAGAATGTTGGGCTAAAAGTTGTTGCATCATTTCGAACATTTGTTGTGGGGTCATGTTGTTTGGTATGTCACCTGATCCTGACATCTTTTCTGAAAATTAAAAGCATTTAACTATCAATTTATAGACTTAGATCTATGTACCCTTTTTCCCATCCTAATAGTCTGTACATCCTATCTCAGTTCAAACCACCTAAATGATTGATACATATGTATTGCTTCAGTTTGAGACCAAGTATACTCACGTAATACTTGATTCACTCAAACTAGGGCTTTGATATCATCCTGTGAAGACCTCCCCTTCTGGGTTAGTCCTCAGAGTCTAGGTCCCAATTCATGCAATACGATATCAATCATACTAAGATAGGGTAATTAATTGCGGAATTATAAATTACAAATACAAACATTTTAGAATTAAGTTTAATATAGATTACAATTTTCAAATTAAACTTATAAAGGGTACCATCTAATCTAATACATTATATCATAAAATCATATCAAGTCTACCCAAAACCACCACAATTGTCATCTTTCAATCAGTACCGAAGGGTTCGTTGAGTAGTGGTCTATGAAAGCTTCAAAACTTGGATCTTGAATGACCTAAGAACTAGGCCCAGCAGGTGACTTTCCTTTATCTCTTCCTGTAAAAATTGTAAAGTAGCAACTGTAAGCAATGCTTAGTGAGTATATAGATTTTCAAATCAACATGCATGGTCAAGCGGATCTTTAGTCTAGCGTGATATGTCTTGGCTACCGCTACAGCTCTCATGATTGAGATATAGAATTCATAGAATCGGATGATGTTCAGGCCACACTCACGCTTAAATCGTGGGGATCAGCCACATACTGGGCTAGCTACCAGTAAGTCAATATGGCGGAACATCGGAGGTCGTTACCAAGTCCATAAGAACTGGTGAAATAGCCAGGTCTAGAACAATAGACCATCAAGGCTAATCAAGCTGAATAAATCTATCAAGTGTCTGATCAATAGTGAAAGCTTAAGTCATAGAAGTCATGATAGTAATGAATCGTAAAGCAATATCTGAAGAAGTCTTAAATGCAATATGAAATGATAATCAAATAGCTATCATGATCCACTGGGCAACACCGAACCATGGTGTGCACAGGTCTCAATCCAGCTGATACAATGAATGTCAATAGATCTAACATCAACAATATATCTCAACCGGAAAGTCAACATATTAAATCTGAATATCTATAACTCACTGATCTGGTCTTTGTCAAACAGATATAAAAATCTGCCACCTGAGTTATCTCAGGATTTTATCTTTGTCAATCTGTTCTCTGTCAAATCAAGTCTTTGACCCGCTTTTAAGTCTTTAAATCTTTGTAAGTATGTTCAGAATTTCACTGAACCTGTCCAGAAGTATCATGTCAAATCATGTTAATATCGTATCATTATCATCATCTTTTTAGTCTTTAAAATCTCTAATTTCATCTGATTCTTGATAACTCATAAACTTTTATGTCCATTTTCATGGACATGTGTGACTTTTGTCATATTTATATCATAATATCTCCTTTTAAAATTTTAACTAAAGATTTATTGATTTTAATCTTTAGAAATCATAATTTTGTTTTGACATCAGATTATATAAAAATGATCACTATTTATACATACACACACACACACACACACACACATATATATATATATATATATATATATATATATATATATATATATATATATATATATATATATATATATATATATATATATATATATTCAAGTTTGGTACCTGTATATATATATACATATATTGTTGTTTATGGGTTATACCTATATATATCTATATATATATATATATATATATATATATATATGTACATAGTGGAATTCTTTGTTTAGGTTTCACATTCACACACACCTGCACATGTACATATACATACATATATATATATATATATGTATACACACACACATACACGCTCCATGCATTCACTCATATGCATGCATAAAACTTATCCTAAATGTATTCACTCATATAGAAACGAATATATATAAGGTTTCGGTAATTTGGGATTCATATTACTGAAACTCATGTCGGTAGTTCTTAGTATTTTCATGGTTTCAATAGTGTTAAGTCTCACTTAGTGTGTGTGGGTTTCGGTAGCTTTAGAATTCATGGTTTCGGTCGGTATCTACAATTAGTTTAGGTACGTTTCGACATTACCGAAACCATGAAAGGTTTCGGTATAGGTAATTGGGTTTCGGAAATCTTGGGTCTCGGTATACAAAATGGTCTCGGTATATATATAAAAGGGTTTCGGTACCTTAAATGTTTCGGGAACTTCTTGTGAGTTTCGGTACATTACCGAAACCTTAGAGGTTTTGGTATAGGTTTCTGTAACATGTAAAGTCTCGGTACCCTTAGTTTCAGTATTTACATATGTTTCAGTAGTGTGGTATTACCGAAACCTTAAGGTTTCGGTAACCCACATCTGGGTTTCGGTACATACAAACACACACGGTTACACTTTTTGTCAAGAACACTATTTTCATCCAAATTCCGATTTCTAATTAATTTGAAGGATCCATCCCAAAATCTTTGTTTGAATGACTCCTATTAACTTAAATTCATCATTATCTAGTAAAATTTTATACATGCAACCTATATTTTTCATCAATTAAACTCTTGGTTTCGGTTTCTCACAAAACCGAACCAAATCTTAAAAATCTAAAAATTTAATCAATACTAACCTCTAAATCTTGTTGTTTGATGATGATTGTTGATTCTTGTAACTCCTCCTTTGGATTAATTCTTCACTTAATTGAAATTTATGCCCAATTTTGGTGAATCTTGATGATGTCCGTAAGTTTTAGTGAGATAGTAGAGAGAGAGAGTGATTTAGTGTTTAATGACATTTAATTCATTTAATTGGTTTATATGTTTCTTTTGAATTTAACCCACTAAACTTTTGTATCTTATATCTCTTTTAATTTAATCATCTTTAATAATTCGTAACATAAATATAATTTAATTTTAAATATTCTTAAACTTAGTTATATTTCAAGACTAATAATGCAAATAAATTACATTATTAAATCAAATACTAGAATTAAAGCTAGACCAAAAGTTAGGTTGTTACAGTTTGACCAGTAGATGCTGATTTCTCCTTAGGAGAAGAAGTTTTCTCCACCTTAGACTTAGTCTTAGAGACAGACAGCTTCTCCCCCTTTGAAGGAGATGGACCAGCATCTTCAACAACTGGTCTGCCTGAAGAAACAAACTCAGCAGGCTTTGCAGCAGTTTTGGCAGTAGGTTTGGGACCAACCAGGCTATGCACTAAGAAAGCCAGGTGGTCCTTCACCTCTGCAATTTGGGAAAGACAGGTTTGAAGAGAGGATGATTGGGAATCAGCAAGGGTGGTCAGCTTAAGAATATTCTCTCTATCAGAAACTGTGAATAGCAAACTTTGAAGCTGTGCAAGATATAACTCAAGAGAGTCCTGCACATCAGCAAGATTTGCTGACACAGAATTTGATAGAGAAACTATTAAAGTGTTTAGGCTGGCCAAGGTGGTAGGAAGTGTATTATTGCAAGTGGTGAGGAGAGCGGACAGCTGTTGGGATATGGCTGTCATAGAGGACACAGAGTCCTGTTGGTGTGAAAGAATGGAGGAGAGGGAAGTGGAGACATTTTGCAGCTGTGCAGTGAGTGCAAGCAGCTGAGAGGAGGTGTCAGTTTGAGGAGTGGATGTGAAGGAATTCTTAAACACATTAAAGAATCCCTTAAGGTGTTCAGACACAGAGTCTGAAATGAGAGAGGGTAGAGAAGACATGGAAGTTTCTAAAGAACCAACTTTGTTGGTCAGCAAGGAAAGCAAATCCTTCAAAGGCAGGTCTTTAGGGGATGGAGGTGTATGGGTGGATTGTTTGGAGTAGGTAGATTGTGATGATGAGGATGAGGCTGGTGTATGGGGATGTGATGGAGAGGGAGAAGGGACTCTGGATAGAAGCTCCATAGCCTGGGCAAAAGTAATGTGGCACAGCTTGGAGGGGTCAATAGGTCCCTCAGCAGTGGCTGTAGCTGCTTCATCAGGAGAGGGGGTAGATGTTGGTAGCCTTTCAGATGCTGCTTGTGTTGCAGCACCTTCATTAAGGCCATGGGTGGTTCCCTCTGCAGCACCTTGGTTTAAAGGTAACTCATCATTGGGAGATGGGATTTGCATTTCAACATCAGCAATGGTGAAACCTGCTGATGGAGTTTGCATGACAGGAGCAGCCTCACCAAAGGGATGTTCTGGTCCCTGAGGTTCATCAGCTTGGGTGGTTGGTCCTTCAGCAACTGTTTGGTGTGAAACAGATGCATCATGAGGAGCAGAAGATGGAGGCTGATCCACTAGATGGTCTAATCCAGCAGCTTTGGCAGCTCGTGCAGACTCAGGGTGTGAAGAAGTATGAGGAGGGGACATTGTGGACTCAGTGTGGTGTGGAGAGAACTCCTGTCTTTCAATATTCTCAGCCTGTTGGGAGGCTAGAATAGTTGATGTGGCTGTCTCCGTATGTACAATTGGTTCCTGTTGGGAGGAACCAGAGGGTCTAGGCTGACTTGGGGTAGACACAGGTTGGAGTGAAGCAGGCTCCAATTGTGTTGAACCTTCTCCCAAAATAGGAGAAGCAGCAGGGTGTGCTTCTTTTTCAACTGAACCCTGTTGAGAGGGAACAAAGGGGCTGGTTTGGGCTGTTTTGGCTGTTGGTTTCTTTTTTGGCTATGGATTTGCGTTGGTATAATATGTGAGATGAGGTGGGTGATTTTGGAGAAGTGAGAGGTTCAGATTGGACAGGTTTGGAGACTGGGTCAGAAACAGGTGGGCTGGCCTGATGGTGCAGACTTAGACTTAACTGTTTTGGCCTTCTTAGGGATAGGCTAAGCTTCAGTCTTTTCCAGGGTCCTTTTAATAAACTTGACCCTGGATTTTGATTTTCCAGCAGGATCAGCTTCTGGATCCACCCTCATAGCAGAGGGTCCTTCCACCAATCCTAACAACCTCCTCATTGGAGTAGATAAAGGAGGCTCATTTGGGAGAACCGGAGTGTAGAAAACTCTATTTCCTATAACAGGAAATGCAGCAGTACAAAGTAAAGGCTGAAAGTTATACAGATTCTCACCACAAACGTGCTTGAAAATGAGGCTCCGAAATCTGGGATAACGAACAGCAGCTGGACGTGTCTCCTGCTACACCAGATTCCTCAAATTCATGAAAATCCATCTAGCCATGTTGATTGTAGTCCCATCCACCAGCTGTAGGACTATAGGAATCTCATCATGGCTTAGTTGGTCAAAGGAACCAACCTTACTGCTGAAGCACATGACCATTAAGGCAAACAAAAAGCTGTAAGTAGGGGACAAATCCTTCCTAAACAGCGTAGCTCCAACTTTTGGTTCTGCTACACCACAGAAGTGCAGCAGATTCTTCATCTATTCATCTTCAGGCTGTGGCTGATCATATGTTTCAGCCACAGGGAGTCGAAGAGCTTCCCTGATCAGACGAATGTTGATCTCAATGGTCTGAGTCCCATTGAGTATGGTGCCCTTGATGACTTTGGTATCTGGGTTGTAGGCACAGGTGTACCAGAACTCATATAACATCTCCTGGTACAGGACACCAGGAGAGGCAGTCATGGCATAGTTCAACCATTTCTTCGTAGCCTTTCCCCATATAGTTTTTGGGGATGGTTAGGTTAGCAAGGTAGTTGGTCGGCTTCAAGGTCAGCATTGTAGTGACTGATGGATGTTTTTGAACATCAGCACCCACAAGCACAGGTAGAAAGGGGTTGTTTTGGTGAGCCATTTGGGAAGTAGTGAGAGTGGTAGAAGCACAGAACACTTAGTCGAGTTTTAGGGTTCTTAGGAATTTATGGAAGTAGTGAGGAAGACGAAGATGAAACAGTAAGGGGTATTTATAGGATTTGAATGTGAGTGGGTATGAGAGAGAAACATTTGGACGGTTGATTTGAAAAGGTCGTTAACGGAAAACGAAACGGTTGTCCATGTCAGACCGTTTGTCAGACCACTTGAGCCCTTTTTTAATCACTAACACACGTAAACCCACATTATCCGCAGTAATTAAGTTAAATAAAAACAAAAATTAAGTAACTTATTTATGAAGAAAGGTAATTAAAAACTGATGGTCTAAGCTGTTGGTCAAACCTATGATGAGCAGAGTCATCACAAGCTGTTCACTCTTCAAGCACGTTCCTTCAACCTGTTCAGCTATGTAACAACAGGTTGCGTTCAATAGCTGATTAGGTTACAAGACAATGTCTTGTATGACAGATTGAAAGAGTGAGCATGGTGGAGGTTTGATCATCAGATCAGGCTTGACATATAACATGTTATTGTCAAATCTGTCATATGCTCAAGCTGTTCAGGTTTTGCAGAAAACAGCTAAGTATAGAACATGCATAGCCTGTTCTGTCTAAGCTGTTTTGCTAAACCTGAGCAGTGTGAGGCATAGAATGACTTAGAACATTTTGGACACTTAGTCACTTTTGTTTAACATGCCCAGCTTGCTTACCAGATAATTAAATCTGTTTTCATCAAGAGGTTTGGTGAAAATGTCTACAAGCTGTTCATCTGTGGAAATAAAACTTACCTCCACATTACCTTTCTAAATGTGATCCCTGATGAAGTGATGTCTGACCTCTATATGCTTTGTTCTTGAGTGAAACACTGGATTGTTGGAGATAGCTATGGCTCTTGTATTATCACACAGAATAGGAGTTTTCCTATATACAAGTCCATAGTCTTCAAGCTGATGTTGCATCCACAGAATCTGCCCACAGCAGCTTCCAGCAGCAATGTACTCAGCTTCAGCAGTGGAAGTACCCTTAAGGTATCTGAAGATTCTTTTCAGAGTAGCTAGATGTGATTCTTTTGGATCAGCTTGGACCTAGCACATAAACAGGTAGCAAACATAATATCAGGTCTACTAGCAGTTAAGTACAGCAAGCTCCCAATCATGCCTCTATAAGCTGTTACTGAAACAGCTTTGCCACTGGCATCTGCATCCAATTTTACATTCGTTGCCATTGGGGTTTTAATAGGAGAACTTTGATCAAATTTAAACTTTTTCAATAAATCTAAAGTATGCTTTCTTTGATTTATGAAAATTCCATTTGTGGTTTGTTTAACCTGTAATCCCAGAAATAAAGTAAGTTCTCCCATCATACTCATTTCATATTTTGATTTCATGAGTAATGAAAAATTCTTGCATAATTGTTCATTAATAGAACCAAATATTATGTCATCCATATATATTTGAACAAGCATAATATCAGACTTTACCTTCTTTATGAACAGTGTGGTATCCACTTTACCTCTGGAATAACCATTGCTCTTAAGGAAATCAGTAAGAGTGTCATACCAGGCTCTAGGGGCTTGTTTTAGACCATAGAGGGCTTTGTCCAGCTTATAGACAAAACCTAGATGATGTTCATTTTCAATACCTGGAGGCTACTTGACATAGACTTCTTCTTGCAGCTTCCCATTCAAAAATGCACTCTTCACATCCATTTGAAATACCTTCATGCTCTTATGAGCAGTGTAGGCTAGAAACAAACCAATTGCCTCTAGCCTTGCCACAGAAGCAAATGTTTCATCATAGTCAATGCCTTCCTCCTGTCTATAGCCCTGAGCAACAAGTCTTGCCTTATTTCTAATGACATGACCTTGCTCATCCATCTTGTTCCTGTAAACCCATTTGGTGTCAATTATAGTTTTACCTTTAAGAGCAGGAACCAGCTTCCATACCTTTTTTCTCTCAAACTGATTGAGTTCTTCTTGCATGGCAGTGATCCAATTGGCATCTTTAAGTGCTTCATCCACTTTCTTTGGCTCCATTAGGGACACAAAACTAGAGAACATAAAAAAGTTCCCTAAGCTGTCCCATCTTGTTTGCACCCTTTTGTTAATGTCACCAATTATTTGATCATTGGGGTGACACCTGCTCCACTTAGGATCATTCCTCAATGAGAATTCTCCTGAGTTGTTTGCATCTTCAACAAGTCCTGTTGAACAACTCTCAAGATTTTCAGACACACTGATATCTTGAGCCTGTTCACTTGTTGACCATGACTCTCCATTGTTGAACATATCAGTAGAGGATCCAGGAAAATCAGCATTGATTGGTTCAGGACATGAAGTTGTAGTTAAGTCAGTACACTTATTCACACACGGTGTATCAACATAATCATCATCATGTCCATCATGGTTAGCAGGTTCCACTCTGGATGTAGTGGAAGCTTTTGAGTCTTATACACTGTTTAAATGCATGAGATCATCAAAGCTGAATTCTCCTAAAACTGATTCAGGATCATTTATAGGCTTTGGACACTTTGTTGTTGTACACTTTGTAGGCTTTGGAGATAGCAGAGTATCCAACAAACACACCTTCATCAGCTTTGGGTTCAAACTTTGCCAGTTGGTCCCTTTGATCCAGAATGAAGTAGGGACATCCAAACACATGGAAGTAGCTAATATTTGGACTCCTCCCTTTGAGCAGTTCATAGGGAGTCTTGTTGAACCTTTTCACCACTAAGGATCTGTTTTGGGTGAAGCAGGCAGTGTTGACAGCTTCAGCCCAGAATGATGAAGGTAAACCAGATGCACACAACATGGTTCTAGCAGCTTCAATGAGGGTTCTGTTTCTTCTTTCAGCAACTCCATTTTGTTGTGGAGTTCTTACTGCTGAAAAGTTCTGTGTGATCCCTCTTTCCTCACAGAAGTCTTCAAGGGTACTGGTTCTGAATTCAGTACCATGATTGCTTCTAAGCTGCTTCACTTGAGCAGAGTTCAGCATTTCCATCTTTTTGATAAATCTAATGATTTCTCTAGCAGCCACTCCTTTGCTCTTCAGAAAGATCACCCATGTAAACCTGGAGACCTCATCAACCATTACTAGAGTGTATCTTCTTCCTCCTAGACTTGGGACACTGACTGGTCCGAACAAGTCCATGTGGATTAAGAAGAGAGGAGTATCAATAGAAAAATTATGCTTGGATTTTAAAAATTATTTTCTCTGCTTGCCTTTCTCACAAGTTGTGCAGAGTTTATCCTTTATAAAGGTCATAGAAGGCAAATCTGTTACCAACTCTTTCTTACAGAGTTTGTTGATATTCTTGAAGTTCAGGTTTGACAGCGTTTTGTGTCATAACCAGTTCAGGTCTACATTGGTTCTTGTGAGAAAGAAGGTTTCACTTGTGGGATCAGTAGATTTCATGTCCACAACATATACACCTTTCTTTCGTTGAGCACACAGCACAACTTTGCCCTGGGGATCTAATATGTAACCCAGGTGCTCATCAAAGTTAACCTTGTAGCCAGCATCACACAGTTGACTAATGCCAACAAGATTATGTTTTAGCCCAACCACATAGGCTACTCTTTTGAACACTGCAGCACCAGCTTTAAGAGTTCCATATCCCTCAGTGGATCCCTGTACATTGTCACCAAATGTGACTTTTGGCCCTTTTTCAGGCCCGATATCACTCAGCAGGTCCTTGCAACCTGTCATGTGCCCTGAGCAGCCACTATCCAAGTACCAAACCTGAGATGGTTGTTTGTCCTGCAGAGTGTCATAGGAATATATTAGTTACTTTTAGGGGAACTCATCACAGTGATGAGTTCTCCTTCTTCATCAACATGTGTTGATGGGCTAGTGATATCCACATTAATATTTCTTATTTGAATGTTATCAGTTTTTGATACCACTCTCATTGACTAAGTTACTTCCAACACTGCATGTTTTAGCAATGATGGAACTAGAAGAGTCAACAGGCCTCATGTCCTCAGTTTCAGGACAGTCTTTGGCCATGTGTGTCTTCTTCCCACATTTATAGCATTTTCTCTTTTTAGCCTTTTTGGAAGAAGAGCTTTCAGAAACACATTCTGAATTATTTCTGTTGATTTTATCAGCAGGTTTAGCAAACTTATTACTATTTTTCGATGAATCAACAGCTTGGGTGGAAGACACAATAGCAATAGCTTTACCCTATTTCTTCTTTCCTCTTTTTGGGAGGACAGATGTCAAAAACAGGAAGCTTGATTTGTTTTTGACCTTCCACAGGTTTGGGAAACTTATTCCCAGATTTCTCAGCATGAGCAATGGCTTTGCCTTTGCCATTGCTGAGATGTGATTGATGCTGCCTATCACATAATCACTGTTTCTGGTTTTGAGAGACTTATTTTCATTTATAACCAGTTTTTCACTATGATTTGAAAACTTATTTGAAACCACAGCAGATTTGCTTTCAACATGAGACTTACCCTTGTTGAAAGCAGGCTGCTTACCTTTTGAAAACTTATCTTCAAAATGTTTAGCATCAAAAGGATTAACATGTCTCTTACCATCAGCTTTGGACCCAAAGCCTGTTTTGTCAACAGGTTTAGTGTCCACTGCTGCAGCTTGAGCATGTTTTCCTTTCTTTTGCTTGTGTGAATCAGCAGAGCACTTAGCAGGCTGATTTGATGGAGAACATATTCCATCATCAGCTTTTGGACCTTTTTCACACGAGCTGTCAATAATTTAAGGCCTGACAAACCTGTTTCTTGAGATCAGCTTTCCATTAACTTTCTGGATGAAAGTGCTGGGAAGCTCACCAAGAGTGGATAAGTCATCTTTCAGATTATTAATCTCAACAATAGAAGCTGCTGTGTCAAGATCCCCTCCAATATAAGCTTGGATTTGGGCAGGGATCTGTTGACTTATACAATGGCTGACTTTTTGTGTAGATTGGCACCAAGAGTCAACTATCGTTTGCAGCTTTGCATGCTTTATATTTGTCTCTCTCTCTTTTCTTCTAGTAAGATGGAGTTGATGTGTTCTAATTCATCAAGCTCAGTTTCAACTTATGAAAACTGTCCAGTTTACTAGATTTTATTTCAAGATCAGTTTTAAGCTTAGAGATTCCAGATAGTAAAACATTATGCTTCTCAACAGCAGCTTTTAAATCAACCAGCATATATTCAAACATTTTTACTTTTTCATCAGAACTGTAAGCCATAAAATTTTGTACCTTGTACATCATTGTAGGGTTCCAGTTCTCTAAGCTGCTAAAGGCTTCAGCTTCAGCCAAGTCCTGTTTGAAGTTGCTAGTTGATCGGACGTCAGTGTTGGCCATCAGACAGTTTTTGTCTTCTTCAACTGAGGATGAATCAGACTCCAAGTCGCATGTCTCTGCCATCAGTCCATTTTTCTTGTTGGAAGCCACTGAGTTTTCCAACTTTTTCAGCTTAGCCATGGCCATATGGTACTTAACCCTATAGCCATTGTCCCTGTTAGTCTTGTATGGTCTGGAAGACTGTCCAACAGCTTTAGACACACATTCAGCAGCTCTATGGCCAGTTTTACCACATTTAAAGCACTCAGCCTTAGATTTATCAAATGCCTTCTTTTTGACAGCATTTGAGTTCCCCTGCAGCATTCTTCCACCAAACCTCTTCTTGTTGAACTTTTTGACAAGCATTGCAATCAGTTGCTCATCATTAAGTTCAGCAAGATCTTCACAGTCTTCCACTTCAGATATCTCTTCCCTTTCATCATCATCCTGTTGATCAGGTTGTGTGAACACATCACATACCTGACCAACAGGTTGTCTCACGTTGGCCACAAAGGCAGCACCTCTCTTGGACATTTCCAAGGCATTTCTCTTCTGTTGCCTTGACTGCTCATCATTCAGTAAGGATCCATATAAGTTTACAAGATCCATACCTTTGATGGTACCTGAATTTCTCAAAATGGTAGAAAATTAGTTCCACTCTTCAGGCAAGATGTCCAAGAACTTGTTCACCAGAGTCAGGCTGTCCTTTGTGATCTCAACAGCTTTGAGATCATTAACAAGAGCAGTGAACCTGGTGTAGGTTTCTGTGAGAGTCTGCTTTGGGTTTGCAAAGCAGAGTTCATACTGTCTAACAAGATTGTTAATCATGTTGTCCAGTGTGATTGTGGGACCATCATTGACGGTACACAAAGTATCCCACATCTCCTTTGCAGTCTTCATTTTCTCAACCTGTTTGAACACATCATCAGGCAGAGAGATGACCATGTTATTCTTGGCTTTTGCATCCATAGCAACCAGTCTTTTGTCTTCATCAGACCATTGAGCTTTGGCCTTCTCAAAGCATCTGATTTCAGGGGCAGCTCCTTCAACAGCAGGATTTATGGTAGTAACAGAGGTTGGCACATAGGGACCTTCCATTACTATCTCTGGTAGTTGTAAATCCAGATTCTCTAAATAGAGCATCATTCTGCACTTCCAGCCAGAGATGTTCTGATGATTGAACTTTGGGGGTTTGGCCATTGACCCATTGTCATAGTAAGAGGAGGAACTGGCAGCACTGTTGTCCATGGGAAAGTAGGGAAAATGAGAGATCTAGAGTTAACACACACTCTATCTGCCCTGATACTAGTTGTAGGTCCCAAAGGGTTTCCCTAGTGTATTGTTCTAAGCTGTAGAGGGGGGGGGGGTGTGAATACAGCAAATTAAAACTCAACACTCTTTTCTCAATGTTTGTGTATACTTACAAGTGTTAATTACAAACAAGCTTGACTGCGGAAAGGTTAAAGCCGAGATGACAGATACAACAGATGTTCATCTAATCTAAGACACACTCAGACTAGATACAATGAATACACTCACTTAGATGAACTCACTAATTTTACAAGACACAGATGGACAACTTGAATAAGAACAGCTTAGACACATGTTACTGTTTTATTCAAGCAAACTTGCATGCATGGAATAACACACTTCAATGCACGATCTAAATTTCTCACTCTTGGTTATCTCACAATCCTTAGAAGCTTCCTTTTATTCTCTCACTGAGAATCTCAGTGAAGCTTCTTCATTGGACAATGAGATAGTGGGATGTCTTTCCAAAAACACAAAACAACTTTTCTGCACATTCTGAAAAAGCAGACTTGTCTTCATGTGGCAGAATCTTTGTCTTTTTCTTTTTGTCTCTGTTGCATAATGTTAGGCCCAAAAAGGCCTCCGTCAAACCTGCTGTACATCTGAGGGGGAGATTTCTAATCAAACCTGTTGATGCACTTGAAGGTATACTTTAAGGCCTGTTTAATGCCTTATTGAAACGTGAAAGGTGATTTGCAATATCAGCCCAAAGCTGTTTACCATGTTGCATTCGTTGCAACAAAGGCAGTTTGTCCAAGCTGTTCTGTCTGCTGAACAGGCTGGACACAAACTGTCTACGCTGCTCTGTTCTCTTGAGCAGCTTGGACAGTCTACAAGTGATCTTTTCTTTGTGAACAGGTCAAACACTTTATGGAATATGTTTCCAAGTCCTCATGTATTGTTTTTGGCTACAAGATCAGTTTACAAGTCGAAGACAAAGTGGAAAACAAAACTGCACAGCCTGCCCATGCTGTTCTGTTACATGAAGACAAACGGATATCTGAAAAGGGTGACAGACCTTTTCTTATTCAAAATGGCATTAGCAAAAGAAGAAAGATGCAAAGTTGACATTCCTCTTTGGGTTAAAGCCTTATGCAACAGTGACAAAAAGAAAATGATAAAGATTCTGCCATGTGAAGACAAAGTTACTTTACCAGGACGTGCAGAAAGGTGTTTTGTCTTTTTGGAAAGACATTCCACTATCTCATCTGTCCAATGAAGAAGCTTCACTGAGATCCTCCTTTTGAGTATAAAAGGAAGCTTCTAAGGATTGTGAGACAATCAAGAGTGTGAAATCCGATCGTGCATTGAAGTGTGTTATTCCATGCATGCAAGTCTGCTTATATAAAACAGTAGAGTGTGTCTAAGCTGTTCCTGTATAAGCTGTCAAAACAGTGAGTGCATCTAAGTGAGTGTAGTCATTGTATCTAGTCTGAGTGTGTCTTAGATTAGTTGAACAACTGTTGTACCTGTCATCTTAGCTTGAACCTTTCCGCATTCAAGCTTGTTTGTAATTAACACTTGTTAATAATATACACAAACATTGAAAAAAAGATTATTAAGTTTTAAATAGCTGTATTCAATCCCCCTCTACAGCTTAGAACTATACACTTGGGAAACCTTTTGGGACCTACAACTGGTATCAGAGCAGATAGAGTGTGTGTTTACTCTAGATCTCTCATTCTCCCTACGTTTCCATGGACAACAGCGCTGCAAGTTCCTCTTACTATGACAATGGGTCAATGGGCAAACCCCAAAGTTCAATCATCAGAACTTCTCTGGCTGGAAGTGCAGAATGATGCTCTATTTAGAGAATCTGGATGTACAACTACCAGATATAGTAATGGAAGGTCCCTATGTGCCAACTTCTGTTACTACCATAACTCCTGTTGTTGAAGGAGTTGCCCCTGAAATCAGAACCTTTGAGAAGGCCAAAGCTCAATGGTCTGATGAAGATAAAAGACTGGTTGCTACGGATGCAAAAGTCGGGAATAACCTGGTTATCTCTCTGCCTGATGACGTGTTCAAACAGGTTGAGAAGATGAAGACTGCAAAGGAAATGTGGGATACTTTGTGTACCGTCTATGATGGACCCACAATCACACTAGACAACAGGATTAACAACCTTGTTAGACAGTATGAACTCTTCTTTGCAAAACCAAAGGAGACACTCACAGAAACCTACACCAGGTTTACTGCTCTTATTAATGATCTCAAAGCTGTTGGGATCACAAAGGACAGCCTGATGCTGGTAAACAAGTTCTTGGATATCTTGCCTGAAGAGTGGAACTACTTTTCTACCATCTTAAGAAATTTAGGTACCATCGAAGGTATGGATCTTGTAAACTTATATGGATCCTTACTAAATGATGAGCAGTCAAGGCAGCAGAAGAGAAATGCCTTGGAAATGTCCAAGAGAGGTGATGCCTTAGTGGCCAGCATGAGACAATGTTAGTACATCCAGTGTGACGATAGCAGTCTAAGTATAGATAGCATTTGGTGTAAGTCAATCTACTTGATATTGAGTATTAACAAGTGTTTGATATGTGTTTGATTATGTATGTTTGATATTGATTGTTTGTATGTTTGAACTTGGTATAATGTATTACAAGAAGTTCAAACATAAAACTCAAAGATAAATTCAAACATAAGTTCAAATATAAGTTTGAATGAATAGGTTCGACTTTAGGCTAGATTCGAATTTGTCTGCAAGGACAAGTTCGAATAGGCCTTGGGCCAGATTCGAATTTGTCCTAGACAAACTCGAATCAATCAGTATAATTAAGGGTTAAACTCGATTAATTATAGAGACTTTTCGACACTTTCAGAGAGACAGACTTTGGCAGACGTTTATTAGAATGATTAGCAATGGCGATCTCGAACTTGCAAGTTATTAGAGAGTTGTTTCGGAGAGAATCATCGTGTAGGGGCGTTCTAAGATTTGACAGGTGTCGCGTCAAGATAGATCCGTATAGAGGCAGACCTTACAAGTGGTATCAGAGACAGGTTTTGTTCAATGATTTGACAGGTTTGGTGAAAAGGCTGACAAAAGATATTTCCTAGGTTATGTGCCAAACTCACCAAACAAATGGGTTTTTGTAGGTCCCGAGAGGTTCCCAAAGTATATAGTTATAAGCTGTAGAGGGGGGGTGAATACAACAATTTAAAAACTACACACTCTTTTCTCAATGTTTGTATGTATTATCAACAATTTGTTAATTACAAACAAGCTTGAATGCGGAATAGTTCAAGCTGAGATGACAGATACAACAGTATGTTCACTAGTCTAAGACAAACTCAAACTAGAATACAATGAATACGCTCACTAAGAAGCACTCACTGTATTTACAAGACTTAAGGGAACAGCTTATGTAAAACAGCTTAGACACACAGATGCTGGTTTACACAGAAGGCTTGCATGCATGAAAATCACACTTGCACGTTCACTCTTGGTTTCAGCACTTAGCTTTCTTCACTTCTCTTTCTGTCCTTAGAAGCTTCCTTTTATACTCACTCAGAGGATCTAAGAGAAACATCTTCATTGGACGGAATGAAAAAGGAGAAGTCTTGTTGAAAAGACAACATAACCTTTTCTGCACTTTTCTGAAAAGCAGACTTGTCTTCACATGTGCAGAACTTTTGTCTTTTTACTTTGTCTACTGTTGCATTGCCTTTAACTAATTTAGGAATGTCAACTTTGCGTCTTTCTTCCTTGTAAAGGCCTATTTTGATATAAGAAAAAGGTCTGTCACCCTTTTTCAAATAACCTTTTGTCTTCATGTTACAGAACAGCGTGGGCAGGCTGAGCAGTTCTGTTTTCCACTTTGTCTTCGACTTTGTAAACTGATCTTGTAGACAAAAACAATACATGATGACTTGGAAACATATTCCATAAAGTGTTTAGCCTGTTCACAAAGAACAGGTTCTGTTCACAAAGAACAGAACACTTTAAAAATGCCCAAGCTGCTCAACAGTGTAGAGCAGCGTAGACAGTTTATGTCCAGCCTGTTCAGCAGACAGAGCAGCTTGGACAAACTGTCTTAGTTGCAACACATGCAACATATAGAACAGCTTTAGACTGATATTGCAAATCATTTTCAGGTATCAATAAGGCATACAACAGGCCTTAAATTCAACCTTCAAATGCATCAACAGGTTTGATTATAAAATCTCCCCCTCAGATGTAGAACAGGTTTGACTGAGGCCTTTTTGTGCCTAACAGTTTTTAACAAATCAAATGGTACAGTAGAGATTGTGTATAACATTGATGTCACAAGTTATACACATGAACCCCAAACTGGTCCGGAATGGATTTTTGATTATGACAAAATTTTTGAATAATTTAACATTCCTTTGGATGGAAATGCAGGTACTATCGAACAGGACTTGTCGTCATTAAATCTGAATGACGAGGGTCAAAGCTTTCCGAGGACCACATTTCCATCAACTTCTGAGCCTACAACAACTGAGGGTAGATCTCCAGAAGAAAATGATTCTGAGTTGCCTACAAACGAAAATCAGACTACAAATTCCAACTCCGAGGACAATGTTCACGAGGAAGAAAATGTAGAGTCTGAAGCCGTTCCCCCGTTAGGCGAGATAGGATCAAATTTAGGAGATAATCATAGGGTTGACGAGATAGAAACATCGAGGATTAATAAGAATCATCCTATTGAGAGTATCATAGGAAATCCTAATGCTGGTGTGAGGACTAGGAGTAGTTTGAATAACTACACAGTGTTGTTGTCGATGATAAATGACTCCGAGGCTTTTCACACTTGCCTCTATTCGTGTTTCATCTCGCAAGTAGAGCCGAAGAATGTGCAAATGGCACTGAAGGACAACTTTTGGGTTGAAGTGATGCAGGAAGAACTGTCACAATTCAGAAAACTTGAAGTGTGGGAGTTAGTTCCATTACCTCGAGGAGAAGTTGCAATAGGAACCAAGTGGGTTTTTAAGTGCAAGAGGGATGATGGATATAGTGACTCGCAACAAGGCAAGGCTAGTGGTAAAGGGTTTCAACCAAGAGGAAGGAATCGATTACAATGAAGTGTTCACGCCAGTGGCAAGGTTTGAAGCAATCCGTTTGTTTCTAGCTCTTGCTTCCTTCAAGGGTTTTAAAGTTTATCAACTTGAGATAAAGAGTGCGTTTCTTTATGAGAAAGTGAAGGAACTGGTGTATGTGGAACAGCCACCCGGGTTTACTGATCCGAAGTATCCAGACAGAGTGTATCGGTTAGATAAGGCTTTGTATGGACTACATCAAGCTCCAAGGGCGTGGTACGAGACACTACCTAATCATCTTTTAGACAACAGGTTTGAAAGAGGGAGAATAGATAGTACGCTGTTTCTGAAAAGAAAAGGTGAACACTTTATCTTGGTACAAGTGTACGTCGATGGTATCATTTTCGGGTCATCAGACGAGCAGATGTGCAAAGATTTCGAGAAGGTGATGAAGTCGAAGTTTGAGATGAGTGCTTTGGGGGAGCTGAACTTCTTTCTGGGTTTGCAAGTCGAACAGAAGAAGGAGGGCATGTTTATTCATCAGACGAAGTATGTCTACGACATCTTAGAACGCTTCAGGATGGAAGGAACCAAGCTAACAGCTCACTTCAGCACGCCGATTCAAGTGTATCATAATCCGACGTTATATCGGGCCATGATAGGATCACTTATGTATTTAACTGCTTCTAGACCTGACATAATGTTTGCTGTGTGTATTTGTGCTAAGTTTCAAGCTAATCCAAAAGAGATGCACATGAAAGCTGTGAAGCGGATTCTACGATACCTCAAGTCGAAACCAAAGCTGGGTCTTTGGTATCACACGGATGGTGATCTGGAATTGGAAGCGTTTACGGATTCAGACTATGGAGGATGCAGCTTGAATCGCAAGTCAACAAATGGAGGTTGTCAGTTCCTTGGAGAGAGACTCGTTTCCTGGCAATGCAAGAAACAGACTTCGGTAGCCGTGTCAACGTGTGAAGCCGAATATGTTGCTGCTGGTAGTTGCTGTTCACAGGTTTTGTGGATACAACAACAATTGTGGGATTACAATTTGACTTATACTCATACTCCTATTAGGATAGATAACCAGTCAACTATTGCAATAACCATTAATCCAGTTAAACACAGTAAAACCAAGCACATAGACATAAGACACCATTTTATACGTGATTGTGCTGAAAAGAATTTAATTAAGCTGGTAAAAGTGGCAACAGACGATAATAATGTTGATTTATTTACCAAAGCTTTTGATAAGTCACGTTTTGAGTTTTTAGTTCAACTAAACGGAATGCGTAATCCAGAGTAACTTGACCTTAGTAGAGTTTATTTCTCTTTATAGCAGTAGAATTTCTTTATTTTATAGTAAGTTTAGTAGCTTAGAAAAATTTCTTTTTATAGTAAGTTTAGTAGGTTACTTTATTTTCTTACTCTTATTTATGAAAAACAAAAGAAAAAAGAGAGAAAACCATAAAAAGTTCAAAAAAAGAGAATATTAGAAAATGAGTTAAGTCTTAGATACATAGGTTCAAAGTGACGAAAATTAGCACAGTCGATACAATCTCTAAGTGTTAAGCTTTCACACATAATGCACCTTAACTCTAAGTGTTATACATTTTCTAGTTTGATGTGTTGGTAGGCATAATACACAAAGGGAATCTTAAGGCTAAAAAAATATTCAAGAAAAAGTCAGACGTGTCACTAACTTAGATATATGACCAATTAATGGTCTTAATTTTTATGTTAGAGACATACAGACATTGATTCTAAATGAGGTATGCAAATTTTCTGGGGGATGTATAGCAACATCAGATACATCTTAAAGAAAAGAAAAGAATAGAAAAAATCATGACACTGAATTGAGAGTCAAAACAAGTAACTCTGTTGTACGTAAGTACAAACCTGTTGCCTCTGTTTTGACTCAAGTTAGCAAGATAAGTCGCTTTGTTGTACGCCAGTACAGACCTGTCACCGCTGTCTTGCTAGCTTTAAAATAAACTTTAAGACAATCTAAGACACTCTATTGTATGTAAATACAGTACTGTGTCCGACGTTTGCCTTTTAAAGAAACTTTGCAATACCGAAAAGTTATAATCATTGTGTGTATGCCTTGATCATAAAAGTATGTCTAAGTATGAGACACGTAAGGTAGTTTCTTGATAAATAAAAAGGCCAAGGGATATCCAAAGTGTAACATGTTTAAAGGAAAAATAATACCAACATAGCCTAGAAATGTGTGTCACGACAAATAATCAAGGAATAAAAAATTCCCAAGTGTGAAAGTGTAATACTGAAAGTGTGTATCTAGCACCGCTATCTGATTGAACCTTTCTGTGACTTTCTCGCCAAAAATATTCTATTAGTGTTAGTATAGGATATAAAATTTTAAAAGTATTTTTGAGTAGTTTAAGTTTAAGTTTTATTCAAAATTTTAATTTTACTTTACTTTATTTTATTTTAGTCTATTTTATTTTATTTTATTTTACTTTATTTTATTTTTCTTTTTAGGAAAAAGGTCAAAGTTACTGGGGATGCATTTGTTAGTCGAATAAACAACCATTGCGTGAAAATCTTGTGCTTAGTGTAAATGAATTTTGCATAATTTGTTCCGTTGCTCGTAAAAGTTGAAAAAGTTTGAAAAGTTTGAAAAAGTTAATTTTTATTCAAAGATTTTCAAAATTTTCATTTAAATTCGAATTTAAGACAAAGTCGATGCGAAACTGTCAGTATTTTCGAATTTAATACAAGTTCGAAGGTGGTTAGTATATAAAGGTCAACAGTGACTCATTTATGTCATCTACCTTCGAGTTTAGCCATTCGAGTTTAACTACTGCGATTTCGAATTTATAATTTCGAGTTTACCGTTTCGAGTTTTTCACTATTTTTCGAAGTTTTGCTACTTTGTGTACGATTCTATAACAAAATCAAGGTATAAACATCATTATTATACAAGATTTAGGTAATCTAGGACTCATTTATTCCAAAAATCGTCGGATTTTGAAGTTTTAAGGTTTTAAACTTAGTGATTCAAAATCACAAGTTTTAACCGGTGAAACCTCTAATTAGTCACATATATCTTCGATTAGAACCTACTAGGACTAGTGAATACTATTTTCTAAGTCTAATATGGTTTAAATCATGTATTTGTGTTCGAAATGTACCGAATTCGAGTTTGTTCATAATGTTCGACTTTGTCCGTAATTCGAACGTGTCAGTAAACTCGAAATCAAGTCAAATTCGAACATGTTTTTCGACTTTAGTATTAAAGTTGAAATATTTGCATAATTTTTGAATTCAAACTTGTAGAAATTCAAATGTGTTGGATTTTGGACTTCGAAAGTTCAAAATAAAACAAATTTGAAATTAAACAAGTTTCAGTTTTATTTTTCACTTCTAATATATTTTATTCTTTAATGTGCAGATATGGGGGAAAGAGCTTTCTTTCAAAAGCATAATATGGTTGTATCGCCAGATCGGGAGCTTCCTGAAGCTCAGGCGTTTAGACCAATGGTGGATTTCTTGGCACATTCAAGGGTTGCATATGCACTATCGCACAATGTGCAAATCGTACTACCATATGTCAGACAGTTTTGGGATCATTTGCAAGTAGACTGTACCGTGATGCCAACGGTGTTAATGACAAGAGTTGCTGGGCATCCGATTGTGTTTTCTTCTGATGATCTGCGTTGGATTTTGCAGCTGGGGACAGTAGAACAGGAAGCTGGGCCGATTGATTTCCCATTGGACATAAGGCAAGCGGCCTTTTTGAGAATGGGTTATGGACTGGATATAGCCAAGGCTTTGTATATGAAGCCCGGTCTGATAGGCCAATGGAGGTACCAAGCACACGTCATTATGGTGTGCTTTGCACCTAAAAAGGCCGGTTTTGACTATATGGTATCGAAGATGCAGTCATCGATGATTGCATTGGTGTATAATAAGAATTTAAGCTTTTCGGAAATGTTCTTTGCAGAGTTTGTGCACCAAATCACGGCTCCGGTGCGGGAAAGATTTCTGATGTATCCGCGGTTCGTAATGATGCTGATTCGACACTTTTTGCCGAACTTGCCACAGCTAGCAGATATTCAGAGTGTGGCGGTGATAGACAAGCGTATTTTTGCAGATTGTCAATCACATAACGCCCGTAGGGCCGACGTGGTTAGACCACTGGATGCACCTCTCTTTGGTGCCGTGGTAAATCCAGATTTTGTAGCCCCAGAGGGTGAGAACTGGGCTGGGGAAGGACCGTAGCCGCAGCAAGTACAGCCACAGCAACAACAACAACAACGTATTCCACAACAACCGAGAAGGAGGCAAAGAGTTCAACAAAGACCGATTCGGGCTTCAAGGCCAAGCTCCAGCAAGGTGCAAGAGTCAGTGGAAGCAGGTCCTTCATCGGACGTTGCAGGTCCTTCTGGTGTGGCACCAGTTATTGATCCTCGAGTGGAAACTCCGGAGGAAATTTGGGCTCAAGGCTCTCATGCACAAGAAGATATTACTACTGAGCTTATTGGTGATATTCTTGAGCCTCCAGCTAGTTTTGATGATCTAATGCACGACATCGATGAATATTAACATGAGGAAGAGGGTCAAGCTATGACCACCTCAGAATCTAAGTCTGAGGAAGCTGAAGAGATAGAGGTTGGGGAAGTAGCTGAAGAAGCAGTCGTTGAATCTGTTGACCCATCTGTACGTATTGGGCAATATGGCTCAAGACAAGTGGTCAGTCTGAGAGAAGAGGAAGGAAAAAAAGCAGCTAGAAATTCAGATGACGATGATTCCGATTTGGAAGCTGATGATTTGACCCCTCTAGTGCCAAGACAAAGGGCAAAACGACACAGATTCATGCAGGGAGCTTCATCTGCTTCTGCTTCAGAGCCTGAGATTCCATCCGCTCAACCATCTGTTCAACCACCAATCACTCCGTCCCTAATCACATCTATTCCATCCACTTCATCCACATTCACAGACAACCAGCGTTTCTCAGAGCTGAGAAGCAAAGTGGACTTCCAGACAGTCCAAATCTTCCAACTCACAAAAGCAGTCACCGAGCTTCAAGAGCATAATGCAAAAATTGATCAAGAAAATGTTGAATTGAAGACGTTTATCGCTGATCAAGCTGCTGAGATCAGAACCATGAGGTCCCTCCTCGAGCAGCTAATGAAACAAGGTATGGAAGCTGGTCCCTGCTCCTAAAGGTAAAACTATAATTGGCACCAAATGGGTTTACAGGAACAAGATGGATGAGCAAGGTCATGTCAATAGAAATAAGGCAAGACTTGTTGCTCAGGGCTATAGACAGGAGGAAGGTATTGACTATGATGAAACATTTGCTCATGTGGCCAGGCTAGAGGCAATTCATTTGTTTCTAGCCTACGCTGCTCATAAGAGCATGAAGGTATTTCAAATGGATGTGAAGAGTGCATTTCTGCATGGAAAGCTGCAAGAAGAAGTTTATGTCAAGCAGCCTCCAGGTTTTGAAAATGAACATCATCCAGGTTTTGTCTATAAGTGGGACAAAGCCCTCTATGGTCTAAAACAAGCCCCTAGAGCCTGGTATGACACACTTACTGATTTCCTTATGAGCAATGGTTATTCCAGAGGTAAAGTGGATACCACACTATTCATAAAGAATGTGAAGTCTGATATTATGCTTGTTCAAATATATGTGAATGACATAATATTTGGTTCTACTAATGAGCAATTATGCAAGAATTTTTCATTACTCATGAAATCAAAATATGAAATGAGTATGATGGGAGAACTTATCTTCTTTCTAGGATTACAGGTTAAACAAACCTCAAATGGAATTTTCATAAATCAAAGAAAGTATACTTTAGATCTTTTGAAAAAGTTTAAATTTGATGAAAGTTCTCCTATTAAAACCCCAATGGCAACCAATGTAAAATTGGATGCAGATTCAGTGGCAAAGCTGTTTCTGTAACAGCTTACAGAGGCATGATTGGGAGCTTGCTGTACTTAACTGCTAGTAGACCTGATATTGTGTTTGCTACCTGTTTATGTGCTAGGTTCCAAGCTGATCCAAAAGAATCACATCTAGCTGCTGTAAAAAGAATCTTCAGATACCTTAAGGGTACACCAGGTTTGGGCCTTTGGTATCCCAAAGACTCAAGCCTTGAACTAACAGGTTATTCAGATTCTGATTTTGCAGGCTGCAGGCTAGACAGGAAAAGCACAACAGGTGGATGTCAACTCCTTGGTGGTAAGTTGATAAGTTGGTGTAGCAAGAAGCAGAACTCAATATCTACTTCTACTGCTGAAGCTGAGTACATTGCTGCTGGAAGCTGCTGTGGGCAGATTCTGTGTATGCAGCATCAGCTTGAAGACTATGGACTTGTATATAGGAAAACTCCTATTCTGTGCGACAATACAAGTGCCATAGCTATATCCAACAACCCAGTGTTTTACTCCAGAACAAAACATATAGAGGTCAGACATCACTTCATCAGGGATCACATTCAGAAAGGTAATGTGGAGGTAAGTTTTATTTCCACTGATGAACAGCTTGCAGACATTTTCACCAAACCTCTTGATGAAAACAGATTTAATTATCAGGTAAGCAAGCTGGGCATGTTAAACAAAAGTGACTAAGTGTCCAAAATGTTCTAAGTCATTGTATGTCTCACACTGGTCAGGTTTTGCAAAACAGCTTAGACAGAACGGGCTATGCATGTTCTATACTTAGCTGTTTTCTGCATAACTTGAACAGCTTGAGCATATAACGGGTTTGACAATAACAGCTTATATGTCAAGCCTGTTCTGATGATCAAACCACTACCCTGCTCACTCTTTCAATCTGTCATATAAGACATTGTCTTGTAACCTGATCAGCTATTGAACACAACCTGTTGTTACATAGCTGAACAGCTTGAAGGAACAGCTTGAGAAGTGAACAACTTGTGATGACTCTGCTTATCATAGGTTTGACCATCAGCTTCGACCATCCGTTTTAATTACCTTTCTTCACAATTAAGTTACTTAATTTTTGTTTTTATTTAACTTAATTACTACGGATAATGTGGGTTTACGTGTGTTAGTGATTAAAAAGGGCTCAAGTGGTCTGACATGGACAACCAATCCGTTTTCCGTTAACGACCTTTTTTAAATCAACCGCCCAAATGTTTCTCTCTCATACCCACTCACATTCAAATCCTATAAATACCCCCTACTGTTTCATCTTCGTCTTCCTCACTACTTCCATAAATTCCCAAGAACCCTAAAATCGACTAAGTGTCATGTGCTTCTGCTACTTTCCCTACGTCTCAAATGGCTTACCAAAACAACCCCTTTCTATCAGTGTTTGTGGGTGCTGATGTTTAAAAACATGCATCAGTCACCACAATGCTAACTCTGAAACCTACCAACTATATTGCAAACTTAACCATCCCCAAAAACTATGTGGGGAAAGGCTATGAACGAATGGTGGAGTTTCTGAAAGTTCATCCGTTGAACTATGCCATGACTGCCACTCTTGGTGTCCTGTACCAGGAGATGGTATATGAGTTCTGGTACACCTGTGCCTACAACGCAGATACCAAAGTCATCAAGGGCAGCATACTCATTGGGACTCAGACCGTTGAGATCAACATTCGTTTGATCAGGGAAGTTCTTCGACTCCCTGTGGCTGAAAAATATGATCAGCCACAGCCTGAAGATGAACAGATGAAGAATCTGCTACACTTCTGTGGTGTAGCAGAACCAAAAGTTGGAGCTACGCTGTTTAGGAAGGACTTATCTCCAACCTACAGCTTCTTATTTGCCTCTGTGGTGATGTACTTCAGCAGCAAAGTTGGTTCCTTTGACCAACTGAGCCGTGATGAAATCCCTGTAGTTCTGCAGCTTGTGGATGGAACTACAATCGACATGGCAAAATGGATTTTTCTGAATTTGAGGGGCCTGGTGTAGCAGGAGACACGTCCAGCTGCTGTTCGTTATCCCAGGTTTCTGAGCCTCATCTTCAAGCACATTTGTTGTGAGCACTTGTATAACTCTCAGCCTTTACTTCGTACTGCTGCATTCCCTGTAATATGGAATAGATTTTTCTATACACCTCTTCTCCCTAATGAGCCTCCTCTATCAACACCAATGAGGAGGTTGTTAGGATTGGTGGAAGGACCCTCTGCTGTGAGGGTGGATCCAGAAGCTGCTCCTGCTGGAAAATCCAAAGCCAGGGTCATATTCATTAAAAGGACCCTGGAAAAGACTGAAGTTGGGCCTGTCCACAAGAAGGCCAAAACAGCTAAGTCTAAGTCTGCACCATCACCTTCTGTGGCTGAGGGAGAGCAGGCTCCTCACCCTGGTTCATTTTTTGAACCTGAAGCCTTTGTGGTTAGTGCCTCTGTGGCACCTGAGACTATGGAACAGTCTAACCCACTTGTTTCTGACCCAGTCTCCAAAGCTGTCCAATCTGAACCTCTCATCTCCTCTCCAAAATCACCCACCTCATCTCACATATTATACCAACGTAAATCCATAGCCAGATAGAAACAAGCAGCCAAAACAGCCCAAACCAGCCCCTCTGTTCCCTCTCAACAGGGTTCAGTTGAAAAAGAAGCAACCTCTGCTGCCTCTCCTATTTTGGGAGAAGGTTCAGCACATTTGGAGCCTACTTCACTCCATCCTGAGTCCACCCAGAGTCAGCCAGATAGACCCTCTGGTTCCTCCCAACAGGAGCCAGTTGTACATAAGGAGACAGCCACATCATCTATTCCATCCTCCCAACAGGTTGAGCATATTGAAAGACAGGAGTCCTCTCCACTCCATACTGTGTCCACACTATCTCCACCACATACTTCTTCACACCCTGAGTCTGCACGAGGCGCCCACACTGCTGGTTTAGACCAACCAGTAGATCAGCCTCAAACTTCTGCTCTTAATAAAGCAGTTGTTCTACACCAAACAGTTGCTGAAGGACCAAACACCCAAGCTGATGAACCTCAGGGAACAGAACATCCCTTTGGTGAGGCTGCCCCTGTCATGCAAACTCCATCAGCAGGCTTCACCACTGCTGATGTTGAAATGCAAATCCCATCTCCCAATGATGAGGTACCTTTAAACCAAGGTACTGCAGAGGGAACCACCACTGACCTTAATGAAGGTGTTGCAACACAAGCAGCATCTGAAAGGCTACCATCCTCTAACCCTCTCCTGATGATGTAGCTACTGCCACTGCTGAAGGACCCATCGACCCCTCCAAGCTGGGCCACATCACTTTTGCCCAGGCTATGGAGCTTCATTCCAAAGTACCCTCTCCTTCTCCATCACATCCCCATACACCAGTCTCATCCTCTTCATCTCCATCTACCCACTCAAAACAATCCACCCATACACCTCCATCCCCTAAAGACCTGCCTATGAAGGATCAGCTTTCCTTGTTGGCCAACAAAGTTGGTTCTTTAGAAACTTCCATGTCTTCTCTACCCTCTCTCATTTCAGACTCTGTGTCTGAACAGCTTAAGGGATTCTTTGATGTGTTCAAGAATTCCTTTCCATCTACTCCCCAAACTGACAACTCCTCACAGCTTCTTACACTCACTGCACAGCTGCAAAATATCTCCGCCTCCCTCTCCTCAATTCTTTCACTCAAACAGGACTCTGTGTCCTCAATAACAGCCATCTCTCAACAGCTGTCATCTCTCCTCACCACTTGCAATTCTACACTTCTGCAACTTTAGCCAGCTTAAACACCTTAATAGGCTCTCTATCAAATTCTGTGTCAACAAACCTTACTGATGTGCAAGACTCTCTGGAGTTACATCTTGCACAACTCCAAAGTTTGCTCTTCACAGCTTCTGATAGGGAAAAAATTCTTAAGCTGACCTCCCTTGCTGATTCCCAATCATCCTCTCTTCAAAACTGTCTTTCTCAACTTGCAGCGGTGAAGGACAACCTGGCTTTCTTAGTGCATAGCCTGGTTAGTCCCAAACCTGCTGCAAAAAACTACTGGCAAGCCTGCTAAATTCGTTTCTCCAGGCAGACCAGTTGTTGAAGGTGCTAGTCCATCTCCTTCAAAGGGGGAAAAGTTGTCTGCCTCTAAGACTAAGTCTAAGGGGGAGAAAACTTCTTCTCCTAAGGAGAAATCAGTATCCACTGGTCAACCAGCAGGAGCATCTGCAACGGCTACTGGTACAGTGGAAGGTGCTTCTCAAGCTGCTAAGCCTACTCAGGCTGAATCTCCAAACCCTGCTCAGTTTAAGGGGGAGGAATTTATTCCTGAGGACAGGCCAAGCAGTAGAAGGAGGCATCTCATTTTAGAGGAAGAAGAAGAAGAGGAAGATACCCCTGAAGCTGTTATCACTACAACAGCTAAAGGAAAAGAAAAAGCAGTGTTTGATCCTGAACAGCAGAAAGCAGCAGAGTTAAATTTTCACAAAGCCAGGGCGAAGGAAATGGGTCTTCCCATGGATAAATACTATGAGCTCAGAGATGAACAGCTTCAAGCCCTGGAAGCACTAAGAAAAGAAGAAGCCTCTGCTAAAGCTGCTAGAACTTTTGCACTTCAAGAGGCAAGTTAAAAATGCCCTCTCTGGATGTGCAAAAGAAACTGATGGAACCTGCTAAGGGATCAGCTGGTGAGAAGGAAGTTGAGAAGGAAGTGGGTGCTCAGGTCTCTGTGACCAAACCAAAGCAAGCATCCTCTTCAAGGGCCCAGTTCCACTTTGACAACTTGGAAAGGAAAAAGTTTCATGATGTTGCTGATAGAAGGCTAGCCAAGGAAGCAATTGTCAAAGCTGTCCCCACATCAAAAAAAAGGCAAACAGTGGAAATTGCAAATAACCAGAATGGGTGCAACAGGCGCAGAACTGGAAACTTATGACTACACTGATGTTGCACAGATGGGGTACAGGGAATGGGTTGAGCTGGCAGTTGCCCTAAGCCAGTCTAAGTCTGAAACGGCTAAGACTATCAGGGCATATATTAAGAAGCTGATGGAGAGAGTGAAAGATCTTGGCCTGATCTCAAAAGAAGTTAGTGAGGGTGTCTCTGTGACATACCCCAAGATAAAGGCCAGGAGGACAAGAAAGGATTTTGAGCTGGAGGAACTCCTCATCTTGATTGAGCAAGGTGATTATGCCATTGAAGTGAAAGGAGTTGACTACAGCCTGCCTAGTGGAGTAGAGTTTGAAGAAGGCAAGATTATTGAAGAACCTGAGTTGGGGGCATTTTTTGTAGATCCCTTAACACAGAAGAAAGTGCTTTCAGAGAGCATCAGATCTATACAAGGTGGATGTGAGACAGCTTGCAGCCTTCAGACTTGCAGCTTCATTCAGGCAATCCAGCAGATGGAGAGCAGCCGTCTGGGACCACCTCAAAGGCTTTTATGAGAGAGGTGAACTTCAAGATCCCATGTTTATGATACTCAGAGTTGAAATTCAAGATCTGGAGGAAACAAGGGAAGAACTTGAAAAGATGTTTGAAGGACCACCGCCACTGGAGTAAAGTCCACCTACTATCTGAGTAGGTGAAGAATGGAAGCTGTCCATTTGTTGGATAGGCTTGCCATTATCTACTCCCAATATCAACAGTCCAAAGTGTTGAATTTTGTTGTACATTAGTTGTACTTAGTTACATCAGTTGTAACTTTTCTTATTTACATTAGTTATAATATACATTGGTACATTAGTTGTACTTCTGTAAAAACATGTGTTGTTTATGTAATCAAAATCAGTATATATAAACTGATCTTTTACTTTACTTAAATGTTGTAATTACATTTCAGCAAGATGTATTGTAAAAAGTATAGTGATTATTGATTAAATCAGCTTAGGCTGATTATTGCAAATAGGGGGAGATTGTTAGGCACAAAAAGGCCTCAGTCAAACCTGTTGTACATCTGAGGGGGAGATTTCTAATCAAACATGTTGATGCACTTGAAGGTATAATTTAAGGCCTGTTTAATGCCTTATTGAAACCTGAAAGGTGATTTGCAATATCAGCCCAAAGTTGTTTACCATGTTGCATTCGTTGCAACAAAGGCAGTTTGTCCAAGTTGTTCTGTCTGCTGAACAGGCTGGACATAAACTGTCTACGCTGCTCTGTTCTCTTGAGCAGCTTGGACAATCTATAAGTGTTCTGTTCTTTGTGAACAGGTCAAACACTTTATGGAATATGTTTCCAGGTCCTCATGTATTGTATTTGGCTACAAGATCAGTTTACAAGTCGAAGACAAAGTGGAAAACAGAACTGCACAGCCTGCCCACGCTGTTCTGTTACATGAAGACAAACGGATATCTGAAAAGAGTAACAGACCTTTTCTTATATCAAAATGGGATTAGCAAAAGAAGAAAGATGCAAAGTTGACATTCCTCTTTTGGTTAAAGCCTTATGCAACAGTGACAAAAAGAAAAAGACAAAGATTCTGCCATGTGAAGACAAAGTTACTTTATCAGGACGTGCCGAAAGGTGTTTTGTCTTTTTGGAAAGACATTCCACTATCTCATCTATCCAATCAAGAAGCTTCACTGAGATCCTCCTTTTGAGTATAAAAGGAAGCTTCTAAGGATTGTGAGACAATCAAGAGTGTGAAACCAGATCATGCATTGAAGTGTGTTATTCCATGCATGCAAGTCTGCTTATATAAAACAGTAGAGTGTGTCTAAGTTGTTCTTGTATAAGCTGTCCATCTGAGTCTTGTAAAAACAGTGAGTGCATCTAAGTGAGTGTAGTCATTGTATCTAGTCTGAGTGTGTCTTAGATTAGTTGAACAACTGTTGTATCTGTCATCTCAGCTTGAACCTTTCCGCATTCAAGCTTGTTTGTAATTAACACTTGTTAATAATATACACAAACATTGAGAAAAAGATTGTTAAGTTTTAAATAGTTGTATTCACCCCCCCCCCCCCTCTACAGCTTAGAACTATACACTTGGGAAACCTTTTGGGACCTACACATAAGGCTTTAACCAAAAGAGGAAAGTCAAATTTGCATCTTTCTTCATTTGTTAAGGCCATTTTGATATAAGAAATGGTCTGTCACCCATTTCAAATATCCTTTTGTCTTCATGTAATAGAACAGCGTAGGCAGGCTTTTGCAGCTGTTTTCCACTTTGTCTTCGACTTGTAAACTAATCTTGTAGCAAAAAACAATACATGAGGACTTGGAAACATATTCCATAAAGTGTTTAGCCTGTTCACAAAGAACAGAACACCTAGAATTTGTCCAAGCTACTCAACAGAATAGAGCAGCGTAGACAGTTTATGTCCAGCCTGTTCAGCAGATAGAACAGCTTGGACAATCTGCCTTTGTTGCAAGGAATGCAACAGGGTAAACAGCTTTGACTCATATTGCAAATCACTTTTTATGTTTCAATAAGGCATAAACAGACCTTAAATTATACCTTCAAGTGCATCAAATAGGTTTGATTAAAAATCTCCACCTAAGATGTAGAGCAGGTTTGACAGAGGCCTTTTTGTGCCTAACAGTAGATAAACTGCATCTACATAACTGAAAACGCAGAAAAAACCTGCGGAAAATTAAAAACACGCAGAAAATTCAATTTATTTAGATTTTTAATTTTCTGTTAAGTTCTAGAAATTAAAATAAACCTGTTTTGAACATAGATAGATCAGTACGATGCCTATATTAATATCACACGATGAGGTAAGAAATTACAATGCTGGTGACTATACTTACAAGTTTGCAATCATTAATAAGAAAGCTCACAACTTTTGCTATCCGATAAAGACCCCAAGCATAGTATTCGTTCCTGGTGTGAAAAACCAAAAATTAGAAAATGAGGGGAAATATATCCCATTTGATTAGAAAATATAAAAAATGACAAGAAACTTTCAAAGTTTCACTGCTGGATAATAATATGCAGATAAACTGCATCTAGATAACTGAAAGCACAGAAAAAACCTGCAGAAAATTCAGATTATATAGATTTTTAATTTTTTGTTAACTTCTAGAAGTTAAAATAAACATGTTTTGAACATACATATATCAGCATGATGCCTACACTAATATCACACGACGAGGTAGAAAATACAATACGTGTAATTATACTTACAAGTTTGCAATCATTATTAAGAAAGTTCACAACTTTTGCTATCCAATAGACCCAAAGCATAGTTGTAGGTCTAAAAAGGTTTCCCAAGTATCTTTAAATTAACTGTAGAGGAGGAATGGTGAATACAGTTTATCCTTTATCACACAGAGATTTTTCTCAATGTTTGTAGGTATATGTATTACCATTGTTAAAATTACAAACATGTTTGGATTGCGGAAAGATCCGAATAGAGATAACAAATATGAACAACAAATTTTAACTCGTCTAGGACACACTCAAACTAGTTACAATGATATGACTCACTAAGGTTCACTCACTGTTTACACACTCGGTGTTTACAAGACTCAAACTGACCAGCTTTGGGAAATTGATCAGCTTTGACACTTAGCTTTTTCACTCAAGTTAAACTGAATGTGCATGCATGAAAAACACACTTTCTTTTTGCACTCATGTTCTTTGTTTGTATATGTCTCTCTACTTCTCTCTCCTTGGGAGCTTCTCTTTTATATGCATTCAGAGGATCCCAGTGAAGCTTCTTTATTGGTTGTAGATAAACCGGGAATGTCTTGTAATGGGAAAAATTTGCTTTTCTGCACATTGACAAATCTGACAAAAGTAGTTTTATCTTCTTACAGCAGAATCTTTATCTTTTCCTTTTTGTCTAAGTCGTTTCGCTTTACCCCAAAGAGGAATGTCAACTAGTGACCTTTTTTCTTTCTTGTAAAGCCATTTTGGTATAAGAAATGGTCTGTCACCCATTTCAGATATCCTTTTTATTTTCATGCTTCAGAGCAGCTTTGGCAGATATATAACAGTTCTGATTTTCCACATTACCTTGAATATTTAGGTTGATCCCATCATTCAAAACTTTGCATGAAGATATGGAAACATATTCCATGAAGTGTTAAACCTGTTCACAAAGAACAAGTCCTGTTCACAAAGAATAGAATACTTAACCGTGTTAAACTGTCCAAAAGATATGGACAACTTAGACATAATCTGTCAAACCTGTCTAATAGATATGGACAACTTTGACAAACTGTCAAGTTACAACTAATGTAACAGTGTAACATAGAGTTGGGTTGATTTTGCAAATCACTTATCAGGTTTGCTCGAGGTATTAAAAAGCCTTAAAATCTCCCCTTAAGTGTATCAAACATGTTTAATTAGAAATCTCCCAATATGATATTGAGCAGGTTTGATTGATGCCTTTTTGTGCCTAACAATCTCCCCCTATTTGCAATATTCAGTCTAAGACTTGCGACATCAGCTTTCACTATATATTTTTACAATGTTGCAAAAAGAAATTACAATATTGAAGTAAAGTAAATGATCAGCTTATATACGATAAAACCTGTCTATAAACAACTGATGTTTACAAAAGAAAAGTACAACTAATGTACATTACAAGCTAAGCAGAGATTATCCTCAACAAAGGTTATAGATGGCAAACCTGTCACCAACTCTTTCTTACAGAGTTTGTTAATATTCTTGAAGTTCAGGTGTGAGAGCCTTTTGTGTCATAACCAATTGAGGTCCGCGTTAGAACTTGAGAGAAGACAGGTCTTTGTTGTTTGATCAGCAGATTCCATGTCTACTATGTATAAACCCTTCTTTCTTTGTGTACACAACACAACTTTGCCTGAGGATCCAATATGTATCCTAGGTGCTCATCAAAATTAACCTTGTAACCAGCATTACACAGTTGACTTATGCTAAAAAGATTGTGTTTCAGCCCAGACGCATAGGCTACTTTGTTAAAAATTGTAGCACCATCTTGGAGAGTACCATACCCTTTTGTGAATCCTTGGAAATTTTCACCAAATGTGACCTTTGGGCCTTGTTCAGGCTCAAGGTCACTCAATAGATCCTTGCAACCTGTCATGTGGCCAGAAAAGCCACTGTCCAAGTAGCAAACCTGCTTTGGTTGCTTAACCAGCAGAGTGACATAGTGAAACATTAGTTCTAAGGAGAATTCATCACAAGGATTAGTTCACCACCCTCATCAACATTTGTTGATGGACTACAAAGATTAACATTAATGTTTCCTATTAGGACTATATCAGTTTTGATACTTTCCTCAGTGGCATTGTTATTTCCAACACTGCTTGGTTGAGCAATGTTAGATTTAATAGTGGCACTAGGCCTTATGTCCACAGTTTCAGGACAATCTTTGGCCACATGAGTTTTCCTTCTACACACCTGTAGCACTTCTTCTTTTTAGGTCTTTTGGAACTAGAACTTTCAGAAACACATTCTTGGTTTTCTCTATTGGTCTTTACAATAAGTTTTACAAAATGTTGATTTGTTTTGGAAAGACCAACAGGTTTTGTGAAAAGTCCATCCCTACATTGTTTAGGAACAGCTTTGACTTTGCCTTTAGAATCATCAGCCTCAGAAACTTCCTTTTCATTTTTGGGAGGACATAAATCAAAATTGGAAGTTATAAATCTATTGTCCTTCCTGATTTTTGGAAAACTTATTTCCAAACTTCTCAGGTTTGACAGTGGCTTTGCCTTTACTCAAGTTTGATGATTCTTACACACTTAGGTGTTGTTTGTTTTTTAAGATGTTGATGTCTGCGGTCTGCGGACTTAGCTGTTGAAATCTGCGGTCTGAAGAGATGGTCTAAAGGTCTGCAGACATCCGCAGACGATGCGGCAGACGCATGAAGACGTCTACAGACGCGTGCATAAGAAAAAAAACAAACACACTTTCATATAAAACATCTTCCCGCGTCTTCGAGTTCGCAGACATAAGAGGTTAGAAGATCTTTTAAGAAAAAACAAACAAGGTCTTATAGTTGCAGAACCATTTTGTTTGGTTTTAATAAAAGACTTACTTTAATTTATAACTGATATACCACTATAGTATTCGTTCCTGGTGTCAAAAACCAAAAATCAGAAAAAAAAGGGATATAATTGCATCCTGTTTGATTAGAAAACATAAAAAATGAGAAGAATTTTCACAGTTTCACTGCTGGATAATAGTATGCAGATAAACTACATCTAGATAACTGAAAACGCAAAAAAAAAAAAAAAAAAAAAAAACCTGCAGAAATTTTAAAATATGTCCTGATAAATGCAATAAATAAGAGATAATGCTTGTTCAAATTACACAACTATTAAACTTTAATTACTACTAAATAAAATTACGAGATAAACCAGCCTGATTTAAAAACTATAATAAGATATAATGTAACACACTATGAGATAAAAATGCTCGATAGATAATACCTACCAATATATATACATAGTCAATGACCATTCAATTTCAACATATGGTAAGTGCAAAATACTGAAAGAAACTGCATCAGCAGTGTCAACAGGAAAAATAAGACAGTAACTTTTTTAGTCTTCTTTCACTATTCCAAAAACTACAACATATATTCTTTAAACGAATTCTTTGATTTGTTTATCATGATGACTGTTCCATTTGATTATCATTCTGTTGGATATGAATTACACAAAAGATGTAAATAATGAAAGACCAAGAAATTCGGTGGATGTGGAAAGCAGAATTCAAATTGAAGTTTCCATCAAAGAACCAAATCATCGAGAAATTCAGGTTTTTCTAATCCTTTTGATACTCATTTATTTACAAACTATTCAATGTCGACTTTTATTATAAGTCTAGATTTTTAACGCAGTAAACTTATATCATACAATAACTCTAGCAAGTTTATACAATTATTAAAAGCCTGCAGAAAATTAAAAACCTGCAGAAAATTCAAATTATACACATTTTAAATTTTTTGTTATCTTCTAGAAGTTAAAATAAACCTGCTTTGAACATAGATAGATGAGTGTGATGCCTACATTAATATCACAGGACAAGGTAGAAACTACAATGTAGGCTATAATTACAAGTTTGCAACAATTATTAAGGAAGCTCACAGCTTTTGCTATCCGATAGACCCCAAGTATAGTATTCGTTCCTGGTGTCAAAAACCAAAACCTAGAAAAACAGGGATAAAAAGGCATCCCGTTCCTTTAGAAAATATAAAAAATGTCAATAAATTTTCAAAGTTTCACTGCTGGAAAATAATATGTAGATAAACTGCATGTAGATAACTGAAAACACAGAAAAAACCTACTATAAATTAAAATTTTATCCTGAACTTATCAGACAATGCAATAAATAAGAGATCATGGTTGTTCAAATTATACATCTACTGAACAATAAATTACTACTAAATAAACTATGAGATAAACCAGCTGATTTAAAAACTATTATAAGAGATAATGTAACAAATTATGAGATAAAAATGCAGTTAAAATAATGCCTACTAGTATATAAACATAGTCAATTACCATTCGTTTTCAACATATGGTAAGTGAAAAATACTTAAAGAAACCGCATCAACAGTGTCAGCCGAAAAATAAGAGAGAAACTTCTTGAATCTGTTTTCACTATTCCAAAAACTACAACATTTTTATATTCTTCAAACAAAATTCTTTAATTAGTTTATCTTCAGATTGTTCCATTTAATTATCATTCTGCAGGATATGAATTAAATAAATGATGTAAATAATGAAAGATTGGGAAATTATATTGATGTGGAAAGCAGAAATCAAATTGAAGTTTCCATCAAAGAACCAAATCATGGAAAAATTGAGTTGTTTTTATCCTTATGATCCTCATTCAATTAAAAACTATTCAATGTCAACTTTTACTACGGTGTTGTTTGTTTTTTTAAGAGGTTGATGTCTGGGATATGCGGACTTAGCTATAGAAATCTGCGGTCAGAAGAGATCGCCTAAAGGTCTGCAGATGTCCGCAGACGCGGGAAGACGTTCGCAGACACGGGAAGACGGAAAAAAAACAAATGCACTTTTATATAAAACATCTTCCCGCGTCATCGAGTTCGCAGACAGAAGAGGTTCGAAGATGTTCTAACAAAAAACAAACAAGGCTACAAGTCTAGTTTTTTAACGTGGTAATCTTATATGATACAATAACTCTAGCATGTTTATGCAATTATTGGAAACCAGCGGAAACTCAAAAACCTGCAAATAAATATTCAAATTATACAGATTTTTAAGTTTCTGATAACTTCTAGAAGTTAAAATAAACCTGTTATGAACATTGATAGATATGTATGATACTTACATTAATATCACATGACGAGGTAGAAATTACAATGTAGGTGACTATACTTACAAGTTTGCAATAATTTTTAAGAGAGCTCACAGCTTTTGCTATCCGATACACCCCAAGTTTAGTATTCATTCCTGGTGTCAAAAACCAAAAATCAGAAAAAGATGGGATAAAAATGCATCCCGTTTGATTAGAAAATATAAAAAATGACAAGATATTTTCAAAGTTTCACTACTGGATAATAATATGTAGATAAACTGCATCTTGGTAACTGAAAATGCAGAAAAAACCTGCAGCAAATTAAATATTTTTGCCCTAAATATATTAGATAATGCAAAAAATAAGAGATAATGGTAATTCAAATTGTACAACTATTAAACTATAGGGAAAATTATGAAAAAAACCATCAAAGTACAAAATTTTTTCGATTAAGTCCCCATTTCATATTTTATTTCTGATAAGTCCCCAAACTGCTTAAACCTTTTAAATTGGTCCGTTAACCTGTTATAACAGGTTAACATGCTTAAACCTATTTTGCAAAAACCATCAAAGTATAAAAAATTTTCGATTAAGTCCCCATTTCATTTTTTTCCCTTATAAGTCCCCGAACTAATTAAACCTTTCAACTTTTCGATAAAATAAAACGAATTTTTTTAAACTTTTAAAAACGACGATGTTTATTACGATGACAGAGCATGCCATGTTTGTCTAGACCAAAAATAAGTTGGTTTGAAAATAATATTTTTTCAAAACGACGATGGTTGTTTGAAAATAATAAATTTTGTTAAAAGTCTGTTATTCCAGATAATATAAGTTGGTTTGATATAATAACTTAAATGATGATTATTTTGATCCTATGTTTGTCTAGACCACAATTTTTAAATATATTTAACTAGTTCATCCCGACTAAACTTTAAACAATAAAAATGATCGTTTTGATTTATCATTTTGTTTTTTTTTTTTTTTTGCATCTACATATGTGTTACGTGAGTGTCAATTGAACAATCACTTAAATTGATAAAACAACAAATAACATGAGTTTCATCAAGATAAGGGATTTATGTGGCAAAAAAATTAGTTGAGGGATTTATAAGACAAAATAATTTAGTTAATGGATTTATAAGACAAAATTATTTAGTTGGGGGACTTAATCGAAAGAAATCATTGATTATAAAATCCATGTCAGCAATTGCAACCCGCTTAACAGGTTACCGGTAACTTTTCTTGAAAAAACACCAAATTCGTGATTTTTATTTAGTTAAGGGACTTATCAGACAAAAAAATTGATTGAGGGACTTAATCGAAAAAAAACTTGTAGTTTGATGTTTTTTGTGAAATTTTCCCTAAACTATAATATACTACTACATAGACTATGAGATAAACCAGCCTGATTTAAAAACTATTATAAGAGATAATGTAACAAACTATGAGATAAAAATGCTGGAAAAATAATACACGAGTATACATACATAGTCAATGATCATTCGTTTTCAACATATGGTAAGCGCAAAATACTGAAAGAAAGTGCATCAACGGTGTCAACAAGAAAAATAAGACAGTAACTTCTTTAATCTTCTTTCACTATTCCAAAAACTACAACATTTTTATATTCTTTAAACCAATTCTTTAATTAGTTTGTTATGATGATTGTTCCATTTGATTATCATTCTGCAGGATATGAATTACACAAATGATGTAAATAATGAAAGATCAGGAAATTCTGTGCATGTGAAAAGCAGAAATCAAATTGTAGTTTCCATCAAAGAACCAAATCATGGAAAAAGTCGGTCTTTTTTTTTATCATTTTCATACTCATTTATTTACAAACTATTCAATGTCAAGTTTTATTACAAGTCCAGATTTTTAACGTGGTAAACTTATATTATAGAATAACTCTAGCAAGTTTATACAATTATTAAAAACCTGCAGACAATTCAAATTATACAGATTTTTGATTTTCTGTTAACTTATAGAGGTTAAAATAAACCTCTTTTGAACATAGATAGATCGGTATGATGCCTACAGTAATATCAAATGACGAGGTAGAAATTACAACGTAGGTGACTATACTTACAAGTTTGCAATCATTATTAAGGATGCTCACAGCTTTTGCTATCCGTTAGACCCCAAGTATAGCATTCGTTCCTGGTGTCAAAAACCAAAAAGTAGAAAAAAAAGGGATAAAAATGCATCCCGATTGATTAGTAAATAAAAAAAATGACAAGAAATTTTCAATGTTTCATTGCTGGATAATAATATGTAGATAAAGTGCATTTTGTAAACTGAAAACGCAGAAAAAACCTAAATAAAAAAATTTTCCTGAATTTATCAGATAATGCAATAAATAAGAGATAATGGTTGTTCTAATTATTCATCTATTAAAACTATAATTTACTATTAAATAAACTATGAGATAAACCAGCCTGATTTAAAAACTATTATAAGAGATACTGTACAAACTATGAGATAAAAATGCTAGAAAAATAATACCTACCAATATATACATAGTCAATGACCATTCGTTTTCAACATATGGTAACTGCAAAATACTGAAAGAAACTGCATCAACAGTGTGATCAGGCCAATAAGACAGTAACTTCTTTAATGTTCTTTCACTATTCCAAAAACTACAACATTTTTATATTCTTTAAACCAATTCTTTAATTTGTTTATCATAATGATTGTTCCATTTGATTATCATTCTGCAGGATAAGAATTACACAAATGATGTAAATAATGAAAGATCAGAAAATTATGTTGATGTTGAAAGCAGAAATCAAATTGAAGTTTACATCAAAGAACCAAATCATGGAGAAATTCATATTTTTTTATCCTTTTGATACTCATTTACTATTCAATGTCAACTTTTACAATAAGTCTAGATTTTAAACGTGGTAAACTTATATCATACAATAACTCTACCAAGTTTATATAATTATTGAAAACCTGCAGAAAATTCAAATGATACAGATTTGTAATTTTCTGTGAACTTCTAGAAGTTAAAATAAACCTGTTTTGAAAATATACCTATGTTAAAATAAACATGTTTTGGACAACCTGTTTTGAAAATAAACCTGTTTTAAAAACATTAATCCTACTGGAAAAAAAAAGTTTAATGTCTAAAATGGATCAATCATGAAAGTTGGTTGATATTTATGACATTTTCGTTTTATGAAAAGATGTAAGATAGATATAAGGTAAAAAATTATCAATATCGTGTAATGGTTGCCAAATTACCATAATGGACAAATGTCGAATGAACCTTATGCCAGAGCATTTTGTAATCCTATTATTTAAATCAGAGCATTTTACAAGTTTGGTTGGTATTCCTAAACCTACTATTATCAAAAACTATTTCTAGAATCTATTATAATCAACACCACCCAAAATTAGAAATAATGTATAGTGAATATGTTATCAGTGTAAATTCCTAGGCTTGTTTATTGCAATAGTCTTGTGGGATAAACTCCCAATCTGGCCTTCTCTTTAAGATACAAAAGGTAACAATTTGGAAGCTTTAGCAAATAAGTCAAACGATCATTAGAGCAAAATTTAGGTTCACTATAAATAGATTAAATTCAACCTAGTGTGTCATATCCAACAAAATATAATGGTTCTATTGACATACAATTCACATTAATATTATTGTAAACTCAATGTCTTATGGAATATTAATAGCAATGTTATGGCATGTTCTGAAATTTCCAGGGGAGATTAAAAGAAAATCAGAACACGAAAGCATCCATTTAAAGCTTGAACTGAACAGGTCGTTATGACAAAGCTAAAATTCTGATTTAGACACATTTTTCATGTGAATCTACCTTTTTTTCAGAATAAAGTAATTATACCGTATATGGGAAGAACTAAGAATCAAAAGAAATAAAATGATCAAACACACACAATACAATAAATGTAGAACTAACTTGATCGCAAATTCATCTCATTTTGTGCTAATTGTGTTTCAGACCACCTCAGAGGTCAGTGAAGAAGCTACAAATGTAGTCGTTATTTCTTTTGATGATGAGGTACAAGTATTATTATTTACATTTCACCACTTATCTACAATTAACACTAATTACTTTGTTGCACCCAAGTAATTCAAAGATAAAGCATAATATCTCGATAAACATGATCTATAACTATTATATATTATTACAGAATCTGGTGGATTGGGAAGAAACCACATATCGCGAGAAGCATGTGTTAGACATGACGCTTTAAGCGTTGTGTGTATGTGATATGTGGGAATGGCCAAAGGCCAAACCTTCCCCCCTTTCTCTTGAAATCGTCCAATACCAAACAAACACACACACACACACACATTCTTGCATTTTGAAAAAAAAAAAAGAGAGAGAAAAGGATGAAGAAATTAAGGTTTAGAAGGGTTTGATCAAAGATTGAAGGATTGAGGCTCAAAACTCAAATTTTGCATCTTCATTAAAGGTATAATCATCTCTTCTATTCATCTTCTCCCTTTCCTCTCCATTTCCTCCACTTTTAGAGGTGAAACCCAAAATGGGTTTGCGTTGAGTTGTTAAGTAGAGGCTCCAATCTTTTAGTATGTTGTTATATGATCAAAATGGAGCCATAATATGCAACTACATTGGTAGTTTGCGTTAGTTAGAGTTAGTTTTGTTTGTAATCTAATTTAGGGCTCAAATGGAGCCTTGGATCAATCGGTTGTATTGGGTGTGTTTTAGAAGCTGAAATTGATTAAGGCTTCCGGTTTGGAACCCAAAATGTGTTCGGAAAGGTTTTATGAGTTGGTGAGAGCATTGACCCTCTACGTTGCTATCCAACACTTGTTGACAACTCCTAATGTCAGAGTCACGTTTTTCCCAAAGTTGGAACATGAATCTGAGTTTGTTTGGTACCCGAATGACCCGAAACTCTCATGTTGTTACGCGAACTCACATTCGGGAGAACGTTATGGACTTAATAAGCTTTGGAGGCTTACATATTCATTATGTAAACATCATGTAGGTGAATTGGATCATTGAAGCCTATTCGAAGAATCTTTTTCCGGATTTTGGCATTTACGGGACGAATTGAGACATCAAGGCTATAATTAGCCAATTACTGTGAGTTCTAGGACTAATGTAAAAGAATGATTATATGTTAATTGTTGTTTATGGCATTGTTCATAACATGATATGTGACCATGCACAATAACATGCTAATTAATGTCAGGCATTCGATATGGTATGCTTAAATGTTTATATGCATGAATAATATGAATTGAAATGTGATGATACATGACTGATGACCTCATCGGCTAAACAAGTCATTTATGTGGTAATGATTAATCATTAAGATGAATTGCATAATAATTCCGAGTTGTATATTGGGTTACTCATCGTGACAATTTACTTGGGTATAACTGTTGATAAGGACTATTTCAGCAGGCTTATTAGAGTTTATTAAATGGCCTCGATGATATATTAAAACCATTACTGGTGAAGGGTTACTTTGATCACGTAGGTGGCCACTCTTAAATGGCTAGTTAGGCTAAATTGGTGACTACTCTTAAAGGGTCATATGTCTCACTATAGATTCTTATGAGGTTATTTGGACCTCATCTTTGGTTGTGGGTTTGATTAAACTTATAGGGATGTACAGGGCTTATGTGTGACAGGTGATGATGATCTAACTAGTCGGGCTGCAAGCATGGTCGAACTGGAAGCCTTGATAAGCGTTTTAAATCGTGACGACAGCAACATGCTGCCTTTATGTGATGGGCGATGATGATCTGATACGTTGGGCTGCAAGCATGTCTTGGCAACACTTGTGTTGTGGTGTCATTAGTATTATGTATTTGGTGATGTAACAGGCCACCTGCGGGTGATGATAATTAAATGTTACAGCATGCTACTATGACCATATGGAACCCCTACCTTGGCCGGATTTGCCCGAATGGGCGAGGTGGATTCCAAACTATTGAGATGGTTTCCTACCTTGATCGAATTAGCTTGGATGAGTGAAGTGGATACCAAAGATTGTGATTAGTCCCCACCTTGACTCGGCTGGGCTGGGTGGTTAAAGTGGAATTGTGTGATTGATTAATGTTGGAAAGTCTATAGCCTCGGATGGGGGCACATATTTGTGGGACATCTTATAGATCGTATATTCGATGTGGGACACCTATAGTCCTTAATGAGGATGAGGTAATCCCACTTTAACTTGGCATTGGACATCGTAACCTTGTAGACTTTAATAATTGTTATTACAGGTTCTGTGATATCGAGCGGGAAGCATCTAGTCTTCCTTATTGTTAAAGACTGTAGACTTGAGACTAACGGTATGCCATGGTTATCATGTTAGATTTCAGTAGCCGACTTTCCGGCCTTACCTATTTGTTTGCAGGATCATGACCTGTTACCTTGTAGACTTTAATAATTGTTATTAAGATGCATCAGTTATGATGCATTATTTGTAAAAGTTTTAATTCTACCCTAATTCCGCAAGTATTAATTTATTAATTATTGTTTATTAAAGTTAAATAATTATTATTGTTGTATGGTTGTTTCAATTTGGTATCAGAGATGTGGTTCATCAACCGAGTATAGTGCACGATACTCACCCTTAACCCATTGGATGATGCTTATATTGACCCACCTAGGCAAATATTATGACAACAAATTTAGGTTTGAAATTCGCCTAGGATGGGGATGTTTGGGTAGACGTATGTTTGTAATAAGTTGTGATATGTATATAAAAATTGATTTACATTTCAGATATGGTCGATAATGATTGTAGCCGTAATATAGGAGATGATGAATTGGACCCGAAGGAGGCTCAATTACTCTGCAAGATGGCAGAAATGGTAGAGTAGGGTCGAATAAGGAATGAGTTTATGATGGAAGGAAACATGAAAGTTTTGCAAGATGTTCTTAGAAATAATGATGAATTAAGTAAAGGGAATGGTAATAGGCAAGTTGGTTCCTCTTCTAAGTCGTTAAAGAAATGATGCTCTTTCCAAGACTTTATTAAATGTAGACCACCCGAGTTTGCAGGAGGGGTTCTACCCCTTTAATCTTTGTATTGGATTAAAGAGGTTGAGAAGAAATTTAGGTTATGCCAATGTAGCGAATCTGATAATGTGGAGTACAGAACTGCTTTGCTGACCGTTCCTGCATTAGTATGGTGGGATGCTGAGATTTCCATTTTGGGGCAAGAGTTTGTAGCTTCCTTGATTTGGGAGCAATTTAAGGACCGATTTAACCGACACTTTAGTCCATCGTCATCCTTGCTGACAACTAAGCGCGAGTTCATTCACCTCTCCCAAGGTGAAATGAAGATGGACGACAATATATCGCAGTTTAACTCAAATGCATTATTCATGGGGAAACTTGTGACAGATGAAACTCAAAAGATCGAGTTCTTTGTGGATGGATTGCGAAGGGAGATTCGAGAATTTGTTAGAATGTGTGATTTCCTGACATTTGAGAAAGTCGTGGAGTGCGCTCGACTTCGCAAGTACGAATTGTCCTGTGAGGATCGTGAGGTTCATTCCTCAGTGGGAACTATGATTGAAGTTCCCAATGAATTAGTTTGACCGTTACGTGTGGTATACCCAAGGAAAGTTGATCCCTTTTTACCATCTCTGACTCACTCTTCGTCGAGGCATCATTTTCTGCCCCGATCTTCAAGGTCTAAATCTTGACGTCAATGTTCGAAGTGTATGAAGTTCCATAGAAAAGTGTACGAATGACGCCTTGGTGTGTCATGAATGTGGAGAGACTGTACATGTTCGACCTAGATGTCCAATGCAAAAATTTACTTTGTTAGAAGTGTGGTAATGCGGACCACATAATTCAAGATTGCCCTCAATGGAAGGCTACTTTTGACAAGGCAGAAGCTACAGCCGAATATTACGAGTCCCCGTAGTGGAAGCATCATCTTCTAGTTATGTGCCTTAGGTACGCTTCCTTGAGACACTGTTATGTTTTGTTGCATTCTATTTGAGTTTTCCTGACAAAATTTCATTGACATGGAATCAATACACGTTTAATGAGTCGGCTTAATTAGGGAGCCAAGCTTATTCCTATGATGGTACGATATAAATTGTGTGATAATAGACGTGAGGTCTAGTCAATGGGTGTTGATAGCACTCCGATATTGTAATAGTGATAGACTTTATAGCTAGTAAGCAATAACCAATAATGAGTATAAGCAGAAACTCGGGTAATTGTGTAGCACTTTGGCTACCACCCTGTTGGTAAGCCAAAATCCGAATAACTTTTTAGATATAAAACTTCCTTATAGAATGTTAATTGCTATGAATAGCATTAGATTGTGCCAAATTAGAATGATAATAAGATTACTTCCAGTGGAACTGATATTATCTTTGAAAAGGAAATTTTGATAATTGATCGTAAATTTTTCTTAGAATTTTAGGAGTTGCGTTAGCGCAACGGGTGAAGTGGACGATTGGTGCCTCCAAGATTAGCCAATTGACAATGAAGGAGGTTAAACCAATAATGGTTTTGGGGGCTTAGTGACAATTGTTTTGCCATTGAATGTGGTTGAATAGACAACATGTGTCATCATATCGAAGTTATATGGCAAATTGTGTGCACTTAATCATGAATGGGTGTATATTTGCTTAAAATGTAAGAAGAGCCAACTTGTCCAACACAATTGATTATTTAATAATTTAACCCTTAATTCATGAGAAAGGTACGAGTAGCTCTAAGTCTAAATTGAGCATGACATTGTGGACTAGCTCTAAGTCTCAATTGAGGATAACACTTTGGACTAGCTCTAAGTCTAAATTGAGCGCTTATTTGATTATGGTTTACATGCTATAACCAAGTAAGAATTGCTTGCATGAAGGTAAGCCGAAGAATTTTGGGTTAATTGTGGTTAGTGGAAAATGTAGTAACTAGAGATGGTTATGTCGTGTAATGCGACCAAATGTGTAGTTGAACCAGCGAGAGTATGTTGTGTGGTGCAAACATGAATGGTGTCGTTAGTAAATATAAAGTTGTAAATTGTTATGAATCAATGTCATTAGTATGTGACAATCTCTACGTGCTTTCTAAGCGCGTATATTGAGGCATATGACAAATTAGCCTCTGCGGTGTAATAAAACATTTGGTCTTTAAAATACATTGTATTGTGTTGAGCCTTAGGATTCCAAGGACAAAATCTTTTAACGAGGGAAGAGTTCTAACACCCCAAAATTTGTAAAACAACTTAATAATGATTAATATAATGCTTGAGTGTAATTAATATGATTATGTCAAATTATCTAATTGGTTATTGAGGTTTTGAGAAAATATCAATTTGGGCACCATGGTTTACTTTTAAATTAAAATGAAATTGAAAGAATGTTGGAAAAGGGTATTTTTTTGTGTGTGAGATATGTGGGAGGGGCAAAGGTGGCCAAAGGCCAAACCTTCCCCCCTTTCTCTTGAAATCGTCCAACAAAAAAAAACACACACACACACACACACATTTTTGCATTTTGAAAAAGAAGAGAGAAAAGAAAAAAGAAATTAAGGTTTGGAAGAAATTGATCAAAGATTGAAGGAATGAGGCTCAAAACTCATATTTTGTATCTTCATTGAAAGTATAATCATGTCTTCTATTCTTCTTCTCCATTTTCTCCACTTTTGGAGCTGAAACCTAAAATGGCTTTATGTTGAGTTGTTAAATAGAGGCTCCAATCTATTAGTATGTTGTTTTATGATCAAAATAGATCCATAATATGCAACTACATTGGTAGTTTGAGTTAGTTTTGTTTAAAATCTAATTAGGGCTCAAATGGAGCCTTGTATTAATCGGTTGTATTGGGTATGTTTTAGAAGCTCAAAATGAGGTCAAAAGTGTTAAAATATGTTTTATGATCGTTCCCAAGTGTTGGTTTTGAGTTTGATTGCGTTTTGAAATTTTGGGTGTAAGACCCGTAGCGGGAAGAAGTGTACGTCTGTGGTCGACTCGACGAGTCGAAACCTGCTGTCCAAAAATTTGATTTTGAGCTATGGGGTCCTACTCTAACATCTAATACTTGTAAAATACATCTAAATTAAGCATTTAAAGAGTTCTAAAGTTTAATTCCACATTCGGGTCTCATAGAGTCCCGAAATAGATTAAGGCTTTTGGTTTGGAACCCGAAATGTATTCGGAAAGGTTTTAAGAGTTGTTGAGAGAATTGAGCCTCTATGTTGGTATCCAACACTTGTTGACGACTCCTATTGTAGGAGTCTAGTTTTTCCCAAAGATGGAACATGAATCCGAGTTCGTTGGTACCGGAATGTCCCGAAACTCTCACGTTGTTACCCTAACTCACAATCGGGAGAACGTTACGAACTTAATAAGCTTTGGAGGCTTATAGATTCGTTATGTAAACATCATGTAGGTGAATTGGATCGTTGAAGCCTATTCGAAGAAGCTTTTGCCTGATTTTGGCATTTACGGGACAAATTGAGACGTCGAGGCTATAGTTAGAGAATCACTATGAGTTCTAGGACTAATGTAAAAGAATGATTACATGTTAATTGTTGTCTATCTCTTAGTTGCAACATGATTTGTGACCATGCACAATAACATGCTAATTATGTCATGCATTCAATATGGTATGCTTAAATGTTTATGTATGCATGAATAATATGAATTGAAATGTGATGAAACATGACTGATGGCCTCATCGGCCAAACAAGTCATTTATGTGGTAATGATTAACCACTGAGATGATTTGCATGATAATTCCGAGTTGTAAATTGGGTCACTCATCTTGACAATTCAGTTGGGTATAACTATGGATAAGGACTATTTTGGTAGGCTTATTAGAGATTATTAAATGGCCTCAATGATATATTAAAACCGTTAATGATGAACGATTAGTTGGATCACGTATGTGGCCACTCTTAAATGATTAGTTAGGCCACATTGGTGACTACTCTTAAAGGGTCATATGTCCCACTATAGATTCTAATAAGGCTCTTTGGACCACATCTTTAGTTGTGGATTTGGTTGGACTTATAAGGATCTCTAGAGCTTATTCCCAGTTTATTGGAATTACGGAAGGTTCAATGTACACGATGTAGGTTGTGCCTAGTGTACTTGATTTATTTTTGGACTACCACTCCCGTTCTAATTCGGGGTAGATGTGATTGTGTATGTAACTTGTTGGGAACCACTTCTATAACCAATCAGGATAGACGTGGCCAATTACATATACATATACATATTACTTGTGTGGGGATCCGTCATGTGAGGACAACAATGGGCCGCCTATGTGTGACATGCGATGATGATCTAACACGTTGGGCTGCAAGCATGATCTGTCTGGAAGCCTTGGTAAGTCTTGCAGAATGTGAGGACATCAACGGGCACGAGCGATGATGATCTGACACGTTGGGCTGCAAGCATGTCTTGGCAACACTTTTGTTGTGGTATCATTAGTAGTATGTATTTGGTGATGTACCGGGCCACCTGCGGGTGATGATAACTAAACGTTACAGCTTGCTACTATGACCATATGGAACCCCTACCTTGGCCAGATTAGCCAGGATTGAGGTGGATTCCAAATTAGTGAGATGGTTCCCTACCATGACCGGATTAGCCCAGATGAGTGAAGTGGATACCAAAGATTGTGATTATTCCCTATCAACATAGTTACTGGTAATACGTACCATATCGACAAGTTATTTCGGAGTACAACGTGGATTTTGATCTATATAAATAATTTAGACAATCCACATAAGCATATAGATCATTTTCATACTTCTAAAAACACAAATATAAGATCATTACCGGTAAAAAAACGGTAATCAAAAGTATCATCTCAACAATAAACTTTAAGTACAAGTACCAATGAGATAAAAATATAACTAGATTAGTCGTTTGAGTAATTTCAGTAAAGTAACATACATTTGTATGACTTTAACACTTTATATTAATCTTAAAATCAATAAACAACTTTTTTTGTTTACCCTTTAATTGTCAACCTTTTTACAGGTTTTATGATATCGAGCGGGAAGCATCTAGTCTTCTTTATTGTGGAAGACTGTAGACCCGAGACTAACAATATGCCATGGTTATCGTGTTGGGTTTGGGTAGCCGACTTTCCGACCTTACCTATTTGTTTGCAGGATCATGACCTATAACCTTATAGACTTGAATAATCGTTATTTGGATGCATCACTTATGATTCATTATCGGTAAAATTTTTAGTTCTACCTTAATTCCGCAAGTATTAATGTATTAATTATTGTTAATTACACGTAAATATGTATTATTGTCGTATGGGTGTTTCACTAGAATTAGAAGCTGAGTTAGCTACAATCTCCTCACATGAATCCGGTAAATGTTATTTTAAACACATGTAGTACTTTAAATTGATCATAATTATAGTTTCTTGGGTATTAATTAATATAATATGTTAACATAATGTTTATTAACTGCAGGAGAATCTGTCCATGAGACGTATAAAACGTTGAAGGAGTAACCGAGTCTCAATTTTAAGTCACAATAGAGCTTATCAACTCATCGTGAATGAGAGTCTACTGGAGATGTTGGAACTGACGGACAAGAAGTTGTTGAAGAAGAGGAGACTGAAGAAGATGAGACTGATGGAGAGATGCTGATGATGAAAAGGGTACCGACGAAGAGGAGTAGCATGACAAATTCAATTTATATAATTTCATATTTTTATCGTCCTTTTAATTTCCATTTCATGTTTTTACCTATTTTGAATTGTTTGGAAAATTTTTATCTATCTTTATGAAAACTAATTATGTTTTCATGTTTTTAATACTAACCCATTATTATATGTTTTCATGTTTTGAACGTTCAATACATATATTTATTATTAATAAAAGTAACTAACTCTTAAATGGAATATAATTGAAAATATATTAATCAGATGCTTATATATCAACATGATTTATTTATTAAATATTATGGCCTTTCACATTATAAATAAATTTGTAAGTTATTATTATAACTGATGATTTTTTATATCAACCATAAAATATTTTTCTTATAATAATTATTATAATAAAAAAACTTAGACAAAATATATCTTTTATATATTCTTTAACCATTTGTATATTTTTAAAGGTTTATATCAATAACATATATATATATATATATATATATATATATATATATATATATATATATATATATATATATGGGTGGGTTCAATAGAAAACCTATATGCATCGGAAAACCCGGGAACAACTTTATAGCCATTGGATCAGATGATGCATCACGCGGGAATTTATTGCATCACGCGAGAATTGTGATGCATTTGTGGTGGTGCATGGAGGTTTTCCAATGTTTTCCGATGCATGTTGGTTTTCCATTGAACCTCTCCCTCTCTCTCTCTCTCTCTATATATATATATATATATATATATATATATATATATATACATATATAGAGAGAGAGAGAGAGAGAGAGGAAGAATATGATTCGAGAGAATATCACCCATTATGCAGCGCACCAGAACGTACCACCTTTAAAACTTTTTTAAAATCTTTTTTCATAAACTATTTAGTATTTTTAATATTTGATTCTAAGTTAATAATTAGCATTTTAATATTTGTACGAAACACAATAACATATAAAAATTTTAATATGTATCTGATAAACATAATGCACAAAATTAATATTTGTTAATTTCAAATTTAAAGGTTTATATCAATAACTAAATATTATAGAATCAGATACATATAGACAATATTATATAAAACTTGAAAAAACAGTAATGCAGTATCTATTCACAGTAATTTTTAAAAAATAAATAATATAAATAATTTATTAACCGAATATTATAAATACTAAAAATTAAACGTATGTGGTGTTATTGTTGTTTATATTTATATAAGTTTTTGTATCACAATCAGGTAGTTGTGTTGTACATAGACCAGAACGTTGTATTTTGGGCATATAATTTTTCTATTAGTGCACATATGATGTTCATATTCTGTAATCTGTCCGAGAATGGGTGGCCAAAGAGGTGTTGATTCTGTGTTTATTTATAAGTCTAAATGGCCATTAATTCTCTTCTTTTTGTTGCATTATAAGTTGAACAGTATTAGAAAAAAAAAAGAGTTGCTGAGTGTATTATAAGTTTTGTGTCTGTGTATTGCATGAAAACATAAGGACTTGTGTTCAGCTTGTGTGATGTATAGAGACTCTGAGACATAAAGATCTCATAGTGGAGGGTGGGGGGGGGGGGGGGAGGGGTGGGGTGTTTGTGGCAAAGACTCGTAGTAGCACCAATTACAATACATACATATGCATGAAAATCTATTAAGTGTTCGGAGTGTGTTGCATTAGACCTCCAAGACTTTGGCAAAAGCCAAGTCTCGGACTTGGCCATAAGAAGCACAACAAGCAGCAACAATGCATAATAACAAATAAAATATTTTCATAATTATCCATTGTGTCTATCAACCTGGATATTAAAATGCAGTTAGTTTATTAATTATTTAGATATTATTGTAGAAAAAAACATAAAAAACTTTTATTAACGATCAACCCTATAAAAAGGGATAATTACTCAAAGAAAAACGTTATTCCGCCTCTATATAAACCTGTATAATAAAATGTTGTTAGTTTTTTTATTTATTTGGATATCAATTGTACAGGAAAACCTTGAGAGAGAGCAAGATGTTGTCAGGGGTGGTGAGGAAGAAAGCGATTCTGAGAGAACATTAACAAATATTCTAGAAGGAGGTGATGAGGGAGTTGATGATGATGATGAAGGAGGTGGGGCTGGCGTTGAAACATCTGCAGTTGTGCGCTTATTTGAACAGAGAGAGGATGTTGTGGTTAGTGAAAGTGTGAGGGAGACCTAAACCGTAAACAGCCGAGAAACCACACACACTGTTAGCTCTCCTTTGAGAGTTGACATTGAAACAACTAGTATCCCACTGATAATTGCGCACCTCCCTAGCCACAAGATTCCATCTTTCTAGCATTTCATGTCTTTCTTCCTTCAACTATAATTCATGCCATAAATTGTTAAGTCCTTCTATAATAGCTATTGGCTCTCTTCTCACCTCCCCTTGGGGAATGAGGCTCTCGTTGAGAGATCCATTAGTGATTGGCCCACCCCTCCTAGCAAAGACAGAAAGGCACGTTCAGGTCTCCTTCTCAACAAGGAGATATTTCATTTGATCACAGGGATGTATCACACATGCTATCTAGGGATCACTCGGATCCTATAGATATTGAAATGAGTACAAGGTGCCCAGTGTACATTCCTTCTTCCACATGTCGTAGAGCCGATTGAGCATACATCTAGGACACTTGAGTAGGACTCATTTGTTGAGACATGTACAGAAGGACTTAGTGTCCCTGTGAGAATGACTATGGTGTCAGTTGCTTCTGTTGCACCGTCACTTGAGATGGTCGGAAGTTCTGCCAGAGCTCAATCAATGCCAACTCTGAGTGTAAGCCACACAAAGGTTCTTTTCACAAGTTCCACTATTGTGTCAACTGGAAGTCTACGTGACCCAGGTTTTAGCTCATTACCCTTTGTTACCAAAAAGAGACTGGATGTTGCAATTCATGGTGTTACACAGCAAATGTCATCTCAGTTGGAATTCATGATGTCACAGATGCTGGATATTCAATGATTATTAAAAGAGAAGGGTACATCAGAGGTTGAAGAAGAAAAATAAATTTCAAACAATGAGCTGAGGGATTTATGTTTCGAGCAGTTTGAGCTTAAGAATGAGTGAATGACTGGTTTAGAAAAGACAGTCGTTAATGCTCTTGGATCCCTATCAGAGAGATTTTCTATTCTTGAACAGTCCTGCAAATCACAAGTTTCGGGCTCGAAACGTAAACATGAGGATCATGACTTCTATGATGCTCCTCATGAGGGGGAGAAGAGGAGGAAACTTGGTGATTCCGATAAGAAAATGGTTTTATACGAAGCTAAAGATTCAGAGTTCAGAGGTTCTGAGGCAGGAGGAGCTAAAACAGACGATCCAGCTGCTTCCCAATGTGAAATGGAATTGGTTCTTCATGAAGATGTTCCAAATCCATTGAGTATGCATTCTGGTATCGATTACTTTGTAGAATATAGGGATTCAGATGGGGAAGAGAACGTGTTGATGATAGAAGGAGCTGAAAAAGAAGAGCTAGTTGAGGATGTTCTAAAAGACGATGTGCTAGTTTCCAAACAGACTCCAACGGTTGAAAAGCCTGCGGTTAAGGACTATGATGACAATGTAGCTCCTCTGTTCGGTGTCCAGTATAATTCAGAGAAGAAGCTCATGGAAACAATAACTCAATTCGACATGGTCAACAAGAAATTCATTACTGTCAAAGGAGAGGAAGATGAGTTAATTCCTGATTCAGTCCAAAGTGTCCTTGATAATGAGCTGATGGATAAATTCTTTCAAGACTTTGTTTTGGATGAAGAATCTGAGAAACAACATGATCATAGGATAGCCGTCCAAGATAAGTTTCGGAAAGAGATCGATGAAATGCTAAATCTGCTCAACCAAGAGGAGCTTAATAAGAAATTGTCTAAGGATAATCGGCTCAGACTAAATGCTCAACAAAATACCGATTTCATCAAGAAGTGAAACTGCCTTCCTTTCTTGGAAGATATATTAGAACGGAAAATCATTTGCAAGAAAGAAGCTCCCCTCTCGTTTTTAAAGTTGTTCAGAGTTATAGAACCATCTAGTCAATTATGCCAGTTTCCTGAGAAATCAAGGTCAAGCTCAACCGATCAAAGATGTCTGAGTGTTTCAGAGGATAGTTGAACTGAAGAAGACTGAAAAGGATAAATTTGTCAACATCTTCTATCCTACATTCATCGTGCTTCGATCTGATAATAAAATCTACAAGTTTCGCGAGGCATATATCTTCTCGGTCTACATTGAAGACATTGAAGATCTGTTTGACGAACTATGTAGAAATAAAATAGAAGCAAATTGTCGGTTCACTCTCAAAGCAATCTTCCACTTCATGCACACGAAATAAAGGAAGAGACTAATAATTTTTCATTAGAATCTCATTATTTTGTTCAGCAACTAGGAGCACTGAGTTGAGTTCAAAATATCTAGTAAATTTCTGCATGAGATATTGTTGTTGCAAAGTAATGTTTGACGCATGGAACGTGGATTAATTTTTCTCCAACATGTCCGCATGAGTAATAACTTGTTCACAAAATCTTAACTTTGAACGTATCTTGAACAAAGATGAGGTATACTCATTGACCTTTTTAAAGTCTTGGAACCTTAAATTTCTCGACTCATCTTTGGCAATTGGTAGTAAAGCTTCCCTTTGATGATCAAACCCATTTTCAAATCTTTTCAGAGAATGCTTGGATCATTTGTGTTCAAATATTCAGAATTTAGCATATCATCAATATGATTACGTAGAAATACATTTGATGTTGCTTTTTCTTGTGAGGATCATATATTGTTTTCACTTATGGTTTCCAAAATTCTCATGGATGCAAGATGAATTTTCACATCAATTGTCCATGACATGTAGTTCTTTCCATTAACGTCTGGTGCAACAAATTCAAGCTTTACAAGGTTTGCCATTTTATAACTTTCAAGAAATTTTAAACAAAATAAAATTAGTATTAATTTATTTCAATAAGAATCACAACACATTATAGTGAAAAATCGTAAATGAAAACACAATAAAATATGGATACATCTCATTGAATGGAAGTTGCAGCAGAGAGTAGAAAAGTATTGAAAGTATTACAATACGAAAATTTAAAACGAGAGAGACATCTTTATTTTTCAGTCAGTTAAGAAACTTTTAGAAAAGAAGAAGAATGATTTTGTGGAATAACGAGGTTTAGTTATTTGGGTATTTATAGGAAAAATCAACCATCGAGCGGTCAAATCTATAACCGTTGTTAAATAGTTATATGACCGTTTGGAAGTTTTATAATAAAATGGTTATAAGATTAAACTTGTTTAATGTAAACTAATGACTAAAGTAACAAATATATTAGTTTACATAAATAAAATTACTATACGAATAAAATCTTGGATTACAAAAAGTATTCAATAAACATATATAGTTATGCATAAATACATGTTAGTATGCAAAAATAAAATGTTAGTAACAATAATAATATTAGTAAGCATAAATAAATGTTAGATTAAATAAATAAAAGTTAGTATACATAAATAAAAATGTTAGTAAACATAAATAAAAGTTTGTGACATCAAATAAATGTCAGTAGACAGAAGTAAAATGTAAGTAACATTAACTAAATGTTAGTATAAGTATAATATTAGTAAACATAATTAAAATGTTAGTAAACATAAGAAGTGTTAGTAGTCCGTAATTGTCCATAAGATGTATTTTTTTAATCATCGTGTCAATTATTATGGTAATGATCTTTTGATTATAAAAATAACTCGTTTAATTCTTGATGTAATTGTAAAGTTTTTCGTGCTGATAAAGTGTTATAAGCTAACTAACTTTCAAGAGTAAACTACAACAATGTGTGAGAGAGGAAGACTAGTAAAATAAAAAAGAAAAATATTTCATAGTTGTCTTTCCTCATACGAATGAACTTCATATATATACATAATGAAACCACCAACAATACTCTACACTATCATTTCACATGCACCGTAAATTATTGCTTCTGAACTTGGTACAAGACCAAGTAAAATTATACATCCATAATTTTGTCATTTTATAACAGTTTTACACTTGTCTGGAAAAAAAAATTAAAAATGAAAAGTTTTTCTGATTATTCATTTTCATTTTTATTAAACCCATAGTATTTTTAATTACTTGAAATAAAAATACATGGCACTTATAAGATAATATAAATAATCAGAGAAATAGTATATGTTTTTATACTCAAATTTTAAAAGAAACATTTAATAAGATATATGTACAACCTTTTTATTCATTACTTTATTAAAGTGTAGTTTTTATATTTATTTGAAATAGTTAAGCGTTAAATATTAATTAAAAACAAAATAACACCAAGATAAATTAATAAAAAAGTGAAGCATAATGTCATAAAATTTTAATAGTGTCATGGTAAACTAAAAACTGTCAAAAGTCAAATAGTTGAAGGTAAGAAAAATTTACTATTCATGAGAGTTTATAAATTGATATTATGTACACGGTCAATTGGAGTGGTGGCATGAGCCACACTTCACGGATGCCACATCACACCCACGGCTCATGCAGGTGGCCCCACTCTCCTCTGTTGGTATACCCTGTGTGACGATAGCAGTCTAATCGATCTAACATTTTGGTTTAAGTAATATTCAATATTGTGGTTTAACGAGTGTTTGATATATGTGTTTATATATGTTTGATAGTAATTGATTGTATGTTTGAACTTGATGTAACATATTACAAGAAGTTCAAACATAAAGATTAAAGATTAATTCAAGCATAAACATAAGTTTCATATACAAGTTGGCTAGATTCGAATTATATAAGGGTTGACATTCGAATCTGTGATAGATTCGAATGTAGCCATAGATTCGAATGAAGACCAGATTCGAGAGTGTCTTTGTGGACAGACTCGAATGGGCCTTGGGCCAGATTCGAGTTTGGCCCACAACAGACTCGAATCAGGGTCTATAATTAGGGATAGACTCGAGATATAATCAGACTTTTTGCAGAATTCGTGAGGGATTAAGCATAAAGCGATCTCGAGTTTATCAGCTTGGTGTGTGTTCTTTCGGAGAGAATCAATTTGTAGGATCGTTCGTGTGTCGTTCGTTCAGCCTCTGATAGTCTCCGTGTTTCGTAGTTGAGAGTTGTTTCCGTCTACCCGTTAACGAGGATTCCGCACTCGTTGACGGCTCCGCGTCTAGATAGATCTCGTAGTGGTGGTAGACCTTACAAGTGGTATCCGAGCCTACGGAGTGTTCTTCGTGTTCTTCGTGTTCATCTAGATACATTCTAGGTTTCTTGACGCTAGTTGGACGGTTTTTCTCTCAAAAACGTATTTTCAAGCTTAGCAAATTCTTATTCGGAAAACACTTTGTGGTTTTTCACGTTTTTGGTCGAAATCAGTATTTTTCGTTAGAAAAATACTGGTTTAATCCGAAAAATGTTAAAAAATCAAAGTGTTAGCCGTTTTTCGAGTTTGCGGCGCTCGAATCTAATAGGGGTAATTAGGGTTACACTTTAGTCTCGAGTCTAACCAAAATCTGCTCCTTTCGAGTCTGTTTCAGAGGGTTTCGAATCTATTTCGAGTTTGTTGCTTCATTCGAATAGGATCTCGAATCTACATAGTTTCGAGTTTATTTCGAGTCTAGTTTAGTTTCGAATAAGGTTCGAATCTGCTGAATTTCGAGTTTGCTGACCTTCGAATCTAAGGACCTTTCGAATCTGACATATTTCGAGTTTAATTGAATTATAACACTTAATCGAATTTAATCCCAAATAAATTGGAATCTAATTACATTCGAATCTATCTAGATTCGAAAGAGTTAATCCACATTAGTTTCGAATTAAATTAATTAAGGGTCAATTCAATTACTTTCGAAAAGATGTCAAATCTTCAGAAATTCCTAGAAATGGACCACGAGGTCGGGAAGGCAAACGCACCGCCTAAGCTGATGAAGGTCGAGGATTATTACTGGTGGAAAGATCGGTTTACCGATTTCGTGCGCTTTAATGACATGCGCATGTGGGTGTGTATCGACGAAGGGTATATTCCACCAGTGTCAGAAGTTGAAGGCCGTCAGAAGGTCTTGTCATACCAAATGATGAAGGAGGATGACAAGAAATTGTATGAAGCCGAAAACAAAGCTTTCTCACTGATCCGAATGGCTTTGCCTCAGGATATTCTACACACATTTAGGACTCAGAAGACATCTAAGGAACTTTGGGAGTCTCTAGAGAAGAGGTGTGAGGGAAATCCTAGGGTACGTAGAAAGCGTACAGAGCTGTTGAAACAACAGTTCGCTATTTTCAAGGCGTTAAAGGATGAACAGCTGGATGATATTATCACCCGTATCTATCATCTATTGACGGAACTTGAAAGCCACGGGATTGAGTTTACTGATACTAACAAGAACAACAAGCTTCTTGATGCCTTACCAGCCAAATGGGCTATGTACGTGGCAATGATCAAGCTGAATGAGGACAAGTACTATACTCAATCTCTGGATGATATTGTGGGAACGTTGCGGGCATACCACTTCGAGCTACTGAAGGCCGAGACTGATTACGAACAAGTCCAGAATCCAGCGATGTATTTTGGAAAGACAACAAAACCTTCAGCAGCAGCCGAACCGAAGACTGCTACAGCGTTTTTCACTGGAGAAACGTCGTCACCAGCAGAGACTGATGACACATTCAATCGCGCGTTCTTAGGATTAGGAAGATCGGAAGAACCGCCGCCTCAAGTACAACAGGCATCGACATCTCAGAGCTATTCGAAGATGCCCATGAGCGCAAAATCTGAGTAAGAACATTTGAATCTGCTTGCTTCTTTTGTGGCCGCATACGGGAGTTGTGTTCAAGGGAAGATTAACGATCCTGCTCTCTGGGACGAGGACTACGATCAGGTCGACCCTGATGATCTTGAGGAAATGGATCTTAAATGGCAACTGGCCATGGTAACCTAACGGGTTAAGAGATTCATTAAAAGAACTGGGCGGAATCTGCAGATGAATAACAAGGGAATAGGATTTGATAAGTCCAAAGTAAAGTGCTACAACTGTCAAGGACTGGGACACTTCGCCAGGGAGTGTCAGAGACTGAAGGTGGAGACATACCAAGGGCAGAGTCAGCATCAGGGACAGTTCCAAAATCAGTCCCAACAACGATATCTTCCAAGTTCATCATCTGGTCAAGCCAACCTAGCGGGTCTACTATCCAATGTCACTTCAGACAGACAGCTAGATGGTACCTATGACTGGAGTTCACATCCTGAGTCGAATGCTAGAGCCTTCATGGCTGAAGTCATGGAAACTGGGTGTGATGGGGACGAGCAGACCACAAGGGACAGCAGTCCAATGTGGGTAGAGAAGGCGAATGATCAGACAGTGCTGGAGTTTGCTGCTCAGATGGCCAACGTGGAATCTGATAACTCAAAGGTTAGTCTGACTTATTCTCTATTTCGTGAATTATGTGCTTTGTGTGTTAATTCTAACGATAGGTTAAATCTAGTCCTAGAATCACATAAAACCATATCTGCTCAAAATGAGAACTTAAAAATTGAAAATGCTAGCCTAAATGATATCAAACAAGATCTTAAAGAAAAGCTTAAGGCTGATGCTCAAGACGTAATAGTTCTAAAAGACAAACTCAGTGAGCAGTGTGTTAGGATAGAGCTTATGTATGAGCACGTAGAGGCCTTGACAAAAAGTCTTAAGGACAAGGACATAGAGCTAGCTGAGACAAAGGTAAAGGTAGCAGAGGCAAATAGCAAGTTGGAGAAGTTTAGGAATTCGAGCCTAAACCTAGGGAAGGTCTTAGATGCCCAAAGACAGTCTAAGAAGCCCGTAGGTCTAGGATTTCACGAAATTCCTCCACCTTTCAATGCAAATTATGTGCCTCAGCCTCAGGAGAACACTGACAACTCAGTTGACTTAGAGGACCTACCAACACCGACACCAGAGCCTATAGTAGAAAATACACCTAAGGTGGCTGACACAACCGTCAAGGTCAAGAAAGTCAAATTTGTGTCTTCCTCCAGTGAAACACCTGCAGGGAAATAGAAACTTGTCTGGGCTGATCAGGTCGATGAGCCAGACACCGTAGATGTACCAAAGGAAATAGACACTAGTGAGACACCTAGATCTAAGGGAACACACAAAAAGTCCATAGATAAGATGTCTTGCTTTAGATGTCACGAGAAGGGGCATGTTGCTTCTCACTGTCCGCTTAGGAAAGCAGATGTTACACCTAAGACAGTGAATCCAACACCTGTTAAGCCCTCAACCAGTGTGGCGAGCACCAGCAGTTCTCAAAGTACCGAGAAAGCTGTGCAGGCCGCACCCAAACAAGTTGTGAAAAACACACCAGTTAAGGTTGGACCAAAGGAAGTGATTAGGACAAATTCGCCGAATCGTGTCATTAATCAATCTAGGTCAGCACCACAACAAGTCTATAGGAGCACAACACCTAGCAGGTCACACACTCCAGTTAGGTCTCATACTCCTGTTAGACAATACGCACCGGTAAGAGCTCAGGGATCATAGTCCGAAATGCCATATAATAGGAATTATTCTAGAGCTCCACAACAAATGCCTACTCCAAGGCAAAGAGTGAACTTAAATCACTCGGCACCACAACAGAACCCAGTTCAAAGGCCCAAGTCACCTGAAAGGCGAGATGGGTATTTGAAAGAGTTCAAGTATGTGGACGAGAATGGTATTACCAAGTCAGTCATGGCTTGGGTTCCCCGTGATAACTAACCTATTTTATTTCATGTGCAGGAGATTACCACAGGTCCAAACAACAAGTGGTTCGTCGACAGTGGATGCTCCAGGCACATGACAGGGGAACGAGGTCTACTTACAGACTTCAAGGGTGGGAATCGGGGATTCGTATCATTCGCGGGTAACAAGGGTGGAAACATCACGGGTACCGGAGTGGTCACTAATGGGACAATCAGTTTGGACCAAGTTTATCACGTTGATAAACTGGTTCACAATCTCATTAGTGTATCTCAAATCTGTGATAAGAAGAACTCGGTGTTATTTACTGACACTGAGGCGTTAGTGCTAAAGTCGGGATTCAAGATTCCTGAAGAATGGGTTTTGATGCGGGCGCCAAGGAAGAATGACTTGTACATGCTGGATATGAACAAGCCAGAGACTTCGATGGGGCCAATCTGTCTATTATCCAAAGCTTCGGAGACGGAATCGGTACTGTGGCACAGACGCATGGGTCACCTGCACCTAAGGAAGATGAATTACATAACGAAAAATGGACTGGTGCAGGGTGTGCCAATGAAGAGCTTTCAGTTCGAGGACAAGTGTCTACCGTGCATGAAGGGCAAGCAACATAAAAAGACACACAAGTCCAAGAAGCAGAACTCGATATCCTCAACATTCGATTTGTTGCATATGGACCTTTTCGGCCCTATCAACAAAAGGAGTATAGGAGGTAGTTGGTTTTGTTTAGTTATCACTGACGATTACTCACGGTTTTCTTGGGTTTTCTTTTTAGGTACAAAGGACGAGACGGCTTCCAAGCTTATCGGGTTCTTAGACCAAGTGGAGAATTCCTACGGAACAAGGGTTAAAAATATTCGTAGTGATAATGGGACTGAATTCAAAAACACTGTAATTGGTGTATATTGCCTATCAAAGGGCATAGTGCATCAATTCAGTGCACCATATGAACCTCAACAAAATGGGGTGGTCGAACGTAAAAATAGAACATTGATTGAGGCTGCAAGGACTATGCTTTCGGATTCAAAGCTTCCTACCATGTTTTGGGGGGAGGCAGTGAATACCGCGTGCCATATTTTAAATCGAGTCCTTACAATCAAATCTTTGAACAAAACATGCTATGAAATTTTGAATAAAAGGCCACCTAACTTAACTGGATTCGAACCGTTTGGTGTACCATGCACTCTTTTACGAACAAAACATCAACCTAAGTTTGGTGAAAAGGCTGACGAAGGATACTTCCTAGGTTATGTGCCGAACTCACCAAACAAACGGGTTTTTAACAAAACGAGTGGTACTGTGGAGATTGTGTATAATATTGAAGTCACAAGTTATACACATGAACCCCAAACTGGTCCGGAATGAATATTTGACTATGATAAGTTATTTGAGTCATTTAACATTCCCTTGGATGATAATGCAGGTACAATCGAAAAAGACATGGCGACGTTGCACCTAAATGACGATGGCCATATTTTTCCGAGGACTACGTTTGAATCCACATCCGAGTCTACTGCGACTGTAGATAGATCTCCAGAAGTTGATGTTCCTGAAGCACCTACCACTGAGAATCAAACTCAAGCATCAAGTTCCAACTCTGAGGAAAACGTCCATGAGGAGGAAAATGTAGAAGCTGAGCCTGTTCCACCATTAGGTGAAATCGGATCTAACTTAGGGGATAATCTAAGGGTTGATGAAATAGAGACCTCTAGGATTAACAATAACCATCCAATAGAAAGCATCATAGGAAATCCTAACGAGGGTGTGAGGACTCGGAGTAGTGTAAATAACAACACTGTGTTGTTGTCGATGATAAACGACTCCGAGGCATATCACACATGTCTATATTCATGTTTCATATCGCAAGTAGAGCCTAAAAATGTGCAAATGGCACTTAAGGATAACTCTTGGGTTGAAGCGATGCAGGAAGAACTTTCGCAATTTAGGAAACTAGAAGTGTGGGAGTTAGTTCCATTACCTCGAGGGGAAATTGCCATAGGAACCAAATGGGTTTTTAAGTGCAAAAGGGACGATCGGGGTATAGTCACGCGCAATAAGGCTAGATTAGTTGTAAAGGGTTTCAACCAAGAAGAGGGAATCGATTACAACGAGGTTTTTGCACCAGTAGCAAGGCTGGAAGCCATTAGGTTTTTTCTAGCTTTTGCCTCCTTCAAGGGCTTTAAGGTATATCAGTTAGATGTTAAGAGTGCTTTCCTGTATCGGAAAGTGAAGGAGTTGGTGTACGTAGAACAACCGCCCGGATTTACAGATCCAAAATATCCTGATAGAGTGTATCGCTTAGATAAGGCTCTATACGGATTGCATCAGGCACCTAGGGCGTGGTATGAGACTCTATCCAACCATCTATTAGAGAACGGTTTTGAAAGGGGTAGGATAGATAGTACTCTGTTTGTTAAGAGGAATGGAGAACACTTTATCTTGGTACAAGTGTACGTCGATGATATCATTTTTGGATCATCAGACGAACAGATGTGCAAAGATTTCGAGAAGGTGATGAAGTCTAAGTTCGAGATGAGTGCTATGGGAGAGTTAAATTTCTTTTTAGGGTTACAAGTTGACCAAAAGAAGGAAGGGATGTTTATCCATCAGACTAAGTATGTCTATGACATATTAGAACGTTTTGGGATGGAAGGAACAAAGTTGACTGCCCATTTCAGCACGCCGATTCAAGTGAATCATAATCTCAGACCGGGTACTGAAAGTGATACCGATGTGGATCCGACACTATATCGGGCCATGATTGGATCACTTATGTATTTAACTGCTTCAAGACCTGATATTATGTTTGCTGTGTGTATTTGTGCTAGGTTTCAAGCGAATCCGAAGGAGATGCATATGAAAGCTGTGAAGCGGATTCTACGATACCTCAAGTCGAAACCGAAGCTGGGACTTTGGTATCACGCGGAGGGAGATCTAGAGTTGGAGGCGTTCACGGATTCTGACTACGGAGGATGCAGCTTGACGCGCAAATCAACAACTGGAGGTTGTCAGTTCCTAGGAGGGAGATTGGTATCCTGGCAATGCAAGAAACAAACATCGGTAGCCGTGTCAACGTGCGAGGCCGAGTATGTTGCTGCTGGTAGTTGCTGCTCACAGGTTCTGTGGATACAACAACAATTGCGGGATTACGGTTTGGCTTACACTCAAACTCCAATTAGGATAGACAATCAATCTACAATTGCTATAACGAATAATCCAGTTAAACACAACAAAACAAAGCACATAGACATTAGGCATCATTTTATTCGTGATTGTGCTGAAAAGAACTTAATCAAATTGGTAAAAGTGGCAACAGAAGATAATAATGCAGATTTATTAAAGCATTTGATAAGTCACGGTTTGAGTATTTAATTCAACTGAATGGAATGCGCAACCCAGAGTAAATTGACCTTAGTAGTAGTAGCTTATTTTCTTTTATAGTCATAGTATTTCTTTCTTTACAGTAGTCTGCTAATTTAGGAAAGTTTCTATTTTTAGTAAGTTTCTATTTTTAGTAAGTTAGTAGGTTGCTATTTCTTATGAAAAACAAAAGAAATAAGAGAGAAAATTATAAAAATTCAAAAAAAGAGAATATCAGAAAAAAGAGTTAAGTCTTAGAAGCATAGGTTCAAAGTGACGAAAATTAGCACAGTCGTTACAATCTCTAAGTGTTTAGGCTTTCACACATAATGCAACTAAATTCTAAGTGTTACACTTTAGTTTAGTTTGATGTGTTGGTAGGCATAATACATATAGGGAATCTCAAGGCAAATAAAATATTCTAGAAAAAGTCAAGCGTGTCACTAACTTAGATGTATGACCAATCGGTCTTAATTTTTATGTACAAGACGTACAAACTTTGAGTCTAAATGAGGTATGCAAACTTTCTGGGGATGTATGGCAACATCAAATACATCTTAAAATGAAAAGAATAGAAAAATCATACAAAATTAAGAGTCGAAAACATGTAACTCTGTTGTACGTAAGTACAGAACTGTTGCCTCTGTTTAGATTCGGGTTAGCAGATATGTCGCTTTGTTGTACGTCAGTACAGACCTGTCACCGCTGTCTTGCTAACTTTAAGAATAAACCTTAAGTCAATCTAAGACACTTTGTTGTATGAAAATACAGACCTGTGTCCGATGTTTGTCTTTTAAAGAAAGTTTGCAAATACCAACAAGTTAGAATCTTTGTCTGTGTGCCTTGATCATAAAAGTATGTCTATGTCTGAGTCACGTAAGATAATTTCCTGATAAATAAAAATGCCAAGGGATATTCCGAAATGTAGAATGTTTAGAGGGGTAAAATACCAACAATCGGCTAAATAGGTATGTCACGACAAACAATCAAAGGAATCAAAAAATTCCTAAGTGTGAAAGTTTAAGTACTGAAAGTAAGTATCAGACATCGCTATCTGATTGAACCTTTCTTAGACTATACTCATCAAAAAGATTTTGTTTAGTATTTAGCTTAGGTTGTAAATTTTATAAGTATAGCTTAAGTCTAGATTAAATTTTTTGGTCAAAATTTTATTTTTATTTTTATTTTTATTTTACCTTAGTTTATTTTATTTTATTTTATTTTAGTTTAATTTTTACTTAGGTAAAATGTCAAAAATTACTGAGGGTGCATTCAAAGTTGGATAAAATAAACATTGCGTGAAATATCTTGTGCTTAGGGTAAAAGATTGGGCATAGTTTATCTTGTTACACAATACCGTAGAAAAAGGTTGAAAAAGTTGAAGTTATTTCAAAAATTTTCGAAATTTTTCTAGGTGTTTGGTGTTTTCGAGTTTAGGACAGACTCGAATAAGGAAGGATTCAAATCTGTCAGTAGATTCGAGTCTGGCCTTAGATTCGAAAGTTGGTACTATATATAGGTCAACAGTGAAGTCATTTAATACTTACTGTTCTCGAATCTATACTCTCGAATCTAAACCGGCGATTTCGAAAGAGTTTTCGAGTCTACCCTATCTCTCCTAAACGACATTTTGTCGAGATTATTGCAAAATTGTTCGAGTCTACTACTGTATCTAGGTATAATCAACTTGATTGTACAAGATTCATATAGTTTTATACACCATTTTAGGCTAAATCATCGATTTTTGAAGGTTTAAGGGTCGAAATAGGGTTTTTACAAAATTACCAAGTTTGGACCGATAAACAGTCAAATTAAAGGCATATATCTGTGATTAGTAACTAGTAGGACTAATGAATGTAATTTTCTAAGTCCAAAAAGGTTAAAATCAAGAGATTTGGTCTTTGAATAATGTCGGCGGTTCGAATCTGTTCATGGGGTTAAGAGATGTGGAAGAGTACGAGCCAGAGCAGGCTGATAATTTTTGTCATCATCTGCCACAAAATCGGAAGAGATGGAGGAGTTAGAAGTTGAGGCTCCTGAGTCAGTTTCGACTGCACCTACTGTTCAAATTGGAACGTATGGATCAAGATTGGTAGTTAATGAAGAAGCATCGAGGAGGAGAGTAGTAAGGGAATCTGATGATTCAGATTTCGATGAGGAGGAAGTTGCTCCCTTAGTGACTCGGCAAAGGGCCAAGCGTCACAGGTTTATGCAAGGGTCATCCTCAGCATCGGATGCACAACCACAAATTCCCCAAACTCAAACTCAAGAACCTCAGGCCACCGCTCCACCACCACCACCACCTCAACATGAACCATATATTCCATCACCCATTCGCCCAACTCCTATACAATCCATTCCATCTACCTCGACCACCTACGCTGACAACCAACGGGTTGTGCAGCTTAAGGGACGCGTTGACTTCCAGCATGTCCAAATCTTAGGCCTAACAAAGGCGATCGGCGAAATCCAGGCGAATAATGCAAATCTTGATAAGGATAATGCCGAGTTGAAAAAGATTGTGGAGAATGTCAGGGCAGAGAACACAGAGTTAAAGTCCTTAATTGCAGATCAATCAGAAGAGATCCGATCGATGCGGTCCCTCCTTGAGCAACTAATGAAAAATCTAAAAGCTCAGGGGGAGACAAGTTGTAGGGATCATGAGGAGCAGCGTAGAGATGAAGATGACGAAGGCAATGATCCCGATGCACCTAATGATAATGAGCCAGTAGATTTTCCTACTGCTCAGGCTACACAAGTTCAGGGGGAGCCCAGTCAAGTTGAAACAGAAGGAGGAGAAGCAGGTTCTTCAAGAACTTTGGATAGCGACATGATAGATGCGCTGAACGATATTGAGGAAGAGCTTATGGAATTCGACTTTGAAGATGAAGTCGAAGAATTGGAGGAAGGTGAGTTCATTCCAGAGGAGGTTGTTGACTGGAAATCAGACGACGAAATAATAGATGACGAGGACGATCATGTCAACGAGGTCATAATAAATTCACAACCTGTCACGGAACTGTATGTGGGCAATAATCAGAATGTGATTGATATAGACTACATCAAGATAGCCTCAGTCGAGGACACTGAACTTGAAGAGGCAGAGAAAGAGCCATCTAGAGCTGAGTTGATAAATCTTTGGTTTAAGAAGGAAGAAAAGAAAGATCAGCTGAAGATGAAAAAGAAGATGAGAGTTCCGGGTGCTGGAAGTTTTTCAGGAGGGATAATAAGCTGGTTCTTTGACAGAGAATTGCAGCTGTTTATTTTGAAAAGGAGAGATGGCCTCCAATACTTGAGGCGAACACTGAAAGCTTTCAATACACTGCCCAAGATTGAAGTTAAAGAGTTAGCCTGGAAGGAGCTGAAATATTGGAGATGATAAGTATGCAGAAGTGATTGAAAGAATTATAAGGAAAGAAGGGCGATCAGGCAAATTTAAGCGACTCAAGCCAAGGACCGGAAAGAGGGTCGAGGATCAGTCGAGAATAGATCCTCATACAAGTAGGCCATGGGCCAGGATGGTATACAAACCTGTGAGGTGTCTGAAGAAAGTACCTATGAAATCGATGCCACATAATATTTTGAGCAACATAAAATGGTGGTACGTCGATAATGACACTGCTGAAGCCGTCATGGAGGATCAAGACGAGAAGGTCATTTTGAAGGTATATGATCCACTGCATTTGATAAATCTATCAAAGGACGACCTGAAGAAGCTACATGATCAGCCTATCTTCTTTATTGAAGCATGGAGATCTGAAGCCAGGAAGTTCCAGAAGGTAGTTAAAGTTTGTATAGATGCTGGTTTATATGCAGGCAGTAGTATATATAGTTCTAGTACTTAAACTTGATGTAAATAGTTAGAAGCTATCGTCAAGGGGGAGTCTGTTGGTACACCCTGTTTGACGATAGCAGTCTAATCGATCTAACAATTTGGTTTAAGTAATATTCAATATTGTGGTTTAACGAGTGTTTGATATATGTGTTTATATATGTTTGATAGTAATTGATTGTATGTTTGAACTTGATGTAACATATTACAAGAAGTTCAAACATAAAGATCAAAGATTAATTCAAGCATAAACATAAGTTTCATATACAAGTTGGCTAGATTCGAATTACATAAGGGTTGACATTCGAATCTGTAATAGATTCGAATGTAGCCATAGATTCGAATGAAGACCAGATTCGAGAGTGTCTTTGTGGACAGACTCGAATGGGCCTTGGGCCAGATTCGAGTTTGGCCCACAACAGACTCGAATCAGGGTCTATAATTAGGGATAGACTCGAGATATAATCAGACTTTTTGCAGAATTCGTGAGGGATTAAGCATAAAGCGATCTCGAGTTTATCAGCTTGGTGTGTGTTCTTTCGGAGAGAATCAGTTCATAGGATCGTTCGTGTGTCGTTCGTTCAGCCTCTGATAGTCTCCGTGTTTCGTAGTTGAGAGTTGTTTCCGTCTACCCGTTAACGAGGATTCCGCACTCGTTGACGGCTCCGCGTCTAGATAGATCTCGTAGTGGTAGACCTTACATCCTCACGCCACCATCCTCGGTTCCTTGCTTGCTTCAACAACGACGCCCATCACCCTCACGTGATGCTTTCTCTCTGTCTCTCACACATCTCTCTCTTTTTTGCTTTGCTTTTTGGTGGTGATCATTTTTGGGGTGTGAAATACACACTGTTATAGAAAAGTGGAGTGATGTGAACCATGAATTGTGAAAATGATTCCGCATGGACTAATGGATTTAGAAATGGGTATGAGTTCAAAAGAAAAATGAATTAAAGAAGCCGAGAGAGAAAACTAACAAGTGTGGTTGGGTTTGAATTATTGGTTATCATTTCTAAATATTTGCTAAAAATCCAACAAACATTTATGAAACTCAATCATCAAATGCCCACTAAAAGAACAAGGTTTCAAAAAAAAATTAAATAAACTACTTATGCAACAAACATCATCGACTACAACTCTACAACCGCTAATACAAGTTGTAAATATTTTGAAAACTTCATTAATGGAGGCGGACAATAAAACTAATAAGAGTGGAATATGAACTTTCCTTAAATTGTAAACCATTTCCACTTTCATTGATTAGGGGCTGGTCGAGCACCCATCCAGCTCACCCTTGTTTCGGCCACTACTTGGGGTCTCTCAGAAATGGTTTTCTTGTTCTACTATAAAAATTCGTTGAATGGCTAAAACAAATATACAGTTGGAAGATTGGATGATTACATTAACATTCATCACTTGATACTTATGTATCACGTAGGGTGAAGGTTATAGTCATTTTTCCATTTGTTCATCCTACCGGTCATGTCACTGTTATCTCAATTTTCTCTTTACATTCCTTTTATCCTTTTGTCCCAATGAAAATAAGTGGTCATCTTTCTATCCTAGTACTTCACTAACCCCTTTTTTGTATTAAAAGGAAAAAAATGTGAGATAGATCAATGTCTTTCGTCGGTATCAGGGACGTGTTGCATGGTGTTTTTAGCAGGAGAGGGTGCGGTGTTCTCCACGGTAATGATACTCTCATACCTGATGCCACTATATAATGGAATATAATTCAACTTACTTCATTTTAATACTTTTGTGAAAAAAAATTATGTTTTATATTTTAGGGTTAACCATGTATTTATGCAACGAAATCCCTTTTAGCATAATTTATCCAATAAAGTTTGAATTTGTTATGAATAAAAACGCACGACATTTTCCCTCTTTTACTAAATTATGCAATTAAATAATCTATAACATGATTTATACAATAACGTTTGAACTTCTTATCAAAATATACAACGTTTAATCTACTTATTTATTTGGTAATTTATTAGTTTGTTGTATATCACTTAAAATCCAAAGTGACACAGCTACATGTAAAAATTCATGTCACCAACTTTGTTAATATAAGTATGAGTTGGGTGAAAACTTATCTGATTTTCATACGACATTTTGTAAGGTCTACCACTATACGAGATCTATCTAGACGCGGATCCGTCAACGAGTGTGGAATCCTCGTTAACGGGTAGACGGGAACAACTCTCAACTACGAAACACGGAGACTATTAGACGCTGAACGAACGACACACGAACGATCCTACGAACTAATTCTCTCCTAAACTGCACACACCAAGCTGATAAACTCGAGATCGCTTTATGCTTAATCCCTCACGAATTCTGCAAAAAGTCTAATAATATCTCGAGTCTATCCCTAATTATAGACCCTGATTCGAGTCTGATGTGGGCCAAACTCAAATCTGGGCTCTTCGAATCTAGGCTACATTCGAATCTATCACAGATTCGAATTCCAAGCCTTGTATGATTCGAATCTAGCCTTTTACATAAACAACTAAGTGTTGAAACCTATGTTATTACTTATGATTGATTTTATCTTTGTACTTTATGTTTGAACTTCTTGTAATACGTTACATCAAGTTCAAACATACAAACACTAATAAATATCAACCATATATAAACATATATAACACACACTTGCTAAAATCACAATGTAGGATCACTTAGACTGCTATCGTCACACAGGATGTACCAACAGACTCCCCCTTGACGATAGCTTCTAATAATTCACACATTTGACTTAAGAACTTTGTTTATTTATTGATTCAAACTACTACCAGCATACAAACCTTTTTCGACACATACTTTGACTACATTTTCATACTTACTAGCTTCACTGTCCATATGTGCATCACTAGAGATCTTACAAGCATGCAAAATATGAAGATCATCTTTAGAGAGATTTACCAGGTGAAGAGGGTCGTAGACTCTAAGAATAGTGTTTTCTTCAAAATCTTCCATGACCGCTTCCCCAGTCTCGGTGTCAGCGTACCACCAATGCAGATTCTTCAAAACATTCTGTGGCATAGGCTTGAGAGGTACCTTTCTAAGACATCTAGCTGGTTTATAGTGAATCCTCATCCAAGGTCGTCCAGTTAGAGGATCGATACGTGACGGATCTTCTACTCTTCTCCCGACCCTTGGACTCAGTCGCTCAAATTTCCTTGATCTTCCCTCCTTTCTTATGATTCTTGCGATAACGTCCGCGTAGGGATCATTGCCAATGTTTATCAGATCTTTCCATGCTAGGTCTGTGATTTCGATCTTTGGCAGGGAGTTGAACGCTTTTAAAGTTCGCCTCATGTACTGAAGCCCGTCTTTCCTTTTAATAACAAATAGTTGCAGTTCTCTATCAAAGAACCAGCTTAATATGCGTTCAGACAGCTTTTCAGTACCTGGCACCCTCATTGTCTTCTTAAGCTCCAATTCCTTCTTTTCAGCCCTGAACCATAACTTTCGTTTTTCTTCGATTGATAGCTCTCTAGCAGGTTCTTCTGTTGATGGCTGAGCATTCAACGCAGCATTCACTACATCTACGTTGACAATGTTATTCCCATCTATCATGTAAGTATCCGTGATAGGACTCTGCTGTACGACTATCTCGTCGGCTTCATCATCCTCATCAGCAACTACTTCATCATCCGACTTCCAGTCTACTATCTCCTCTGGCGCAAACTCACCTTCTTCTAGCTCTTCATCATCATAGTCAAAACCTACATCCATCGGATCATCATCGAGATCCATAAGAGCATCGATCATCTCACTGATTTCAAAATCTGTAGGCTGCTTTGATGAACTTGCTTCTCCCATTTCTCCTTCAACTTGACTGGGCTCCCCCTGAACTTGTGTAGCCTGAGCAGCAGGAAAATCTACTGGCTCATTCTCATTAGGTGCATCGGGATCATTGCCTTCGTCATCTTCATCTCTACGCTGCTCCTCATGATCCCTACAACTTGTCTCCCCCTGAGCTTTTAGATTTTTCATTAGCTGCTCAAGGAGGGACCGCATCGATCGGATCTCTTCTGATTGATCTTCAATAAAGGACTTTAACTCTGTGTTCTCTTCCCTGACATTCTCCACAATCTTCTTCAACTCGACATTATCCTTATCAAGATTTGCATTATGCGCCTGGAGTTCGCCGATCGCCTTTGTTAGGCCTAAGATTTGGACATGCTGGAAGTCAACGCGTCCCTTAAGCTGCACAAACCGTTGGTTGTCAGCGTAGGTGGTCGAAGTAGATGGAATGGATTGTATAGAAGTTGGGCGAATTGGGGATGGAATATATGGTTCATGTTGAGGTGGTGGTGGTGGTGGAGCGGTGGCTTGAGGTTCTGGTGTTTGAGTTTGAGGTTGTTGTGCATCGGATGCTGAGGATGACCCTTGCATAAACCTGTGACGCTTGGCCCTTTGCCGAGTCACTAAGGGAGCAACTTCCTCCTCTTCAAAATCTGATTCATCAGATTCCCTTACTACTCTCCTCCTCGATGCTTCTTCATTAACTACCAACCTAGATCCATACGTTCCGATTTGAATATTAGGTTCTGTAGCCACTGATTCAAGAGCTTCAACCTCTAGCTCCTCCATTTCTTCCGACTCGGTTTCCGATGATGTCAAAACTTTATCAGCCCGCTCTGGCTCATACTCTTCAACATCTCTAAACACGTCTTCCTCTCCTTCTGGTGGACTAAGTAATTCACCTACTAGCGCTGCAGCCACATCTTCATTTGCATGAAGCCCTGCCTCCCAAATTTCATTAAGCGTTTGGCATAGCTGTTCAGCTTCGCTCGGAATATTTGAAGGCCCGGCTTCCTGAACTTCAGGCTGCTGACTGGTCGAAGGCCTTGACGCCTGAGTTTGACTCGCAGCTGATCTTTGTCTACGACGTTGAGCACGCTGTGGCTGTGGTTGTTGTCGTTGTTGTGGTTGTTGTTGTCTCGGTTGAAATTCAACTACCCCTGCCTAGTTGGCAACATCCGGGGCTTGAAACTCCCTATCCAAGATTGCTCCGAATAACGGACGCTCAACAGGAACAGCCAATCTTCCTCGGTGTGAGGAACAATCAGCGAAAATCCTTTTGTCCATAACAGCAACGCTTTGAATGTCATTTGATGGCGGCAGATTTGGCAAGAAGTGCCTTATTAGCATCATGATGAACCGCGGATATAACAAGAACTGCTGATTTAATAGGCGCAGTTATCTGGTGAACAAATTCTGAGAAGAACATCTCCGAGAAACTATATGGTCGATTATAAACCATCGCGACTATCCCCGACTGCATCTTCGCAACCATATAATCAAACCCTGCTTTCTTTGGAGCAAAGCATACCATAAAAACATGCGCAAGAAACCTCCATTGTCCTATTAACCCACTCTTCATGTAGGATACCTTCGTCACATCAAGACTGTAACCCATTCTCTGAAAGGCCGCTTGCCTTATACTCAGAGGAAACTCTATCGGACCAGCTTCTTCTTCTTGTGTGCCCAGCTGCAACACTTGACGCAGCATATCCGCCGAGAAGACCAGCGGTTGTCCAGCAATGCGAGTACGTAGAACTGTCGGTGTGACCGAGCAGTCTACATGCAGATGATCATAGAATTGCCGAATATATGGTAACACTAGCTGCACATTATGAGATAGTGCAAAACCGATCCTAGACTCTACTAAGAAATCAAGTACTTGTCTAAATCCCTGCGCCTCAGGGAGATTATGATCTGGATGAAGCACCATATTGTGCTTAGGCACAAACGCTCGAACAGCCATTTCTGCACAATAAACAAAACTATTAGATTCATTAAAAATCAATAAACTTGTTTAAATTTAAATCTGTTTTATTTTGAACTTGTTTAAGTACAAAATCCAACACAATTAAATTTCTACAAGTTTAATAAAATTTAAATTAAATCATGCAAATAAAATAACAGATTCGAATGTGACAGATTCGAATAGGTCACCCTTTCGAGTTTGATGACAGATTCGAATCAATTGCCCTCTCGAATCTAATGACAGATTCGAGAAACGGCAAGAACAGATTCGAACCGCCGACTCTATTGAAACACCAAATCTCTTGATTTTAACGTTTTTGGACTTAGAAAATTACATTCATTAGTCCTACTAGTTACTAATCATAGATTTATGCCTTTAATTTGACTGTTTATCGGTCCAAACTTGGTAATTTTGTAAAAACCCTATTTCGACCCTTAAACCTTCAAAAATCGATGATTTAGCCTAAAATTGTGTATAAAACTACATGAATCTTGTACAATCAAGTTGATTATACCTAGATGCAAGAGTAGAATCGAACACACTAGCTTTAAACTCGACAGAATGTCGTTTAGGAGAGATACGGTAGACTCGAGGATAGATTCGAAATCGCTGGCTTAGATTCGAGGAAGTAGATTCGTAAACAGTAAGAAATAAATGACTTCACTGTTGACCTATATATAGTACCAACCTTCGAATCTAAGGCCAACTCGAATCTACTGACAAATTCGAAGTCTGCCCAATTCGAGTCTGTCCTAAACTCGAAAACACCAAACACTTAGAAAAATTTCGAAAATTTTTGAAATAATTTCAACTTTTTCAACCTTTTTCTACGGTATTGTGTAATAAGATAAACTATGCCAATTCTTTTACCCTAAGCACAAGATATTTCACGCAATGTTTATTTTATCCAACTTTGAATGCACCCTCAGTAATTTTTGACCTTTTACCTAAGTAAAAATTAAACTAAAATAAAATAAAATAAACTAAGGTAAAATAAAATAAAATAAAATAAAATAAAATAAGATAAGTAAACCTAGAAAATTTTAAACTTGACTAAAAATTTAACTAAGACTTACGCTAAACTTATTAAAATTAACAACCTATGCTAAACTCTAAACAAAATATTTTTGATGGGTATAGTCTAAGAAAAGTTCAATCAGATAGCGATGTCTGATACTTACTTTCAGTATTTAAACTTTCACACTTAGGAATTTTTGATTCCTTTGATTATTTGTCGTGATATACTTATTTAGCCGATTGTTGGTATTTTACCCCTTTAAACACTCTACATTTCGGAATATCTCTTGGCATTTTTATTTATCAGGAAATTATCTTACGTGACTCAGACATAGACATACTTTTATGATCAAGGCACACAGACAGAGATTCTAACTTGTTGGTATTTGCAAACTTTCTTTAAAAGACAAACATCAGACACAGGTCTGTATTTTCATACAACAAAGTGTCTTAGTTTGACTTAAGGTTTATTCTTAAAGTTAGCAAGACAGCGGTGACAGGTCTGTACTGACGTACAACAAAGCGACATATCTGCTAACCCGAATCTAAACAGAGGCAACAGGTCTGTACTTACGTACAACAAAGTTGCATGTTTTCGACTCTCAGTTTTGTATGATATTTCTATTCTTTCCATTTTAAGATGTATTTGATGTTGCCATACATCCCCAGAAAGTTTGCATACCTCATTTAGACTCAAAGTTTGTATGTCTTGTACATAAAAATTAAGACCGATTGGTCATACATCTAAGTTAGTGACACGCTTGACTTTTTCTAGAATATTTTATTAGCCTTGAGATTCCCTATATGTATTATGTCTACCAACATATCAAACTAAATAAAGTATAACACTTAGAATTTAGTTGCATTATGTGTGAAAGCCTAAATACTTAGAGTTTGTAACGACTGTGCTAATTTTCATCACTTTGAACCTATGCTTCTAAGACTTAACCCTTTTTCTGATATTCTCTTTTTTTGTGTTTTTATAATTTTCTCTCTTTTTTCTTTCGTTTTTCATAAGAAATAGTAATAAAATAAGATAACCTATTAACCTACTAAAAATAGAAACTTACTAAAAATAGAAACTTTCCTAAATTAGCAGACTACTGTAAAGAAAGAAATACTACGACTTATAAAAGAAAATAAGCTACTACTACTAAGGCCAAATTACTCTGGGTTGCGCATTCCATTCAGTTGAATTAAATACTCAAACCGTGACTTATCAAATGCTTTGGTAAATAAATCTGTATTATTATCTTCTGTTGCCACTGTTACCAATTTGATTAAGTTCTTTTCAGCACAATCACGAATAAAATGATGCCTAATGTCTATGTGCTTTGTTTTGTTGTGTTTAACTGGATTATTCTTTATAGAAATTGTAGATTGGTTGTCTATCCTAATTGGAGTTTGAGTGTAAGCCAAACCGTAATCCCGCAATTGTTGTTGTATCCACAGAACCTGTGAGCAGCAACTACCAGCAGCAACATACTCGGCCTCGCACGTTGACATGGCTACCGATGTTTGTTTCTTGCATTGCCAGGATACCAATCTCCCTCCTAGGAACTGACAACCTCCAGTTGTTGATTTGCGCGTCAAGCTGCATCCTCCGTAGTCAGAATCCGTGAACGCCTCCAACTCTAGATCTCCCTCCGCGTGATACCAAAGTCCCAGCTTCGGTTTCGACTTGAGGTATCGTAGAATCCGCTTCACAGCTTTCATATGCATCTCCTTCGGATTCGCTTGAAACCTAGCACAAATACAAACAGCAAACATAATATCAGGTCTTGAAGCAGTTAAATACATAAGTGATCCAATCATGGCCCGATATAAAGTCGGATCCACATCGGTATCACTTTCAGTACCCGGCCCAAGATTATGATTCACTTGAATCGGCGTGCTGAAGTGGGCAGTCAACTTTGTTCCTTCCATGCCGAAACGTTCTAATAAGTCATAGACATAGTCTGATGGATAAACATCCCTTCCTTCTTTTGGTCAACTTGTAACCCTAAAAAGAAATTCAACTCCCCCATAGCACTCATCTCAAATTTAGACTTCATCACCTTCTCGAAATCTTTGCACATCTGTTCGTCTGATGATCCAAAGATGATATCATCGACGTACACTTGTACCAAGATAAAGTGATCACCCTTTCTCTTAACAAAGAGAGTACTATCTATCCTACCCCTTTAAAATCCGTTCTCTAACAGATGGTTGGATAGAGTCTCATACCACGCCCTAGGTGCCTGATGCAATCCATATAGAGCCTTATCTAAACGATATACTCTATCAGGATATTTTGGATCTGTAAATCCGGGCGGTTGTTCTACATACACCAACTCCTTCACTTTCCCATACTGGAAAGCACTCTTAACGTCTAATTGATATACCTTAAATCCCTTGAAGGAGGCAAAAGCTAGAAACAACCTAATGGCATCCAGCCTTGCTACTGGTGCAAAAACTTCGTTGTAACCGATTCCCTCCTCTTGGTTGAAACCCTTTACAACTAACCTAGCCTTGTTGCGCGTGACTATACCCCGATCGTCTCTTTTGCACTTAAAAACCCATTTGGTTCCTATGGCAACTTCCCCTCGAGGTAATGGAACTAACTCCCACACTTCTAGTTTCCTAAATTGCGAAAGTTCTTCCTGCATCGCTTCAACCCAGGAGTTATCCTTAAGTGCCATTTGCACATTTTTAGGCTCTACTTGCGATATGAAACAAGAATATAGACATGTGTGATATGCCTCGAAGTCGTTTATCATCGACAACAACACAGTGTTGTTATTTACACTACTCCGAGTCCTCACACCCTCGTTAGGATTTCCTATGATGCTTCCTATTGGATGGTTCTTGTTAATCCTAGAGGTCTCTATTTCATCAACCCTTATATAATCTCCTAAGTTAGATCCTATTTCACCTAATGGGGGAACAGGCTCAGCTTCTACATTTTCCTCCTCACGGACGTTATCCTCAGAGTTAGAACTTGATGCTTGAGTCTGATTCTCAGTGGTAGGTGCTTCAGGAACATCGACTTCTGGATATCTATCTACAGTCGCAGTAGGCTCGGATGTGGATTCAAACGTAGTCCTCAGAAAGATATGGCCATCGTCATTTAGGTGCAACGTTGCCATGTCCTTTTCGATTGTACCTGCAGTATCATCCAAAGGAATGTTAAATGACTCAAACAATTTATCATAGTCAAATAACCATTCCGGACCAGTTTGGGGTTCATGTGTATAACTTGTGACTTCAATATTATACACAATCTCCACAGTACCACTCGTTTTGTTAAAAACCCGTTTGTTTGGTGAGTTAGGCACATAACCTAGGAAGTATCCTTCGTCAGCCTTTTCACCAAACTTCGGTTGATGTTTTGTACGCAATAAGGTGCATGGTACCCCAAACGGTTCGAATCCGGTTAAGTTAGGTGGCCGTTTATTCAAAATTTCATAGCATGTTTTGTTCAAAGATTTGATTGTAAGGACTCGGTTTAAAATATGGCACGCGGTATTCACTACCTCCCCCCAAAACATGGTAGGAAGCTTTGAATCCGAAAGCATAGTCCTTGCAGCCTCAATCAATGTTCTATTTTTACGTTCGGCCACCCCATTTTGTTGAGGTTCATATGGTGCACTGAATTGATGCACTATGCCTTTTGAAAGGCAATATACACCAATTACAGAGTTTTTGAATTCAGTCCCATTATCACTATGAATATTTTTAACCCTTGTTCCGTAGGAGTTCTCCACTTGGTCTAAGAATCCGATAAGCTTGGAAGTCGTCTCGTCCTTTGTACCTAAAAAGAAAACCCAAGAAAACCGTGAGTAATCGTCAGTGATAACTAAACAAAACCAACTACCTCCTATACTCCTTTTGTTGATAGGGTCGAAAAGGTCCATATGCAACAAATCGAATGTTGAGGATATTGAGTTCTGCTTCTTGGACTTGTGTGTCTTTTTATGTTGCTTGCCCTTCATGCACGGTAGACACTTGTCCTCGAACTGAAAGCTCTTCATTGGCACACCCTGCACCAGTCGGGTTTTTGTTATGTAATTCATCTTCCTTAGGTGCAGGTGAGCCATGCGTCTGTGCCACAGTACGGATTCCGTCTCTGAAGCTTTGGATAATAGACAGATTGGCCCCATCGAAGTCTCCGGCTTGTTCATATCCACCATGTACAAGTCATTCTTCCTTGGCGCCCGCATCAAAACCCATTCTTCAGGAATTTTGAATCCCGTCTTTAGCACTAACGCCTCAGTGTCAGTAAATAACACCGAGTTCTTCTTATCACAGATTTGAGATACACTAATGAGATTGTGAACCAGTTTATCAACGTGATAAACTTGGTCCAACTTAATTGTCCCATTAGTGACCACTCCGGTACCCGTGATATTTCCACCCTTGTTACCCGCGAATGATACGAATCCCCGATTCCCACCCTTGAAGTCTGTAAGTAGACCTCGTTCCCCTGTCATGTGCCTGGAGCATCCACTGTCGACGAACCACTTGTTGTTTGGACCTGTGGTATTCTCCTGCACATGAAAGAAAATAGGTTAGTTATCACGGGGAACCCAAGTCATGACTGACTTGGTAATACCATTCTCGTCCACATACTTGAACTCTTTCAAATACCCATCTCGCCTTTCAGGTGACTTGGGCCTTTGAACTGGGTTCTGTTGTGGTGCCGAGTGATTTAAGTTCACTCTTTGCCTTGGAGTAGGCATTTGTTGTGGAGCTCTAGAATAATTCCTATTATATGGCATTTCAGACTGTGATCCCTGAGCTCTTACCGGTGCATATTGTCTAACTGGAGTGTGAGACCTAACTGGAGTGTGTGACCTGCTAGGTGTTGTGCTCCTATAGACTTGTTGTGGTGCTGACCTAGATTGATTAATGACACGATTCGGTGAATTTGTCCTAATCACTTCCTTTGGTCCAACCTTAACCGGTGTGTTTTTCACAACTTGTTTGGGTGCGGCCTGCACAGCTTTCTCGGTACTTTGAGAACTACTGGTGCTTGCCACACTGGTTGAGGGCTTAACAGGTGTTGGGTTCACTGTCTTAGGTGTAACATCGGCTTTCCTAAGTGGAAAGTGAGAAGCAACATGCCCCTTCTCGTGACATCTAAAGCAAGACATCTTATCTATGGACTTTTTGTGTGTTCCCTTAGATCTAGGTGTCTCACTAGTGTCTATTTCCTTTGGTACATCTACGGTGTCCGGCTCATCGACCTGATCAGCCCAGGCAATTTTCTGTTTTCCTGCAGGTGTTTCACTGGAGGAAGACACAAATTTGACTTTCTTAACCTTGATGGTTGAGTCAGCCACCTTAGGTGTATTTTCCACTATAGGCTCTGGTGTCGGTGTAGGTAGGTCCTCTAAGTCTACTGACTTGTCAGTGTTCTCCTGAGGCTGAGGCACATAGTTTGCATTGAAAGGTGGAGGAATTTCATGAAATCCTAGACCTACAGGCTTCTTAGACTGTCTTTGGGCATCTAAAACTTTCCCTAGATTTAGGCTCGAATTCCTAAATTTCTCCAACTTGCTAATTGCCTCTGCTACCTTTACCTTTGTTTCAGCTAGCTCTATGTCCTTGTCCTTAAGACTTTTGGTCAAGGCTTCTACGTGCTCATACATTAGCTCTATCCTAACACACTGCTCACTGAGTTTGTCTTTTAGAACTATGACGTCTTGAGCATCAGCCTTAAGCTTTTCTTTAAGATCTTGCTTGATATCGTTTAGGCTAGCATTTTCAATTTTTAAGTTCTCATTTTGAGCAGATATGGTTTTATGTGATTCTAGGACTAGATTTAACCTATCGTTAGAATTAACACACAAAGCACATAATTCACGAAATAGTGAATAAGTCAGACTAACCTTTGAGTTATCAGATTCCACGTTGGCCATCTGAGCAGCAAACTCCAGCACTGTCTGATCATTCGCCTTCTCTACCCACATCGGACTGCTGTCCCTTGTGGTCTGCTCGTCCCCATCACACCCCGTTTCTGTGACTTCAGCCATGAAGGCTCTAGCATTCGACTCAGGATGTGAACTCCAGTCATACGTACCATCTAGCTGTCTGTCTGAAGTGACATTGGATAGAAGACCCGCTAGATTGGCTTGACCGGTTGATGAACTTGGAAGATATCGTTGTTGGGACTGATTTTGGAACTATCCCTGATGCTGACTCTGCCCTTGGTATGATTCCACCTTCGGTCTCTGACACTCCCTGGCGAAGTGTCCCAGTCCTTGACAGTTGTAGCATTTTACCTTGGACTTATCAAATCCTATCCCCTTGTTATTCATTTGTAGATTCCTCCCAGTTCGCTTAATGAATCTCTTAACCCGTTGGGTTACCATGGCCAGCTGCCATTTAAGATCCATCTCCTCAAGATCATCAGGGTCGACCTGATCGTAGTCTTCGTCCCATAGAGCAGGATCGTTAATCTTCCCTTGAACACAATTTCCGTATGCGGCCACAAAAGAAGCAAGTAGATTCAAATGCTCTTCCACTGACTTTGCGCTCATGGGCATCTTTGAGTAGCTCTGAGTTGTCGATGCCTGTTGGACTTGAGGCTGCGGTTCTTCCGATCTTCCTAATCCTAAGAACGCACGATTTAGTGTGTCATCAGTCTCTGCTGGTGACGATGTCTCTCCAGTGAAAAACGCTGTAGCAGTCTTCGGTTCGGCTGCCGCTGAAGGTTTTGTAGTCTTTCCAAAATTCATCGCTGGATTCTGGACTTGTTCGTAATCAGTCTCGGCCTTCAGTAGCTCGAAGTGATATGCCCGCAACGTTCCCACAATATCATCCAGAGATTGAGAATAACACTTGTCCTCGTTCAGCTTCATCATTGCCACTTACATAGCCCATTTGGCTGGTAGGGCATCTAGAAGCTTGTTATTCTTGTCAGTGTCGGTAAACTCAATCCCATGACTTTCAAGTTCTGTCAATAGATGATAGAACCGGGTGATAATATCATCCAGCTGTTCATCCTTGATCGCCTTGAAAATCGCAAACTGTTGTTTTAACAGTTCTGTACGCTTTCTTCGTACCCTTGGATTACCCTCACACCTTTTTTCCAGAGACTCCCAAAGTTCTTTTGACGTCTTCTGAGTCCTGAATGTGTGCAGTATATCCTGAGGCAATGCCATGCGGATCAGTGAAAAAGCTTTATTTTCGGCTTCATACAATTTCTTGTCATCCTCCTTCATCATTTGGTATGACAAGACCTTCTGACGGCCTTCAACTTCTGAGACTGGTGGAATATACCCTTCGTCGATACAAACCCACATGCGCATGTCGTTAAAACGCACGAAATCAGTAAATCGGTCTTTCCACCAGTAATAATCCTCGACTTTCATCAGCTTAGGCGGAGCGTTTGCCTTCCCGACCTCGTGGTCCATTTCTAGGAATTTTTGAAGATTACACATCTTTCCGAAAGTAATTGAATTTACCTCAATTAATTTAATTCGAAACTAATATGAATTAATTCTTTCGAATCTAGGTAGATTCGAATGTAATCAGATTCAATTTATTTGGGATTAAATTCGATTAAGTGTTATAATTCAATTAAACTCGAAATATGTCAGATTCGAAAGGTCCTTAGATTCGAAGGTCAGCAAACTCGAAATTCAGCAGATTCGAACACCTATTTGAAACTAAGCTAAACTCGAAATAAACTCGAAACTAAGCTAGACTCGAGATCCTATTCGAATGAAGCAACAGACTCGAAACTAGGTAGATTCGAAACCCTCTGAAACAGACTCGAAAGGAGCAGATTTTGGTTAGACTCGAGACTAAAGTGTAACCCTAATTACCCCTATTAGATTCGAGCGCCGCAAACTCGAAAAACGGCTAACACTTTGATTTTTTAACGCTTTTCAAATTAAACCAGTATTTTTCTAACGAAAAATACTGATTTCGACCAAAAACGTGAAAAACCACAAAGTGTTTTCCGAATAAGAATTTGCTAAGCTTGAAAATAAGTTTTTGAGAGAAAAACCGTCCAACTAGCGTCAAGAAACCTAGAATGTATCTAGATGAACACGAAGAACACCAAGAACACTCCGTAGGCTCTGATACCACTTGTAAGGTCTACCACTATACGAGATCTATCTAGACGCGGATCCGTCAACGAGTGCGGAATCCTCGTTAACGGGTAGACGGAAACAACTCTCAACTACGAAACACGGAGACTATTAGACGCTGAACGAACGACACACGAACGATCCTACGAACTAATTCTCTCCTAAACTGCACACACCAAGCTGATAAACTCGAGATCGCTTTATGCTTAATCCCTCACGAATTCTGCAAAAAGTCTAATAATATCTCGAGTCTATCCCTAATTATAGACCCTGATTCGAGTCTGATGTGGGCCAAACTCGAATCTGGCCCAAGGCCCATTCGAGTCTGTCCACAAAGACACTCTCGAATCTGGGCTCTTCGAATCTAGGCTACATTCGAATCTATCACAGATTCGAATGCCAAGCCTTGTATGATTCGAATCTAGCCTTTTACATAAACAACTAAGTGTTGAAACTTATGTTATTACTTATGATTGATTTTATCTTTGTACTTTATGTTTGAACTTCTTGTAATACGTTACATCAAGTTCAAACATACAAACACTAATAAATATCAACCATATATAAACATATATAACACACACTTGCTAAAATCACAATGTAGGATCACTTAGACTGCTATCGTCACACAGGATGTACCAACACATTTTGTTTCCACTGGTTTATTATAAGTTTCTCATACCAAGGTTAAAAAGTTGTTGCTCGTTTCCATTTAAAAAAACTACAAATAAATAACAAGGATTACCTTCAGATGATTGAGGATAAATGTGGGATTTATGATTAACCGTTTTAATGTAAATGAATAATTTTCATTGTACGAATTTGATAATAGTTAACCATAAAGAATTGGGTTAAAGCCGTAGAAATGGTAAAGTTTTACAACATAGATTGATTTACTTTATATGAAATTGTTATTTCCAATCTTTGCGATTATTTCCTATTACCTGACGGTGATCACTATTAACGTTGTTGTATTTTTATAGTCATAACAAATAATGAAAATTTAAAATTATGGATGGAAATACAAATTCTCAATCCGACGACTACTATTCCAGTCAGTAAAAACAAATATTATAGTAAAACTTGTTACAAAAATACTTGTAGTATATTTATAGAATCAAATGATAATTTTGCAGTGTAATACTTATTTAATTAAGGAATTGGATTTGGTGACGTAAATTTTTGTATGTATAGATGTGTCCATCTAGATTTTTAGTGATGTACAATAAATCAATAGATGACCAAATAAATTGTGTTGCATGTTTGTGTAATAAATTCAAATGTTATTACATAAATATTGTAAAATATGATTTCATTGCATTACTTGGTAAAAAATGAAAAACATTGTTGAATTTTTTGATATCAAGTTCAAATGTCATTACATGAAATGCGATAAAAATGATTTTGTTAAATAAATTGATAAAATGAAAATGTTCGTTGCATAAATACGAAACTAACACTATATTTTATCAAAACGCGTTGCTCATAGTCACAATTTCACATTATATATATATATATATATATATATATATATATATATTATAGTGCCGACGGAGCAGAGAGAAACTCTGCTCTCGTGGCACAATTTCAGCCACTAAAATTCAGAAAAATATGGGATGACGCGTGGCACAATTTCAGCCACTAAAATTTAGAAAAAATGGGATAACGCTTATGTGGTATTATTTCAACCCCTAAAATTCAAAAAAACATGGGATAACGCTGATGTGACACGATATTAACCACTAAAATTTAGACAAAAATGGGATAACATGAAACATTGAGCTGTATAACCAAAAATCAGAAAAATGGGATAAAAAAATGTATCCCGTTTGAGTAGAAAATATTAAAATTGACAAGAACTTTTCAAAGTTTCAATGCTGGATAATAATATGTAAATAACCTGCATCTACATAACTGAAAACGCAAAAAAACTTGCGGAAAATTAAAAACACACAGAAAATTCAAATTATTTAGATTTTTAATTTTCTGTTAAGTTCATGAAATTAAAATAAACCTGTTATGAACATAGATAGATCAGTATGATGCCTATATTAATATCACACGATGAGGTAAGAAATTACAATGCTGGTGACGATACTTACAAGTTTGCAATCATTAGTAAGAAAGCTCACAACTTTTGCTATCCGATAAAGACCCCATGCATAGTATTCGTTCCTGGTGTCAAAAACCAAAAATTAGAACATGAGGGGAAATCTATCCCGTTTGATTAGAAAAAATGACAAGAAATTTTCAAAGCTTCACTGTTGGATAATAATATGCAGATAAACTGCATCAAGATAACCGAAAGAGCAGAAAAAACCTGCAGAAAATTCAGATTATACAGAGTTTTAATTTTTTGTTAACTTCTAGAAGTTAAAATAAACATGTTTTGAACATAGATATATCAGCATGATGCCTACATTAATATCACACGACGAGGTAGAAAATACAATACATGTAGTTATACTTACAAGTTTGCAATGATTATTTAGAAAGCTCACAACTTTTGCTATCCAATAGACCCAAAACATAGTTGTAGGTCCAAAAAGGTTTCTCAAGTATCTTTAGATTAACTATAGAGGAGGGGGGTGAATACAGTTTATCCTTTATCACACAGAGATTTTTTTCAATGTTTGTAGGTATATGTATTAACAATTGTTAAAATTACAAACAGGTTTGGATTGCGAAAAGATCCGAAAAGAGATAACAGATATGAACAACAACTTTTAACTCATCTAGGACACACTCAAACTAGTTACAATGATATGACTCACTAAGGTTCACTCACTGTTTACACACTCGGTGTTTACAAGACTCAAACTGATCAGCTTTGGTTGATCAGCTTGGACACTTAGCTTTTTCACTCAAGTTAAACTGAATGTGCATGCATGAAAAACACACTTTCTTTTTGCACTCACGTTCTCTGTTTGTGTATGTCTCTCTACTTCTCTCTCCTTGGGAGCTTCTCTTTTGTAAGCATACAGAGGATCCCAGTGAAGCTTCTTCATTGGTTGTAGATAAAGCGGGAATGTCTTGTAATGGGAAAAATTTTCTTTTCTGCACAATGACAAATCTGACAACAGTAGTTTTATCTTCTTACAGCAGAATCTTTATCTTTTCCTTTTTGTCTAAGTCGTCCTTAGCTTTACCCCAAAGTGGAATGTCAACTAGTGACCTTTATTCTTTCTTGTAAAGCCATTTTGGTATAAGAAATGGTCTATCACAGATATCCTTTTTATTTTCATTCTTCAGAGCAGCTTTTGGCAAATATACAGCAGTTCTGATTTTTCACATTGCCTTGAATCTTTAGGCTGATCTCATCATTCAAAACTTTGCATAAAGATATGGAAACATATTCCATGAAGTGTTAAACCTGTTCACAAAGAACAAGTCCTGTTCACAAAGAATAGAATACTTAACCGTATTAAACTGTCCAAAAGATATGGACAACTTAGACATAATCTGTCAAACCTGTCTAATAGATATGGACAACTTTGACAAACTGTCAAGTTACAACTAATGTAACAGTGTAACATAGAGTTGGGTTGATTTTGCAAATCACTTATCAGGTTTGCTCGACGTATTAAAAAGCCTTAAAATCTCCCCTTAAGTGTATCAAACATGTTAATTAGAAATCTCCCTATATGATATTGAGCAGGTTTGATTGAGGCCTTTTTGTGCCTAACAATCTCCCCCTATTTTCAATATTCAGTCTAAGACTCGCGACATCAGCTTTCACTATATATTTTTACAATGATGCAAAAAGAAATTACAATGTTGAAGTAAAGTAAATGATCAGCTTATATACAATAAAACCTGTCTATAAACAACTGATGTTTACAAAAGACAAGTACAACTAATGTACATTAGAAGCTAAGCAGAGATTATCCTTAACAAAGGTTATAGATGGCAAACCAGTCACCAACTATTTCTTACAGAGTTTGTTAACATTCTTGAAGTTCAGGTGTGAGAGCCTTTTGTGCCATAACCAGTTGAGGTCCGCGTTAGTCCTTGAGAGAAGACATGTCTTTGTTGTTTGATCAACAGATTCCATGTCTACTATGTATAAACCCTTCTTTCTTTGTGCACACAACACAACTTTGCCTGAGGATCCAATATGTATCCTAGGTGCTCATCAATATTAACCTTGTAACCAGCATTACACAGTTGACTTATGCTAAAAAGATTGTGTTTCAGCCCAGACGCATAGGCTACTTTGTTAAAGATTGCAGCACCATCTTGGAGAGTACCATACCCTTTTGTGAATCCTTGGACATTGTCACCGAAAGTGACCTTTGGTCCTTGTTCAGGCTCAAGGTCACTCAATAGATCCTTGCAACCTGTCATGTGTCCAGAAGAGCCACTCTCCAAGTACCAAACCTGCTTTGGTTGCTTCGGTTGCTTAACTTGCAGAGTGACATAGTGAAACATTAGTTCTCAGAAGAATTCATCACAAGGATTAGTTCACCACCCTCATCAACATTTGTTGATGGACCAAAAAGATTAACATTAATGTTTCCTATTAGGACTATATCAGTTTTGATACTTCCCTCAATGGCATTGTTATTTCCAACACTGCTTGGTTGAGCAATGTTAGATTTAATAGTGGCACAAGGCCTTATGTCCACAGTTTTAGGAAAATCTTTGGCCATATGAGTTTTCCTTCTACACATGTAGCACTTCTTCTTTTTAGGTCTTTTGGAACTAGAACTTTCAGAAACACATTCTTGGTATTCTCTATTGGTCTTTACAATAAGTTTTACAAAATGTTGATTTCTTTTGGAAAGACCAACAGGTTTTGTGAAATGTCCATCCCTACATTGTTTAGGAACATCTTTGACTTTGCCTTTAGAATCATCAGCCTTAGAAACTTCCTTTTCATTTTTGGGAGGACATAAATCAAAATTGGTAGTTTTATAATCTTTTGTCCTTCCTGATTTTTGGAAAACTTATTTCCAAACTTCTCAGGTTTAACAGTGGCTTTGCCTTTGCCTTTACTGAGATTTGATGATTCTTACACACTTAGGTGTTGTTTGTTTTTAAGAGGTTGATGTCTGCGGTGTGCGGACTTAGCTATTGAAATTTGCGGTCAGAACGGGCATAAGAAAAAAAGCAAACGCACTTTCATATAAAACGTCTTCCCGCATCTTCGAGTTCGCAGACTTAAGAGGTTAGAAAATCTTTTAAGAAAAAACAAACAAGGCCTTATAGTTGCAGAACCATTTTGTTTGGTTTTAATAAAAGACTTACTTTCATTTATAACTGATTTACCACTATGGTTTAACAACTTATTTGGAACCACTGGAGCATTATCCCCAACATGAGACTTACCCTTGTTGGTTATATGCTGTTTTATTTTTAAACTTATTTTCAAAAAATTCCACATTGAAAGGTGGTCTTGGCTCCGGAACCTGTCTTGTAGACAGGTTTAGCATCCTTGACTGTAGATTTGACACATTTTCCACCAAACTATTCATGTGGAATAAGTGAGCACTCATAAGTGTAGTTTGGAGAGGAACTCATCCCTTCATCAAACTCCACAACTTTCACACCTGAACTGCCAGTATTTTGAGGCCTGACAAACCTGTTTGTTTAGATCAATTTTTCCATTTACATTTTGTATAAAAGTATTTGGAAGTTCACCAAGTATGGAAAGATCTGTTTTTAGGTCTTTGATTTCAACAATTGAAGCTGTTGTATCAAGATCTCCTCCAAGTATGGAAAGTAACAATTTTCATGATAAAAGAAAAAAACAATGGCTATAAGTATTTTATGGTCACACGAAGAATTGGTTTGTGTGACTAAAAGTAATCAGCGGTCAAGGTTTAAGTGAAAAAAATGTCCCTATAAGTTTTTTTGTCACGTTTTATAAAAAGCAAACAAGTGACTATTAATAGTTAAACAATTAAACATGACGACTAAATTTATTATATGTGTCTAATGGTAAACAATAGTCATGGTAAAAAAAGAATATGTGACAATAAATATTTTATGCCTACGACTTAATTTCTTTTGTGTGGTTAAACGTAATAAATGGTTACAATTTTAAAAAAAACATGTCACTATAAGTAGATTTTTTGTCACGGTTTAAAAAAGCGAACATGACTACTAGTATTCAGTGGTTACAAATTAATTTTTTGAAATCTCTAAAAATAAACAATAGCCATGGTAAAAGAAAAACATTATGACTAGAATAATTTAGTTTCTTATGAATGAATGTCTAAAAATAAACTACATTCATCACAAAGAAAAAAAATATGACTATAACCATCATATGGTCACGTTATAATTTGTTTTGTATAGCTAAATATTACATTATTTTTTTTCATTAATTAATTAGTAATAAATTGGATTTTGTAATATATTACATTAATGTTTACCTAAAATAAATATATATCATCAGTATCCCTAATAATAATAATTAGATCCAAATGTAGAAATTTGAATTGGTTGTGGAAATTATTATTATTATGTATATTAAAGAAAAACATCAAATGTCACGTGCCACCTCTACGTTAACCAAAAAAGATAATTACAATTTATTATTATTATAAAAACAATAAAAGATAAATACAATTTAATATTTTTAAAAAAGATAAATATACTCTATTTTTTAATCTACAAATGATAAAAAATAAACACAATTATTATATTTTGTATGTTTTTATTTTTAATTATATACATTTTATATAAATAAATTTAATTAACAATATCCACGTAATACGTGGGTCATAAACTAGTATATGCTAATTTTACAATCACATATCCCACTTAAAATATTGTAGATTCAAGTCTCACTTGAGACATAAACGATGATATAAGATTATTTGGTAACAGTGTAGGTAGTCTTTAAAAAAAGATATCTCAAGCTATACCGTCAACTGTAGTCAATTCAAAAATTTGACTCCTATCCAACCACAATCTAAAGAAAAAATTTGATTGACACTGTTACTTAGTCATTTAACACCCATAAAGACCATTTCCCATTTTACCTTTCTATTTACATGAGATAAAATATTTCTTTTTTTTTTAATTTTAGCAAATACTTAATTGAATATCAAATTTTAATCTAATTCATATCGTACAAATTGTTATGAAACCTAAAAAATGTACCACTACCTTTATAACAGTTATAAAACTAAAATGATATCATTCACTTCATTTTATCACGATTTCTCATGGTATTTTGATAAAATATATTATATTTATATTTTATATATTAAAAGAGTAAATAGATTGACACTTGTCACATAACTATATCGCCACTTGGCGTAACTTCTATTTGACACGTGTAATTTATAATTTTTTATTAAAATGATTAATTTCAATTAATTATAGTTGCTATGTTTTAGGAATTTTGTTAACAATTTTGGGTTAATGGAATCTCTTTTCAATGGGTGATAGAATGAAAATTGTGAATTAAGGGTTGATTATAATTTATTAATAAAGCTAATATTTTATTGTATCTTAATTATGTATAATTATTAATTATAAATAAAGTTATAGATTTTACTATGCTTTCTCTATTCATCATATCGATATAATCTATAATATTTAAAAATAATATTGAGTCAAATCACTTTCATAATATTTCAAAGTTTGTACCATTTATTATTGAACTAGTTTTGTGACCCACGTAATATGTGGATATTTTTAATAAAATTTATATAAGTAAAAAAAAAATTATTATTAATTATTTAAAATAATGTAAATTAAAATTTTATTTTAAATTTAATATATTAGCAACCTATTGGTTCTTTCAATATAATAAATTGAAGTGATTAATGTAAGAAAATAAATTAGGAAAGAAAGATAAAAGGTTATTTATATATCTTTTTAATTAATTAAATTTATTATTGAATAGTTCTAAATTAGGAAAAAGTACGGGAAAATTAAAAGATAATTCATTGAGAGGATGCCATGTGGCAAAGGGATGTTCTCTTTTATTATAATATATATAGATAGATAGATAGATTTTACAATTATTACAAAATTTATAATTTATAACATTTTTTTAGATGAATCGATACCAATCCAATTCAACCCCAAAACATAAATAATGTTTGCCCAAAGGCCCAACATAAGGAACCAACGAAAAGGTCCGTTAAAGTAATCAAGCCTTGGAAAAACCCAATAAATGCAGAAACTACATTTATGCGTGCAGTTTCTTTTCTTTAGAACTTTGAAACTCTAGCACAACTACAGGTCTTTAGATTTCATGGTAAGTTCATCCCCTTTGAAGTCTTTCATGTATGTTTCGTCTTCTAACTTTCGATTATTCAATTTCATTTTATAAAGAGTTTAATAGTCCCGTTGGTATGCTGAATTTAGGCTCTGAAGAAGGAAAAGGCTCCCCCGCCGTCGTCTAAACCGGCCAAGTCCGACGGTGGAAAGCAGAAGAAGAAACCGTTGTGCCCGTGACATTTAACACACACAAAACCCTCGCCAAAGAGCTTGGCCGCCGTAGCAGCAGGAGCAGCCTCAAAATGGAGACGACGATAACTGTGAAGGACGTTTCACCCCATGAATTTGTCAAGGCGTACGCCGCTCACCTCAAGCGGTCCAGCAAGGTTTGTCTTTTCTCTTCTTTTCCTATCTAATGATCGAAGATCTTAGGAGGTTTGCATCTATGTATGCCATATCACCAGATTATTGTTTTTTGTGCTTTCGTTAATGGACATGATACCTTATACATTCGTGGTTTGATCTACCGTACGAACGTTTATTCTGGTTAATATCATTGTTTTTGAGTCTGTTTCTCGCTTAAATTCATATGCAATTGCCCTTTTAACTGTTTAATGTGTCTATTCATCGTCAATGTATGAACTCTTACGTGTATTGATTAGTCTATCTTCGATGTCGATAGGCGCTTTTCCTCGCAATTGAAACAGCTATTCAAACAGTGGTGGGGGCTTGCTAGTATCCCTTAGATGCTATGATATTTGTTGGTATAAGTTTGGTGTATACTATTTGACCATAAACATAGTGTAGCGCTATTATTCCGGAAATTCTGTGTACACATTTTTATTAGTTCTTATGGGATTTTAGCTTGTAGTTTGTATCTATTTGATTTGTGTACCCGAATAGTTTGTCTATGTAGTTTTGAGCAGACATATTCAATCCTTAGTTGCTTAAGTAATTTAGTTTTCATTAAACGAGTTGTTTTTTCTGAAAAGTTCTATTAAATAACATTATTTATATTTGTTTTGATGTTTAGCTAATTTTCTTGTTACAGAAACCACCAACTGCAGCTCAATAAAAAGAAATGCAAAAGTCGAAGAAAAGGAAAAAACAATACACAACGGTAGAGGGATTAAAAAAACAAACAATAAGCAATGCTCTTAAGGATAAAATATAGAAGTTTGGTTTTTCGGTGACTATGAATTTTGCATTTTTTGAACAGTGTATGGATTTTATATAACTATTAGCAATATTTCTATGGATTTTGCATCTATTTTGAATGGTGTATGGATTTTACATTCCTATTAACAACATTCCCCTTTTTATTACATTTTATCGTATATTTTCATTTTTGATATATAACTTTATATTAATAGTAGCTTAGTATTTGTTATTTAATTACCCATGGCTAAAAGTAACAATTAGTCATGAAAAAAAGAAAAAAATTGTCACCATAACTACTTTAAGGTCACGGTTTATTTTATTTTGTGTAGCAAAAAATAAATAATGGTCATAATTAAAAAAATACATTTGATTATAAGTATTTTATCGTCACGGTTAAATGTCTTATATGTGTCTAAAACTAAATATTAATCACGATAAAAGAAAACAAACCGTGACTACAACTAGTTTATGGTCACGTCTAATTTTACTATATGTGGCTAAAAGTAATTAATTGGAATAATTTAAGGAAAGAATGTGACTATGTGTATTTTATGGTCACACTTAATTTTATTTTGTATGACTAAAAGGGACCACCGATCACCGTTTACGAAACAACATGACACTATAAATATTTTACGGTGACTATTATAAATGTTATGTGTGTCTAAAAGTAAACAACAATCACGATAAAAAAAACACATGTGGATGTAAGTAACTTATAGTCACGGTTTAATTTTTTACACGTGTCTAAAAAGAACAATATTGATTTTAAAAGAAATATAATGTGACAATAAGTACTTAATGGTCACAGATTGTATTGTTGTATGTGTCTAAAAGTTACCAATTGCCACGATTAGGAAGAAATAAGTAACTAAAAATTGTCTGTGGTCACGGTTTTGTTTATTATATGTGTCTCAAAGTAAGCAATTGTCATGAATCAACGAATTATTCTGTGACTAAAATAATAGTATGGTCACGGTGTAATTATTTCGTGTGTCAAAATGTACCAATTGTCAATGTTTAATACTTTATGTATGTCCAATTGCAACCAATCGTCACATTTTAATTAATTACATGTGTCTAAGTGTACCCGACGGTCACGTTTTAATTGTTTATGCATGCCTAAATGTACCAATGGTCACACAACTTAATAGTTTATGTGCATCAAAATATTACCAATTGTCACGGTTTCATTGATGGAGTGTGTTTAAATGTCTCAAATAGTTACAATTTAGCTGATTATGTGTGAATAATTTATCTAATGTTCACAATTAAATATTTGTGTGTCTTTAAATATACCAGGTGGCCACATTTTATTTGTTTATGTGTGTCTGTAAGAATGTTAACGCCACGGATTAATTGTTTATGTGTGTCTAAATGTATCCAACTGTCATGGTGTTAAAAGAAATTGTGATTAAAAGTATTTTATGGTCACGGTTACTAAAAATATAGATCACAACTATATAGAAATTGTTACCATAGCCACAGTTTTAGGCTATGGCCACTGTTTTACATATGATTTAGTCACGAATATTTAATGTAGCCATAAGATACCAAAAGTGATGCGACCTTTGGTCACAATTTGAATGAAAAATAAAACTGTGGCCAAAAGTCTATGGCCACGGTTTTTTAACGTGACAGATGACATATTTTGTACTAGTGTTTAAACTAATCTAAAAGTCACTCAAACTAGTTACAATGGAATGACACACTAAGATTCATTCACTGTTTACACAAGACACAGATTGAACAACTTTGAGACTGAACAGCTTTGTAACAACCTAGTTTTTGACTTGACTTTAATTTCAGTATTTGAGCAGATAATGTAATTTTATTACATTATTTTATTGTAATTTTAATTAAGTAATGAAAATATTTAATTAAATTATAGAAATGTTATAAAGTACTTAAAAGATTAAATATAAAAAGAGATGTAAAATACAAAAGTATAGTGGGTTAAACTACAAATATAACTAAGTTACATATATTAACTAAAATAATGATCATTTAAGATCATTAATGCAAAAACACACTCTCTCTCTACTCTCTCTCTTCTCTTTTCTCTCATCTACGGTATCCTCATCAAATTGATCAAAATTCTTACAAATTGTCCATTAATTGAAGAATCAATGCAATAAGGAGTTACAACAATCAATCAACATCATCAAACTACAAGAAATCGAGGTAATAACTCTTTAAAATTCAAAGTTTCTATGAGTATGTTTCGGTTTTGATAAAAACCGAAACCCATGATTAAAACATGAAATTTATGTATTGCATGTATGAATTTTTAGTAGATTATGATAAATCTAAGTTATTAGATGTAATAGAAACTAATTTCTTGGGTTGGATAATGAAGAAATCGGATTTTTATTGATAAAATGTGTTCTTGACAAAAGTTTATAATTTGGATGATCTTGATGAACTTGTGATGTTTTTGATAAGGAAAATGATATAAAATCAACCTAATAATGATAATATAACATTATTATAAGTTGCATGTTAATAGAAATAACTTTTTATAAATTTTATGAAAAACCCGTATGCATAAAGTTAAGAACAATAAGAACAAAATCTGGGAAAATATGAACATGTGGGATCCGAATTCGGCTGAGTCCGAATTCGGATGAATCTCCGGTTCGGATCTAATGTCGAAATTCGGATGGTGCTTTTGATCAATCTCGGATGATGCACCTAATTCGGATTATTCAATTCGGATAAAAGGTGGTCCGAACTCGGATGACCCGAGTTCGGATGGTGTAATCCGGTTGACCCATTTCGGATAGGTCCGAATCCGGGTGCATGGTTCGGATTGATCCGAATCCGGATAACCAATCCGGATGGTCCGAATTTGATGGATCCGGATCCAAATTATTAAATTTGATATTTTAACATCACAATTAAATACTATTTTATAATTACAAGAATCATGAATCCAAGATGGAAGAATAAAGAATTATCAATTATCAGAATCAGATGAAAATAAGAATATAAAGACTTTAAAGCTAAAAGATTATGAAATTGACAATGATGTGATATTATTCTGGACAGGTTCAGATAAATCTGAACAAATAATTAAAGATTGAAAAGGCAAAGCCAGAGATCAGATAGATCAAGATTAAAGATAAATCATGGGATAACTCAGGTGGTGGATTATAAAACTGCTTGATAAAGACCAAGAACCTGTGAGTTATAGATATTCAGTTTTTGCATGCTAGACTTCCGATTGAGACATATTGTTGATGATAGATTATTTGACAATCATACATATTCAGCTGGATTGTGACCTGTGCACACCATGGTTCGGTGATGCCCTGTGGATCATGATAGCTAGTTGACTTATCATTTCGCCTGACATTGTATTTACATTTCAATTCATATATTGCTACGAGATTACTGTTATCATGACTTTGATTACTATGCTTTCCTCTTTGATTGCATCTTTGACATATTGATTCAGCTTGTATGATTAGCCTTGTCGGTCTATCGTTCTAGACCATGCTACTTCACCAGTTCTATTGAACTTGGTATAGACACTCCGATGTTCCCCCATGAAGACCGCTGGTAGCTAGCCCAGCATAAGTGGATAGCTTCCACTAAAAGCGTGAGCGTGGGCTGAACATCATCCAATTCTTTGAGTTCTATGTCTCAATCATGAGTGGCTGTAGCGGCAGTCCAGACATATCACGCTTTGACCCATGATCCGCTTGATTAATGCATGTAAATCTGAAAATCTATATTCTCACTAAGCCTTGCTTACCAGTTGTTGTTTAATATTTTACAGGAAAAGATAAAGGAAAGTCACCTGCAGGACCTAGTTCTTAGGTCTTACAAGATCAAGATTGAAGTATTCTATAGACCACTACTCAACAAACTCTTCGGTACTGATTGGCAGATGATAATTGTGGTGGTCTGGGTAGATGTAATTTGATTTTATGATGACATGTATTAGTTTAGTCTGGTACCCTTTATAAGTTTATTTTGAAAATTGTAATCTGAACTAAAATTGTATTAAACTTATCCTAATGTTTGTACTTGTAATCTGAAATTCCGCAACTTAAAATTACTCTATCTTAGTTATGATTGATATCGTGTTGCATGATGTGGGACCTAGACTCTGAGGACTGCCCCGTAAGGGAAGGTCTTCACAGGATGGTATCAAAGCCCATAGTTTGAGTGAATCAAGTATTACGTGAGTATACTTGGTCTCAAACTGAAGCAATACATATGTATCAATCATCTAGGTGGTTTGAACTGAGATAGGATGTACAGACTGTTAGGATGGGAAAAAGGGTACATAGATCTAAGTCTATAAACTGATAGTTAATTGATTTTAATTTTCAGTAGAAGATGTCAGGATCAGGATCAGGTGACATAGCAAGCAACATGAACCCACAACAAATGTATGAAATGATGCAACAACTACTAGCTCAGCATTCTGAACAACAAAATAAGTATATGCAAGAACAGCTTCAGGCTAGAGATGAAGCCGAAGCAAAAAGACGCGCTGACAAAAAGAATAAAAGAAAAGATAAACAAATCCAGAATGATGAATCTGATTCTGATAACTCTACCCCGAATGTCCAAATTGAGCAGCCGAAAGGCTGTAAGTTCAAGGATTTTAAAGCTAGCGGTGCCCTTAACTTCGAGGGTACAGTCAACCCAATCCAGGCGATGGATTGGATAAGTCACACTGAAGAAATTTTCAGAATCTCCGATTGCTTGGAGTCCAAGAAAGTGAGTTATGCATCTGCTCTGTTCGTGGGTGCTGCCCGTGCCTGGTGTAAAACTCAGAGAAGTATCTATGGTGAGGAGGTCATCCAGACTCTTGAATGGGAACAGTTTCTTGAAATGTTCAACGCGAAGTATTGTCCTGCGGATCAACAAGACAAGATGGAGGTTCAACTGATGCAGTTAACCCAAGGCACTAAGACTGTAGACGAGTACGAGCACGAATTTTCACGGCTCTGTGGATATTCTTCATATCAGGTAGCTACGGAAGAAAGGAAGATGAACCGATTTCGTGGAGGACTTAACCCGAAATATCGACACCCAATGAGCGCAATAAAGTACAAATCGTATCTCGAAATGGTTGAAGCGGCAAGGCAGATTGAAAGGGGATATTTAGAGTACGGCGATCAACTCTACGCTCCATAAACAAACCCGACTTGTCCATCTCCCCCAAAGAAGCAAAGATTCGGCAGATTCTTTAAGCCCAACAAGTCTCAGTCCCAGCAACCCCAACAATCTCAGCAATACAGTTCACCACAGAAAGTTCAAGCTTATTCGCTTACAAATGAACCACGGTTCTGCAAGAGATGTAGAAAATCGCATATGGGATTGTGTAATCCAGACGATGTCACGTGTTATGTGTGTAGCCGAATCGGCCATAGTAGAGAAGAATGCCCCCAACGAGGTCTTGGTTGTGCTAAATGCGGAAAGCGTGGTCATTTCATGTATCAGTGCCACAGTGGACAACGAGGTCAATCACAGTCATCAGCTGGAGGTTCTACAATGAAAAGCTCAGCTGCAACTCCAACTGTTAGGACCCGCGTCTTCCAAATAACGGCGGAGGAAGCGAAAGAAACCCCGGATGTGGTTACCGGTACGTTTTTATTAAACTCAATACCTGCACGTGTGTTATTCGACTCCGGTGCAAGCCGTTCATACATCTCGACTACTTTTGCGCAAAGATTACCTATGTTTCCTTCAAAGCTTCCTGTTATACTTGACATAGAGACAACCAGTAATAATTACGTTATGGCTGATTCCGTTTATCGAAATTGCACATTACTCGTTAATCACGTTGTATTTAACCTCGATCTTATCCCGATACCGCTAAAAGAGTTCGACGTTATCATCGGCATGGATTGGTTAACGAACAACGAGGCTACTATTGTCTGCAACCGCCGAATCATCCGAATCAAGACTTCAGACGGCCGAGTGTTAGAGATTAAAGGCGACAAGCGTAAAGGTGCTCATTGTTTTATATCGGTTGAGAAAGCGCGTAAATATCTTTCTAAGGGTCACGAATCTTATCTTTGTTATGTCTCGTCTGAACCCACCCCGGAAGCCAACAAGAAATCAGTGTATGATATTCCGATCGTCTGTGAGTTCCCAGACGTATTCCCTGATGACATTTCTGGAGTGCCACCGGAACGACAGGTTGAATTCGGAATTGACTTAGTTCCTGGTGCGGCTCCCATCGCTAAAGCTCCCTACAGACTTGCGCCTGCAGAAATGCAGGAAATGTCAAAGCAATTACAAGATCTGTTAGAGAAAGGATTTATCCGACCGAGTTCATCTCCGTGGGGTGCAAAGAAAGACGGAACTCTCCGAATGTGCATTGACTATCGTGAGTTGAACAAAGTCACAATTAAAAATAAATATCCTCTGCCCAGAATTGATGATCTATTTGATCAGCTACAAGGAGCCAGCTATTTCTCAAAAATCGATCTTCGTTCTGGGTATCATCAGCTAAAAGTTAAAGAGGAGGATATTCCAAAGACAGCCTTCCGGACAAGATATGGTCATTACGAATTTCTCGTAATGCCTTTCGGTTTAACGAATGCACCAGCGGCGTTCATGGACCTCATGAATCGCGTGTGCAGACCAATGCTGGATAAGTCAGTTATCGTATTCATAGACGATATTCTGATTTACTCCAAAACGGAGGCTGATCATATTGTTCATCTACGTCAATTGCTAGAGTTATTGAGAAATGAAAGACTCTATGCAAAATTCTCAAAGTGCGAGTTTTGGCTCAGACAGGTAAAAATCTTACATTGTCTCGAGTTATTTCTTAAAGCGTTTGTTGTTTCAAAAATTTGAATTCTACTTTGATTTCTTTATAGATTCAATTCCTTGGCCATGTTGTATCTGGCGAAGGCATCTCCGTTGATCCATCTAAAGTTGAGGCCGTTCAAAAATGGCAAACGCCTCGCAATGCCTCCGAAATCAGAAGTTTCCTTGGATTGGCTGGTTATTACCGGCGATTCATTAAGGACTTCTCGAAGATTGCTGTGCCACTTATGATGCTAACACGAAAGAATACACCTTTCGTATGGGCTGATAAACAGCAAGAGGCATTTGAAACTCTGAAGCAGAAACTCATTCAAGCGCCAATCCTAGCCTTACCAGAAGGCAATGATGACTTCGTTGTTTATAGCGATGCATCTGGTACTGGGTTAGGTTGTGTCCTCATGCAAAGGGGAAAAGTCATTGCCTACGCTTCTAGGCAATTGAAAGATTACGAGAAAAGTGCACCAACTCATGATCTTGAGTTGGCTGCCGTTACCTTTGCATTAAAAATTTGGCGGGATTATCTCTATGGGACTCGGTGTCAGCTTTACACCGATCATAAAAGTCTCAAACATCTATTTACTCAAAAGGATCTAAACATGAAACAGCGTCGGTCCTTGGAGCTTATCAAGGACTATGATTGCGAGATCCTGTATCATCCCGTCAAAGCCAATGTGGTCGCGGATGCATTGAGTAGAAAAGTTTATCCGGAAAAGTGTTGCTATGCCCTGACTCCAGTTGTATTCTCTTCTGATCTCATTGAAGATATTAAATCTGCTCAAGCCGAAGCCTTGAAAGAAGAGAACATCTGTTATGAAAATCTCAAAGGGCAACTTCAATTTCTGTCTATGAATCATTTGGGACTTCAATGTCTCAAGGGAAACCGAATCTGGATTCCTAAATATGGTTCTATTCGCAGCACTCTTCTATCCGAAGCCCATCAGTCCAAGTTATCCATTCATCCTGGCAGCTCAAAGATGTATTTCGATCTGAAAGCGGATTATTGGTGGCCAGGAATGAAGAAAGACATCAGTCAATTCGTTGAAAGCTGCATAGTATGTCAAATGGTTAAGGCAGAACATCAGAAGCCCTTCGGGGATATGCAACCACTGCCAGTTCCTGAGTGGAAGTGGGAGCATATAACCATGGACTTTGTTACAAAATTGCCAAAGACCAAGAGACAACACGACTCCATCTGGGTAGTCGTGGATCGATTAACGAAGTCAGCGCATTTTATACCGATGAAAGAGACATACTCACTTGATAGATTGGCGCAGATGTACATCACCGAGGTTATTTCACGTCACGGTATGCCAAAATCTATCGTCTCTGATCGTGATAGTCGTTTCACTTCGAGATTTTGGAAAGCATTGCAAGACGGGTTGGGTACTTGAATCTCAATGAGTACAACTTATCACCCTAATGCAGATGGCCAAAGTGAACGCACTATCCTAACTCTGGAAGATATGCTCCGTGCCTGCGTTCTTGATCTGGGTGGTAACTGGGATGATCATTTACCCTTGGTCGAATTCTCATACAACAACAGTTATCATTCCACGATTAAGATGGCCCCTTTTGAAGCTTTATATGGACGAAAGTGCAGAACTCCCACCTGTTGGCGCGAAACAGGTGAATCGCCTTTAGCAGGTCCTGCCCTTCTACAGTTGACTCATGATAAGATTCAGCTTGTCAGAAGGAACATCCTTGAAGCTCAAAGCAGGCAGAAGTCGTATTATGATAATCGTCACAGATCGATTAGTTTTGCAGTTAACGATTGGGTGATGTTGAAGGTATCCCCAATGAAAAATGTGGTTCGGTTCCTAAAGAGGAACAAACTAGCTCCGAGATTCATCGGCCCGTTCAAGATTGTTGAAAAGATAGGAAATCAATCTTATCGTCTTGAACTGCCAACTGACTTAGCTGGAATACATTCTGTATTCCATGTTAGTCATCTACGAAAGAGTCTAGCTGATGAAAGAGAAGTTCAGATACCACACGTTAATGTGCAAATTGATGAGAAGCTTCGAGTGGTTGAAGAGCCGGAATGCATTCTGGACTCGAAGACCAAAAAGCTTCGTAATAAAGAGATACAGATGGTGCTCGTCCAGTGGAAACACCACAAGGGTTCGCATCAGTCTTGGGAATCCAGAGATGTTATGAAAGCAACATATCCAAGTCTGTTCGAACATAGCTAACTTCGGGGACGAAGTTTATGCGTGGTGGAGCCCATTCTGTAACAACCTAGCTTTTGACTTGACTTTAATTTCAGTATTTGAGCAGATAATGTAATTTTATTACATTATTTTATTGTAATTTTAATTAAGTAATGAAAATATTTAATTAAATTATAGAAATGTTATAAAGTATTTAAAAGATTAAATATAAAAAGAGATGTAAAATACAAAAGTATAGTGGGTTAAACTACAAATATAACTAAGTTACATATATTAACTAAAATAATGATCATTTAAGATCATTAATGCAAAAACACACTCTCTCTCTACTCTCTCTCTTCTCTTTTCTCTCATCTACGGTATCCTCATCAAATTGATCAAAATTCTTACAAATTGTCCATTAATTGAAGAATCAATGCAATAAGGAGTTACAACAATCAATCAACATCATCAAACTACAAGAAATCGAGGTAATAACTCTTTAAAATTCAAAGTTTCTATGAGTATGTTTCGGTTTTGATAAAAACCGAAACCCATGATTAAAACATGAAATTTATGTATTGCATGTATGAATTTTTAGTAGATTATGATAAATCTAAGTTATTAGATGTAATAGAAACTAATTTCTTGGGTTGGATAATGAAGAAATCGGATTTTTATTGATAAAATGTGTTCTTGACAAAAGTTTATAATTTGGATGATCTTGATGAACTTGTGATGTTTTTGATAAGGAAAATGATATAAAATCAACCTAATAATGATAATATAACATTATTATAAGTTGCATGTTAATAGAAATAACTTTTTATAAATTTTATGAAAAACCCGTATGCATAAAGTTAAGAACAATAAGAACAAAATCTGGGAAAATATGAACATGTGGGATCCGAATTCGGCTGAGTCCGAATTCGGATGAATCTCCGGTTCGGATCTAATGTCGAAATTCGGATGGTGCTTTTGATCAATCTCGGATGATGCACCTAATTCGGATTATTCAATTCGGATAAAAGGTGGTCCGAACTCGGATGACCCGAGTTCGGATGGTGTAATCCGGTTGACCCATTTCGGATAGGTCCGAATCCGGGTGCATGGTTCGGATTGATCCGAATCCGGATAACCAATCCGGATGGTCCGAATTTGATGGATCCGGATCCGAATTATTAAATTTGATATTTTAACATCACAATTAAATACTATTTTATAATTACAAGAATCATGAATCCAAGATGGAAGAATAAAGAATTATCAATTATCAGAATCAGATGAAAATAAGAATATAAAGACTTTAAAGCTAAAAGATTATGAAATTGACAATGATGTGATATTATTCTGGACAGGTTCAGATAAATCTGAACAATTAATTAAAGATTGAAAAGGCAAAGCCAGAGATCAGATAGATCAAGATTAAAGATAAATCCTGGGATAACTCAGGTGGTGGATTATAAAACTGCTTGATAAAGACCAAGAACCTGTGAGTTATAGATATTCAGTTTTTGCATGCTAGACTTCCGATTGAGACATATTGTTGATGATAGATTATTTGACAATCATACATATTCAGCTGGATTGTGACCTGTGCACACCATGGTTCGGTGATGCCCTGTGGATCATGATAGCTAGTTGACTTATCATTTCGCCTGACATTGTATTTACATTTCAATTCATATATTGCTACGAGATTACTGTTATCATGACTTTGATTACTATGCTTTCCTCTTTGATTGCATCTTTGACATATTGATTCAGCTTGTATGATTAGCCTTGTCGGTCTATCGTTCTAGACCATGCTACTTCACCAGTTCTATTGAACTTGGTATAGACACTCCGATGTTCCCCCATGAAGACCGCTGGCAGCTAGCCCAGCATAAGTGGATAGCTTCCACTAAAAGCGTGAGCGTGGACTGAACATCATCCAATTCTTTGAGTTCTATGTCTCAATCATGAGTGGCTGTAGCGGCAGTCCAGACATATCACGCTTTGACCCATGATCCGCTTGATTAATGCATGTAAATCTGAAAATCTATATTATCACTAAGCCTTGCTTACCAGTTGTTGTTTAATATTTTACAGGAAAAGATAAAGGAAAGTCACCTGCAGGACCTAGTTCTTAGGTCTTACAAGATCAAGATTGAAGTATTCTATAGACCACTACTCAACAAACTCTTCGGTACTGATTGGCAGATGATAATTGTGGTGGTCTGGGTAGATGTAATTTGATTTTATGATGACATGTATTAGTTTAGTCTGGTACCCTTTATAAGTTTATTTTGAAAATTGTAATCTGAACTAAAATTGTATTAAACTTATCCTAATGTTTGTACTTGTAATCTGAAATTCCGCAACTTAAAATTACTCTATCTTAGTTATGATTGATATCGTGTTGCATGATGTGGGACCTAGACTCTGAGGACTGCCCCGTAAGGGAAGGTCTTCACAAGCTTAGACCCACTCAGCTATATCACTCAAGTTGAATCAGAACATGCATGCATGAAAAACACACTTTTCTTTGCAATACACGTTCTCTGTTTGTGGATGTCTCTCTTAATTCTCTCTTTCCTTGGAAGCTTCTATTTGATACTCATATAAAGAATCCCAGTGAAGCTTCTTCATTGGTTGTAGAGAAAGTGGGAATGTCTTTGCGAAAAGACAATATTGCTTTTTTGCATCAGAATAAGTCTGAGAAATCAGGCTTTGCCCACTTGCTGTAGACTCTTTGTCTTTTACCTTTTTGTCTCTGTCGTCCTTACCTTTAACTTAAAACGGAATGTCACCTTAAGACCTTTATTCTTCCTTGTAAAGCTATTTTGATATAAGAAATGGCATGTCACCTATTTCAGATATAAGAAATGGCCTGTCACCCATTTCAGCTATCCTCTTTGTCTTCATGCTTCAGATTAACTTTGGCAAGACTTTAGCAGTTTCCGATTTTCCACATTGTCTTGAGTTGTAGACTGATCTTTACATTCTAGAAATTGCATGAGGACATGGAAACATATTCCACAAAGTGTTAAACCTGTTCACAAACAGAACACACAACTAAGTCAAAACGGTTCAACAGACATGAACAGCTTAGACAGATTCTGTCAAACCTATCCAACAGTTATGGACAGCTTTGACAAATTGCCAAGTTATAACTAATGTAACAGTGTAAAACAGACTTAGGCTGCTTTTGCAAATCACTTATGAGGTTTGATTTGAGGCATTAAAAAGCCTTTAGATCTCCCCCTAAGTGTATCAAACACGTTTGATTAGAAATCTCCCTCTTTGATATAAAACATGTTTGATTGAGGCCTTCTTGTGCCTAACAATAATCCATGAAGTGTTAAACTTGTTGACAAACAACAGAATACTTAATCGTGTTAAATTGTCCAACAGATATGGACAACTTTGACAAACTGCCAATTTACAACCAAATTAACAGTGTAACACAGACTTGGGCTGATTTTGCAAATCTCTTATCAGGTTTGATTGAGGTATAAAAAGCCTTAAAATCTCCCCTTAAGTGTATCAAACAGGTTTGATTACAAATCTCCGCCCCCAATGATTGAGCAGGTTTGATTGAGACCTTTTTGTGCCTAACAATAGTATTCGTTCCTGGTGTCAAAAACCAAAAATCAGAAAAAAGGGGATATAATTGCATCCCGTTTGATTAGAAAACATAAAAAAATGACAAGAAATTTTCACAGTTTCAATGTTGGATAATAGTACGCAGATAAATGGCATCTAGATAACTGAAAACGCAAAAAAAAAAAAAAAAAAAACCTGCAGAAATTTTAAAATATGTCCTGAATTTATCAGATAATTCAATAAATAAGAGATAATGCTTGTTCAAATTATACAACTATTAAACTTTAATTACTACTAAATAAAATTACGAGATAAACCAGCCTGATTTAAAAACTATAATAAGAGATAATGTAACAAACTATGAGATAAAAATGCTCGAAAGATAATACCTACCAATATATATACATAGTCAATGACCATTCGTTTTCAACATATGGTAAGTGCAAAATACTGAAAGAAACTGCATCAAATAAGACAGTAACTTTTTTAGTCTTTTTCACTATTCCAAAAACTACAACATTTTTTTATTCTTTAAACCAATTCTTTAATTAGTTTATCATGATGATTGTTCCATTTGATTATCATTCTGCGGGATATGAATTACACAAATGATGTAAATAATGAAAGACCAAGAAATTCTATGGATGTGGAAAGCAGAATTCGAATTGAAGTTTCCATCAAAGAACAAGATCATCGAGAAATTCAGGTTTTTTTAATCCTTTTGATACTCATTTATTTACAAACTATTCAATGCCGACTTTTATGATAAGTCTAGATTTTTAACGCAGTAAACTTATATCATACAATAACTCTAGCAAGTTTATACAATTATTAAAAACCTGCAGAAAATTCAAATTATACACATTTTAAATTTTTTGTTAACTTCTAGAAGTTAAAATAAACATGTTTTGAACATAGATAGATGAGTATAGTGCCTACATTAATATCACACAACAAGGTAGAAACTACAATGTAGGCTATAATTACAAGTTTGCAACAATTATTAAGGAAGCTCACAGCTTTTGCTATCCGATAGACCCCAAGTATAGTATTCGTTCCTGGTGTTAGAAACCAAAAACTAGAAAAAAAGGGATAAAAATGCATCCCGTTTCTTTAGAAAATATAAAAAATGACAAGAAATTTTCAAAGTTTCACTGCTGGATAATAACTAGTTGAATACCCGTGCGTTGCTCGGGTGATTTATTTCAAAATTTATACTTTTTAATTAAACAACTACAAGAAAAAATATTTTATTTTGAAAGACTATATATATATATATATATATATATATATATATATATATATATATATATATATATATATATATATATATATATATATATACTCTTATACATTGTTTGTTAAGAAAAAAAATATTTAACATTATCATGAAAATTACTACACGCAATTACATTTGAGGTTTGTTTGTTTAAAATTTTATAATCTCCATTATTGTCAGTTTTATTGATATAATTTATGTTGGAAAATCTAAAAATATTGTTAAGATTGCTTTATTTTTTATATATTCTAATAAAAATGCATTATAATCACACATATATTTTGGTTGTCAGATTATTTTATTTACATTCCAGTAGTATTAATACAACATCAAATATATTGCATATTTTACTTGCTATATCTAAACTTAGTTTCATCTATGTAAATATTAGGGTTAATATTAAAAAAAATCATTATATTTTCATGTTATATAATTTTGGTCTCTTAATATATATTTTTTTTCATTTTAACCCTAACATTATATTTTATTGAACTTTTATATTTTGTTCGGTAAAAGTCAACATATCGTTATGATATCTCCTTTCTATGTTTAAAATTAAGAATATACATCAAACTAATTTAAAACATAAAAAACATGTAATTCAAATACAAGAAAGACACTTATTACATGAACAAAATTATATAACTTGTATTACTCAACTACTCGTATATCATGTTTTTAGTTTCAGTTTAATTTTCTTTATAGGTTTGCCAAGTTGTTGACCTTGCTATTTTGTTAAATGTTTTTCTCAAGTATTTCCATCATTTTAAATCAATGCTTGTGGCCAATCTGGAATTCATAATTATCTTAGAGTGTTTGTTGACCATTTGTGTGTCTAAAACACCCTTTAGTCATTTGATTTTGCTGCTTGAATTAGATAAAAGACAGATTGTTTAAGTATTTGTGTTGTGCGTGAATTACATATGTGTATGTTAGTTCCTGTTTTTGTCGAGAATGGTTAGCCAAGAAGCCCAATTGGCCTTCGAGCTACCTTTAATTACTTTCTATGTGGTTTGTTGATTAAAATGCAAGTATTAATTGTAATTAATCCTTGCATTTGTACTGCTGGAAAATAACATCAAAACAGAAAATAAGTACATTATTAGTGTGATGTCCAGGTGTGTTTAGCTTAAATTATGTTCGTAAAAATGGGCAAGAAGGTCAAATGGCCTTCGGCTTTGGCAACTTAATTATCAAGGATGTTTATTGATCAATTTTATGTATCAATCGCCATTTATCCTACCTTATGTTGCTGCTGAAAAAGTTAAAAACATAAAGATATGAGTTGTGAGTGTGTGGAGTATGCGATTATGTGTTTGAATATATGTGTTTGCATGTTAATGTCAGTCGCCGAGACTAAATAGTCTCGGAGTGTTGTGTGTGTCTCATAACCTCCGTGTGTGTTCATTGAATTGATACAAAAATAAAGGAAGAAACAACAGCAACATAAATATCAAACATGTATATGCTATGTGTATTAAAGTATATATGTACATCATTTTTAAAAATATTGAACGAATATTAGAGAAGATATTACTGCAGGAGTTGAAAGCGTCTTCGACTCCACATCTGGTTGATTAGCATACGTGAAGTTCATCTTTAAACGATATAGTTTTCTTCACGCAGACATTGTTGATGCGGTTTTTTTATCAATATTGATTATGCCTACCGACGCTGTGCGTGAGTGTCTATATATATAGGGGTGAGTTCAATGGAGAAGCTCTATGCATCGAAAAACCTTGGAGAACCACAATGCAACGATAGAAAATCGTAAATGCATCACGTGGAAGTCGATGCATCACGCAGGATTTTGATGCATCACGTGGAAAAAATGATGCATCACGCGGGAATTGTGATGCATTTGTGGTGGTGCATGGGGTTCTTCGATGTTATTCGATGCGTGAAGGTTCTCCATTGAACCCCCTTTATATATATATACTAGTTTATAACCCACGTATTACGTGGATATTTTTATATAAATTTATTTATATAAAATGTATATGAGTAAAAATATAACCATACAAAAATAATAATTATGTTTATTTTTTATTATTTACAGATTAAAAAATAGAGTATATTTATTTTTTTTAAAAATATTAAATTGTATTTATCTTTTATTTTTTATAAGTTGTAATTATCTTTTTGGTGAACTTGGAGGTGACACGTGACATTTGATATTTTCCTTTATTATACATAATAATAATAATTTTCACAACTAATTCAAATTATTACATTTGGATCTAATTATGATTATTATGGATAATAATGATAGATATTTATTTTAGGTAAACATTAATTTTAAATGTTACAAAATCTAATTTATTACTAATTAATTAATGAAAAAAAATAAAGTCAAAATTTAATGCAATTAAGTTAAGGTGTTAAATTTGGAAAAAGAGGTGGAAAAATAAAATTTTCTTGTATTGTATAAGTGACATGTGACATTAATTGTTTTGTTTTATTGTAATATATAGGTTAATCAACACATGGGTTGATTTAGAAAATACATATTTTTTTATATTTAAATAAATTATTATAAAATTTATCTATAATTAAAATAAAAAAATTGAAAGCTAGTTAAATCAAAGATAAAAAAATACTTAGTTGTTTGATATTAATTAAAAAAATATTATTATATTGTATTATTAAAAACAGATAATATGTATTTGCAAAAAAATGTTTCTTTTAATTTTTATTAACTTCAAATATGAAATATCAATGTAAGAAACAACAAACTTCAGTTATGTGAATGTGTATATATTTTGAAAATAATAAAATATAAAAATGGAATATCTGAAAATCAACAATCAAAATTTATCATATTCACAATTGAAGTTTTATCAATTAAATTTTAAATATTGTTAGCAAAATAATTAACAAAAATTTTTAACTTTATTTACTACACTTCTACGTTTAAATTCAAATTTTTACATTTGAATTTAACTATGATCATTAAGGATAATATGACACATATTTATTTTAGGTAAATATTAATTCATTAATGAAAAAATTAAAATCATAATTTAATGTAATTAAGGTAATGTAGTAAATTTGGAAAATGAGTTAAAATAATGGCATATGTATAATTATTGATTTTAATTAAGGGTATAAGAGACATTTCATAAATAATTTTGAGTTGTCATTAATCTGGACGATTGATTTCTTTCCATCCAATGGTCCAGAAACTTCAATTGGTTTTCTTATTATATATATATATATATATATATATATATATATATATATATATATATATATATATATATATATATATATATGTGTGTGTGTGTGTGTGTGTGTGTAACTCGTTATGTACACATATAATAATTATCAGGTTTCAAATTATATAAAAAGTTGATAACTTGATAAATATGTAGCTGGTTTGAATCTTTTTTCCTGCATTATCAGTTATGATATTATCCAATGTTTTTATGCATATCTTAAGATTTCAATTATATTATAGCCGATTAAATTAGATTTCTTATTTTTATTTAACATGATAAATCAGATTACATCTGTTCCAGCAGTGCAAATTTGATATTTTCTAGCGGATTAATTTTGATTTGTTATTTTTATTTAACTTGATAAATCAGATTGCAACTATTTCGTTTCAACATATGGTATATATACATAGTCAATGACCATTCGTTTTCAACATATGGTAAGTGAAAAATACTTAAAGAAACCGCATCAACAGTGTCAGCCGAAAAATAAGAGAGAAACTTCTTGAATCTGTTTTCACTATTCCAAAAACTACAACATTTTTATATTCTTCAAACCAATTCTTTAATTAGTTTATCTTGAGATTGTTCCATTTAATTATCATTCTGCAGGATATGAATTAAATAAATGATGTAAATAATGAAAGATTAGGAAATTATATTGATGTGGAAAGCAGAAATCAAATTGGAGTTTCCATCAAAGAACCAAATCATGGAAAAATTCAGGTGTTTTTATCCTTCTCATCCTCATTTAATTAAAAACTATTCAATGTCAACTTTTACTACGGTGTTGTTTGTTTTTTTAAGAGTTTGATGTCTGCGATATGCGGACTTAGCTGTAGAAATCTGCGGTCAGAAGAGATCGCCTAAAGGTTTGCAAATGTCCACAGACGCGGGAAGACAGATAAAAAACAAATGCACTTTTATATAAAACATCTTCCTGCGTCTTCGAGTTCCCAGACAGAAGAGGTTCGAAGATGTTCTAACAAAAAACAAACAAGGCTTTTCAAGTCTAGATTTTTAACGTGGTAATCTTATATGATACAATAACTCTAGCATGTTTATGCAATTATTGAAAACCAGCGGAAACTCAAAAACCTGCAAAAAAAATATTCAAATTATATAGATTTTTAAGTTTCTGTTAACTTCTAGAAGTTAAAATAAACCTGTTTTGAACATAGATAGATCAGTATGATGCCTACATTAATATCACATGACGAGGTAGAAATTACAATGTAGGTGACTATTCTTACAAGTTTGCAATAATTTTTAAGAGAGCTAACAACTTTTGCTATCCGATAGACCCCAAGTATAGTATTCATTCCTGGTGTCAAAAACAAAAAATCTAGAAAAAGATGGGATAAAAATGCATCCTGTTTGATTAGAAAATATAAAAAATGTCAAGAAATTTTCAAAGTTTCACTATCGGTTAATAATATGTAGATAAACTGCATCTTGGTAACTGAAAACGCAAAAAAAACCTGCAGCAAATTAAATATTTGTGTCCTAAATATATTAGATAATGCAAAAAATAAGTAAAATGGTAATTCAAATTATACAACTATTAAACTATAATATACTACTAAATAAACTATGAGATAAACCAGCCTGATTTAAAAGCTATTATAAGAGATAATGTAACAAACTATGAGATAAAAATGCTGGAAAAATAATACTTACGAGTATACATACATAGTCAATGATCATTCGTTTTCAACATATGGTAAGTGAAAAATACTAGTGTCAACAAGAAAAATAAGACAGTAACTTCTCTAATCTTCTTTCACTATTCCAAAAACTACAACATTTTTATATTCTTTAAACAAATTCTTTAATTAGTTTGTTATGATGATTGTTCCATTTGATTATCATTCATCAGGATATGAATTACACAAATGATGTAAATAATGAAAGATCTGGAAAGAAATTCTGTGCATGTGAAAAGCAGAAATCAAATTGTAGTTTCCATCAAAGAACCAAATCATGGAAAAAGTCGGTCTTTTTTTTTTAAAATCATTTTCATACTCATTTATTTACAAACTATTCAATGTCAACTTTTATTACAAGTCCAGATTTTTAACGTGGTAAACTTATATTATAGAATAACTCTAGCAAGTTTATACAATTATTAAAAACTTGCAGAAATTTGAATCCTGCAGACAATTCAAATTATACAGATTTTTAATTTTCTGTTAACTTCTAGAAGTTAAAATAAACATCTTTTGAACATACATAGATCAGTATGATGCCTACAGTTATATCAAACGACGAGGTAGAATTTACAACGTAGGTGACTATACTTACAAAGTTAGCAATCATTATTAAGAAAGCTCACAACTTTTGCTATCCATTAGACCCCAAGTATAGCATTCGTTCCTGGTGTCAAAAACTAAAAAGTAGAAAAAAGGGGATAAAAATGCATCCCGTTTGATTAGTAAATAAAAAAAATGACAAGAAATTTTCAATGTTTCATTGCTGGATAATAATATGTAGATAAAGTGCATTTAGAAAACTGAAAACGCAGAAAAAACCTACAGAAAATATTTATTTTCTTGAATTTATCAGATAATGCAATAAATAAGAGATAATGGTTGTTCAAATTATTCATCTATTAAAACTATAATTTACTATTAAATAAACTATGAGATAAACCAGTCTGATTTAAAAACTATTATAAGAGATAATGTAACAAACTATGAGATAAAAACGCAGAAAAAATAATACCTACCAATATAGATACATAGTCAATGACCATTCGTTTTCAACATATGGTAACTACAAAATACTGAAAGAAACTGCATCAACTCTGACAGTAACTTCTTTAATCTTCTTTCACTATTCCAAAAACAACAACATTTTTATATTCTTTAAACCAATTCTTTAATTTGTTTATCATGATGATTGTTCCATTTGATTATCATTGTGCAGGATACAAATTACACAAATGACATAATGAAAGATCAGAAAATTATGTTGATGTTGAAAGCAGAAATCAAATTGAAGTTTACATCAAAGAACCAAATCATGGAGAAATTCATATTTTTTATCCGTTTGATACTCATTTATTTACAAACTATTCAATGTCAACTTTTACTATAAGTCTAGATTTTAAACGTGGTAAACTTATATCATACAATAACTCTAGCAAGTTTATATAATTATTGAAAACCTGCATAAAATTCAAATGATACAGATTTGTAATTTTCTGTGAACTTCTAGAAGTTAAAAAAAACCTGTTTTGAAAATATACCTATGTTCAAATAAACATGTTTTGAACAACCTGTTTTGAAAATAAACTTGTTTTAAAAACATTAATCCTACAGGAAAAAAAAGTTTAATGTCTAAAATGGATCAATCATGGAAGTTGGTTGATGTTTATGACATTTTCGTTTTATGAAAAGATGTAAGATAGATATAAAGTAAAAAATTATCAATATCGTATAATGGTTGCCAAATTACCATAATGGACAAATGTCGAATGAACCTAATGCCAGAGCATTTTGTAATCCTATTATTTAAATCAGAGCATTTTACAAGTTTGGTTGGTATTCCTAAACCTTATCAAAAACTATTTCTAGAATCTGTTATAATCTAACACCACCCAAAATTAGAAATAATGCATAGTGACTAGGCTTATTTATTGCAATAGTCTTGTGGGATAAACTCCCAATCTGGTCTTCTCTCTAAGATACAAAAGGTAACAATTTGGAAGCTTTAGCAAATAAGTCAAACGATCATTAGAGCAAAATTTAGGTTCACTATAAATAGATTAAATTCAACCTAGTGTGTCATATAGAACAAAATATAATGGCTCTATTAACATACAATTCACATTAATAAAATTGTAAACTCAATGTCTTATGGAATATTAATAGCAATCTTATGGCATGTTCTGAAATTTCCAGGGGAGATTATAAGAAAATCAGAACACGAAAGCATCCATTTGAAGCTTGAACTAAACAGGTCTTTATGACAAAGCTAAAATTCTGATTTAGACACATTTTTCATGTGAATCTACATTTTTTTCAGAATAAAGAAATTATACCGTATATGGGAAGAACTAAGAATCAAAAGAAATAAAATGATCAAACACACACAATACAATAAATGTAGAACTAACTTGATCGCAAATTCATCTCATTTTGTACTAATTGTGTTTCAGACCACCTCAGAGGTCAATGAAGAAGCTACAAATGTAGTCGTTATTTCGTCCGATGATGAGGTACAAGTATTATTATTTACATTTCACCACTTATCTACAATTAAAACTAATTATTTTGTTGCACCCAAATAACTCAAAGATAAAGCATAATATCTCGATAAGCATGATCAATAACTATTTATACATTATTACAGAATCGGGTGGATTGGGAAGGAAACCACATATCGCGAGAAGCATGTGTTAGACATGACGCTTTAAGCGTTGTGTCTTCGGATGATGAGGTACGAGTCATATTATTTACATTTAAAGTTGGATCAAATTTTCTACGCTGAATATTAACTACTTGATTGCCTTATATTATAGAATGTGGTAAATCAGGATGAAAACAGTGATTTTTTTGTCCTCGGATGATGAGGTAAACGACATGATAATTTAATTTACAATTATCAACTTATGGATGTCTTATAGTATTTATTTATTACAAAGTGTGGTAGACTCGGAAGAAAATACTTATGAGATATGGTCCACCGAGGAGATGTGGTCGGAGGTAGAAACTAAGTTGGATTATATTGTAACATTTAGGTCTTGTTTGTTTTTTGTTAGAAGATCTTCGAACCTCTTATGTCTGCGAACTCGAAGACGCGGGAAGATGTTTTATATGAAAGTGTGTTTGTTTTTTTTCATCTTCCCGCGTTTGCGAACGTCTTCTCGCGTCTGCGGACATATTTCCGCGTCTGCAGAATCGTCTGCGAACGTATTCCCGCGTCAGCGAACCTCTTCCTGCGTCTGCGGACGTCTGCAGACCTTTAGGCCATATCTTCTGACCGCAGATTTCTACAGCTAAGTCCACAGACCGCAGACATCAACATCTTAAAAAACAAACAACACCTTACTTAAAAATATAACACTTATTCGTTAAATGATAATGTTAAAGTTCTGTTCATTAAATTAAAGCGTATTATAAAGTTATTCACACTTAAAAAAAAACATTGCTTATTTGGATTTAATATTATTCTAAACTTTGATGAACTGGAATTGAAATCACATTAGCCAAGACCCGCTTCAAGATGTTAAGACATCTGGCTAGATGTAACACCCCAAAGTTTGTAAAACTACTTAATAATGATTAATATGATGCTTGAGTGTAATTAATATGATTATGTCAAATTATCTAACTAGGTATTGAAGTTTTGAGAAAATATCAATTTGGCATTATGGTTTACATTTAAATTAAAATGAAACACAAAAAATGTTGGGAAGCGGTATTTGTGTGTGTGTGATATGTGGGAATCGCCAAAGGCCAAACCTTGCCCCCTTTCTCTTGAAATCATCCAACACCAAACCCCCCCCCCCCCCCACACACACACACACACACAAACACACACATTCTTTCATTTTGAAAAAAAAGAGAGAAAAGGATGAAGAAATTAAGGTTTGGAAGGGTTTGATCAAAGATTGAAGGATTGAGGCTCAAAACTCAGATTTTGCATCTTCATTGAAGGAATAATAATCTCTTCTATTCTTCTTCTCCCTTTCCTCTCCATTTCCTTCAATTTTAGAGGTGAAACCCGAAATGGGTTTGCGTTGAGTTGTTAAGTAGAGGCTCCAATCTTTTAGTATGTTGTTATATGATCAAAATGGAGCCATAATATGCAACTACAATGGTAGTTTGTGTTAGTTAGAGTTAGTTTTGTTTGAAATCTAATTTAGGGCTCAGCCTTGGATTAATCGGTTGTATTGGGTGTGTTTTAGAAGCTCAAATTGATGGCTTCCGGTTTGGAACCCAAAATGTAAGGTTTTAAGAGTTGGTGAGAGCATTGACCCTCTACGTTGGTATCCAACACTTGTTGACAACTCCTAATGTCAGAGTCATGTTTTTCCCAAAGTTGGAACATGAATCCGAGTTTGTTTGGTACCGGAATGACCCGAAACTCTCATGTTGTTACGCGAACTCACATTCGGGAGAACGTTATGGACTTAATAAGCTTTGGAGGCTTATATATTCATTATGTAAACATCATGTAGGTGAATTGGATCATTAAAGCCTATTCGAAGAATCTTTTGCCTGATTTTGGCATTTACGAGACGAATTGAGACATCAAGGATATATTTAATCTAATTACTGTGAGTTGTAGGACTAATGTAAAATAATGATTATATGTTAATTGTTGTTTATGGCACTATTGATAACATGATATGAGACCATGCACAATAACTTGCTAATTAATGTCATGCATTCGATGTGGTATGCTTAAATGTTTATGTAGGTCCCAAAAGGTTTCCCTAGTGTATTGTTCTATAGGGCTGTTCATAAAAATCCGAATCCGGACATCCGAAATAATAATCCAAAAATCCGATCCGAAACTTTCCGAAATTTCAGATTCGGATTCGGATAGTAAAATTTCAGATTTTCGGATAATCCGATATCCGAAAATCCAAAAAACAAATATTTTTTAAAATTTTTTTTATATCTTTAGTATTGATTATTTACATAATATTGAGTGTTTATTATTATTCTAATGTATATTTTTGAGTTTTATCTTGATATTATAGATTTATTAACTAAATTTTTATATATTTTAGTTTTGTTTTTATATTTTTTAGTCATTTTGAGTAAAATAATTCCGGATACATTTAGTTTGTGATATATTTATTTTTAATATCTATTTGGATATATGAATTTTTATTTTAGATATTTAAATATTTGATTTAATTTTTAATAAAATTAAAAAAATATGAATTTTTGGAATTTTTTTTCGGATATTCGGATAATCCGAAATCGGATATCCGAAATTTCGGATTCGGATAGCAAAATTCACCATCCTAAATTTCGCGATTTCGAACACCCCTATTGTTCTAAGCTGTAGAGGGGGGGGGGGTGAATACAGCAATTTAAAACTCAATACTCTTTTCTCAATGTTTATGTATATTATCAACAAGTGTTAATTACAAACAAGCCTGAACTGCGGAAAAGTTCAAGCTGAGATGACAAATACAACAGTTGTTCAACTAATCTACGACACACTCAGACTAGATACAATGACTACACTCACTTAGATGCACTCACTGATTTTACAAGACACAGATGGACAGCTTGAGTATGAACAACTTAGACACACGTACTGTTATATTCAAGCAGACTTGCATGCATGAAAAACACACTTTAATGCACGATCTGATTTCTCACTCTTGGTTATCTCACAATCCTTAGAAGCTTCCTTTTATATTGTCACTGAGAATCTCAGTGAAGCTTCTTCATTGGACAGTGAGATAGTGGGATGTCTTTCCTAAACGACAGGACGCCTTTTCTGCACATTCTGATAAAGCAGATTTGTCTTCATATGGCAGAATCTTTGTCTTTTTCTTTTTCTCACTGTTGCATAAGCCTTTAACCAAAATAGGAATGTCAACTTTGCATCTTTCTTCTTTTGTTAAGGCCATTTTGATATAAGAGAAGGTCTGTCACCCTTTTCAGATATCCGTTTGTCTTCATGTAACAGAACAGCGTAGGCTGGCTTTTACAGCAACTGTTTTCCACTTTGTCTTCGACTTGTAAACTGATCTTGTAGCGAAAAATAATACATGAGGACTTGGAAACATATTCCATAAAGTGTTTAGCCTGTTCACAAAGAACAGAATACTCATAAACTGTCCAAGCTGCTCAACAGAACAGAGCAGCGTAGACAGTTTATGTCCAGCCTGTTCAGCAGTCAGAACAGCTTGGAGAATCTGCTTTTGTTGCAACGAATGTAACAGGGTAAACAGCTTTGGCTGTTATTGCAAATCACTTTTCAGGTTTCAATAAGGCATAAACAGGCCTTAAATTATACCTTCAAGTGCATCAAACAGGTTTGATTAGAAATCTCCCCCTAAGATGTAGAGCAGGTTTGACTGATGCCTTTTTGTGCCTAACAATCTCCCCCTATTTGCAATAATCAGTCTAAGCTGATTTTATCAATAATTACTATACATTTTTACAATACATTTTGCTGAAATGAAATTACAACATTAAAGTAAAGTAAAAGATCAGTTTATATATACTGATTTTTTATTACATAAACAACATATGTTTTTACAAAAGTACAACTAATGTACTAATGTATGTTACAACTGATGTAAAAATAAAAGTTACAACTAATGTAACCAAGTACAACTAATGATCATAAAAATTCAACAATTTGGACTGTTGATGATGGGAGCAAATAATGGCAAGCCTGTCCAACAGATGGACAGCTTCCATTCTTCACCTACTCAGATAGTAGATGGGCTTCACTACATTGGTGGTGGCAGTCCTTCTTCAAACATTCTTTCAAGCTCATCCCTGGTTTCCTCCAAATCTTGTATTTCAACTCTGAGGAACATAAAATTGGGATGTTCAAGCTTCCCTCTTTCATAGAAGCCTCTGAGCTGATCCCAGATGGCTACTCTCCACAAACTAGATTGCCTGAAGGAGTTTGCAAGTCTGAATGCTACAAGCTGTTTGAGACCAACTTTGTGTAGGTCTGATGCTCTTTGGAAGCACTTCTTTTTTGTCAGGGGATCTACAAAAAATGCCCCCAACTCAGGTACTTCAATCAGCTTGCCTTCTTCAAATTCTACTCCTTTGGACAGGCTGTGGTCAACTCCTTTGATCTCTACTACATAGTCACCTTGTTCAATGAAGAACAGAAGTTCCTCCAGCTTTGAATCCTTTTTTTTCATCTTGGCCTTTATTTTAGGGTAAGTCACAGAGACACCCTTACTTAATTCATCTGGAATCAGGCCAAGGTCTTTCACTCTTTCCATCAGCTTTTTGACATATACCCTGATAGTCTTAGCCGTTTTAGACTTAGACTGGCTCAGGGCAACTGCCAACTCTACCCATTCTCTGTACCCCATCTGTGCAACATCAGTGTAATCATATGATTCCAGTTCTGGGCCTGTTGCACCCATTCTGGTTATCTGCAGCTTCCACTGTTTGCCTTTTCTTGAAATGGGCACAACTTTGACAATAGATTCCTTTGCAAGTCTTCTATCAGCAACATCAAAGAACTTTTTCCTTGGCAAGTTGTCAAAGTGTATCTGGGCTCTTGTAGTGGATGCTTGCTTAGACCTGGTCACAGAGACCGGAGCACCCTTTTCCTTCTCAACTTCCTTTTCACCCGCTGACTCTCTAGCAGCTTCAAGCAGTTTTCTTTGCACATCCAAAGAAGGCATTTTAATTTTGCTTGCCTCTTTGAATGCAAGGGATATGGCAGCTTTGGCTGAGGCTTCTTCCTTTCTTAGTGTTTCCAGTGCTTGGAGCTGTTCATCTCTGAGCTCATGGTATTTCTCCAAAGGAACACCTATTTCCTTTGCCCTTGCCTTGTCAAACTTTAGCTGCGCTACTCTTTGGTGGTAAGGGTCAAAAGCTGATTTCTTCTTTCCTTTGGCTGTTGTAGTTTGAACAGCCTCAGGAATCTCTTCCTCTTCTTCTTCTTCCAAAATTAGATGCCTCCTTCTACCTGGCCTGTCCTCAGGAATGGATTCCTCCCCCTTAGTTTGTGCAGGGTTTGGAGATCCTGCCTGAGTAGGCTGGGCAGCTTCAGTGTGGTGGAAGACATCTGCAGCTGGACCTATTCCTGATGCACCTGCTGCTTGACCAACAGATGCTGATCTTTCCTTAGAAGGAGAAGAGGTTTTCTCCCCCTTAGACATAGTCTTTGAGGCAGACAACTTCTCCCCCTTTGAAGGAGATGGACCAGCACCTTCAACAACTAGTCTTCCTGGAGACATAAATTCAGCAGGCTTGGAAGCAGTTTTGGTAGCAGTTTTGGGGCCAACCAGGCTATGCACTAAGAAATCCATATTGTCCTTAACTTCTGCAAGCTGGGTAAGGCAGGTTTGAAGAGAAGAGGATTGAGAATCAGCAATTGAGGACAGCTTGACTAGATTTTCTCTATCAGAAGCTGTGAACAACAAACTTTGAAGCTGTGAAAGATATAACTCAAGAGAGACCTGCACATCATCAAGATTTGCTGACACAGAATTTGACAGAGAGACAATTAGAGTGTTTAAGCTGGCCAGAGTAGTAGGAAGGGTAGTAGTGCAAGTGGTGAGGAGAGTTAACATCTGTTGAGATATGGCTGTCATGGAGGACACAGAGTCCTGTTGATGGGAAAGAAAAGAGGAGAGTGAGGTGGAGATGTTTTGCAGCTGTGCAGTGAGTGCAAGCAGTTGTGAGGACTGGTCAGCTTGTGGAGTGACTGGAAAGGAATTCTTGAACAAATCAAAGAATCCTTGGAGCTAGGCAGACACAGAGTCTGAGATTATTGATGGTAGGGAAGTCATGGAATTTTCTAAAGATCCAACTTTGTTGGTCAGCAAAGAAAGCTGAACCTTCAAAGGAAGATCTTTGGGGGATGGGGGAGTATGGGTAGACTGTTTGGATTGTGTAGAGGGTGATGAGTGAGATAAGGATGAGGCAAGTGTTTGGGGATGTGATGGAGAGGGAAGGGTGACTCTGCACAGAAGTTCCATAGCCTGGGCAAAAGTAATATGGCCTAGCTTGGAAGGATCAATGAGTCCCTCAGCAGTGGCTGTAGCTACTTCATCAGGAGAGGGTGTAGAGGTTGGTAGCCTTTCAGATGCTGCTTTTGTTGTAGCACCTTCATTAAGGCCTGGGGTGGTTCCCTCTGCAGCACCCTGGTGTAGAGGTGCCTCATCATTGGGAGATGGGATGTGCATTTCAACATCAGCAGTGGTGAAACCTGCTGATGGAGTTTGCATATGAGGTGCAGCCTCACCAGAGGTATGGTACGTTCCCTGAGGTTCATCAGCTTGGGGTGTTGGTCCTTCAACAACTGTTGGGTGTACAACAGCTGTATCATGAGGAGCAGAAGCTGGAGGCTGATCTACTGGATGGTCTAATCCAGCAAGTTTGACACCTTGTGCAGACTCAGGTTATGAAGAACTATGGGGTGGAGACTGTGTGGACAAAGTATGGAGTAGAGTGAACTCCTGTCATTCAATATTCTCAGCCTGTTGGGAGGCTGGAATAGTTGATGTGGTAGTCTCCATTTATACAACTGGCTCCTGTTGAGAGGAACCAGAGGGCCTAGGCTGACTCTGGGTAGACTCTTGTTGGAGTGAAACCTACTCCAAATGTTCTAAAGCTTCTCTCAAGATAAGAGAAGCAGCAATGGTTGCTTCTTTTTCAACTGAACCCTGTTGAGAGGGATTAGAGAGGCTAGATGGGTCGGTTGGTTTCTTTTTGGCTAAGGTTTTGCGTCTGTATAGGCGGAGAGATGAAGTGGAGGATGGATGCTGTGGAGAGGAGATTAGGGGTTCTATTTGGACAGGTGGTGAGACTGGGTCAGAAACAGGTGGGTTGGCCTGTTCCATAGTCTTAGATGCCATAGAGGTAGCATCTACAAAGGCTTCAGGTTCAACAGATGAACCAGGGTGAGAAGCCTGCTCCCCCTCAGCCATAGAGGCTGATGGGGCAGACTTGGACTTGGATGTTTTAGCCTTCTTGCGGACAGGCTCAACTTCAGTCGTTTCCAGGGTCCTTTTAACAAATTTGACCCTAGCTTTGGATTTTCCCTTGGGAGCAGTCTCGGGATCCACCCTCACAGCAGAGGGTCCTTGCACCATTCCTAGAAACCTCCTCATTGGAGTAGATAGAGGAGGCTTGTTTGGGAGAACATGAGTATAGAAAACTCTATTCCCTATTACAGGGAATGCAGCAGTACGTAGTAGAGGCTGAGAGTTATAGAGTTGCTCACCACAAATGTGCTTGAAGATGAGGCTTAAAACCCTGGGATATCGAACAACAGCTGGACGTGTCTCCTGCTGCACCAGGTTCCTCAAGTTCATGAAAATACATCTTGCCATGTTGATTGTAGTCTCATCCACAAGCTGTAGGACTATTGGAATCTCATCACGGCTGAGTTGGTCGAATGAACCAACTTTACAAGCTGAAGCACATCACCACCGAGGTAAACAAGAAACTGTAGGTTGGTGACAAATCCTTCCTAAATAGTGTGGCTCCAACTTTCGGTTCTGCTACACCACAGAAGTGCAGCAAATTACCCATCTGCTCATTTTCAGGCTGTGGCTTATCATAGGTTTCAGCCACAGGGAGACGAAGAGCTTCCCTGATCAGACTTGTTATAATCTCAATGGTCTAAGTCCCATTGAGTATGGCTCCCCTAATGATTTGGTAGAAGGATCATAAGAGCAGGTGTACCAAAATTCATATACCATCTCCTGGTACAAGACACCAGGAGATGCAGTCATTGCATAGTTTAATGGGTGAACCTTCAGAAACTCCACCATGTTATCATATCCTTTCCCCACATAATTTTTAGGATGGTTATGTTTGCAAGGTAGTTGGTGGGTTTCAATGTCAGCATCGTGGTAACAGACGAGTGTTCGTGCACATCGTTACCAACGAAAACTGGAAGAAAGGGGTTGTTCTGGTGAGCCATTTGGAAAGTAGTGGAAGTATTAGCACAGGACACTTAGTCGAAGTTTTAGGGTTCTTTGGAAGTTATGGAAGCAGTAAGGAAGACGAAGATGAAAGAGTAGAAGGGTATTTATAGGATTCGAATGTGAGTGGGTATGAGAGAGAAAATTTGGGCGTTTGATTTGAAATGTTCTTTAACGGAAAACGGAACGGTTGTCCATGTCAGAACGGTTGTCAGACCACTCGATCCCTTTTTAGTCACTAACACACATTAACACACATTATCCGCAGTAATTAAGTTAAATAAAAACAAAAATTAAGTAACTTAATTGAGAAGAAAGATAATTAAAACTGATGGTCTAAGCTGTTGGTCAAACCTGTGATGAGCAGGGTCATCACAAGCTATTCATTCTTCAAGTTGTTCATTCAACCTGTTCAGCTATGTAGGAACAGGTTATGTTCAATAGCTGATCAGGTTACAAGACAATGTCTTGTATGACAGACTGAGAGAGTGAGCAGGTTGGAGGTTTGATCATCAGACCAGGTTTGAAATGAAAGCTGTTATTGTCAAGCCTGTTATACGCTCAAGCTGTTCAAGTTTTTCAGAAATTGGCTAAGTATAGAACATGCATAACCTGTTCTGTCTAAGCTGTTCTGAGAAACTTGAGCAGTGTTAGACATATAATAACTTAGAACATTTATGAAACTTAGTCACATTTATTTAACATGCCCAGCTTGCTTACAAGATAACTAAATCTCTTTTCATCAAGAGGCTTGGTGAAAATGTCTGCAAGCTGTTCATCTGTGGAAATAAAACTTACCTCCACATTACCTTTCTGGATGTGATCCCTGATGAAGTGATGGCTGACCTCTATATGCTTTGTTCTGGAATGAAATACTGGATTGTTGGAGATAGCTATGGCACTTGTATTATCACATAGAATAGGAATCTTCCTATATATAAGTCCATAGTCTTCAAGCTGATGCTGCATCCATAGAATCTGCCCACAGCAGCTTCCAACAGCAATATACTCAGCTTCAGCAGTAGAAGTAGAAACTGAATTCTGCTTCTTGCTACACCAACTTATCAACTTACCACCAAGGAGTTGACATCCACCAGTTGTGCTTTTTCTGTCTAGACTGCAGCCTGCAAAATCAGATGCTGAATATCCTGATAGCTCAAGACTTGAGTGTAACATCCAACATTAAACCAGGCTAGCAACTACGACATAATCTGTATTTAATAGCCAGTTATAATCTAATCAGTGGTCATTAGAAATTAATCAAAGTGATTAACAAGGTTCATGAAAAACTCAACTCAATTAGAATCAAATTCATTGGTGCGATGAATCGGCAAATTAATTAATCTGATCGATTTACGATATGATGGATTAATGCATCTAAGTACATAATTAAATTATGATTAGTGACACTAATCATACACTAATACAAGTACTTAACATTAATTATGCAAGACTAAAACAATTCATTAAACTAATGCATTCAAAGGTATTTATGAATTTACAAAAAAAGGGAAATATAAGAATACATTCTAAATACATTTATACAAAAAAAAGTAAAATACATGGAAATACACCCCTATGGCCGGCCTCCTAGTACACATACTAGAGGTTGACTTAAATTTTTTATTACAAAACCCATTTCTACTTTAAACATAATCATTTTGCTAAAAGGTGCACTCAACCTCCAACATTTCATCATTTCAATTCACTTTTTCCATCTATAAATAAGACCTCATTTTCATCTATCATTTACACACTTTCAAGATCAAAAATCCACCCTTCTTCTCCTCTCAAAACCGGCCATATGCACACACTCACACACAACACTTCAAAATTTTGGTGTTCTTCAAGTTATTTAAAGAGTTTCGGTGTAACTAGTTCAAGAACAATCCTTCTACTCATTTTTATTCTTCTAATACCACAAAGTAAGTAATTACTAACTTATTACATCCAATATTTATGTTTATATAAGTCTTGCATAATATATATAATCACCAACAACAACAAGTTAAATAAAAACTGAAGTTTATAAGTCACTAGTTTTTGTTTTTAAGTTTTTTTTCTTCAAATGTGTTTATAAATATATAAACACATCATAAAAGTCTAAATATTAAGAAAACAAATTATATATATGTGTTTTATAACATTTATACAAGTATTCTTTGAATAAACAACAAAAATCACTAGTTATTTCAAGTTTATAAACTACGGATTTTCGGCAGAAAATTTACATCGACTTTGAAAAATCATAACTAATTCATAACTTAACGAAATGAATTGATTCTTATCTCAAAAGTTAGATCTATATCTTAAATATAAATCTGGAAGTTTTCATAATTTATTTTAGAGTTTAAGACCCCCAGAAATTATTTGGGAAACCGAAAGTTTGACAGCTCAAAAATGGCCAACATAGGGTTTTCAACAAGCTTTTTCCCCAACCTAAACATCTCGAAGAATTGCCGTTCCTGACTTTAAAAATCCTTTGATATAGTAGTTTGTAAGGTCTTGCACTACACAGATCTATCTAGACGCGACACCGTCAACGAGTGCGGAATCCTCGTTAACGGCCTGACGGATACAACTCTCACACGGAACACGGAGACTATCACAACGTTGTACGGACGACGACGAAACGCACCTAAGAGATGATTTTCTCCGAAATAAAACTCACAATACTGATAAACTCGAGATCGCCCTTTTGCTTAATCTCACACGAATTCTGCAAAAGTCTTAATGATTCGAGTTAATCCCTAATTATAGAGGCTCATTCGAGTTTGCCTTGGGCCAAACTCGAATCAGGCCCAAGGCCCATTCGAGTTTGTCCCCTTGACACTCTCGAATCTACCCTATAATTCACATTCGAATATGTCATTCACATTCGAATCTGCCATAAATTCGAATGTTATTTACTTGTGAATTCGAATTTACTCTAAATTCGACTTTCACATATTAAACCTATATTTGAACTTATGTTTTACCTTAACCTATGTTTGAATTTATCTTTGAACTTTATGTTTGAACTTCTTGTAATACAATACATCAAGTTCAAACATACAATCAATAACTATCAAACATATATAAAAACAAATATCAAACACTTGTTAATATCCAATACTGTTTAACATGACTTACACAAAATGCTAATACTACTTAGACTGCTATCGTCACACAGGGTGTACCAACAGACTCCCCCTTGACGATAGCTTCTAATTATTTACATTTTGTTTAAGAACTTTGTTTATTTAAACTGCTGCCAGCATACAAACCTTGCTCAATACACACTTTAACTACATTTTCATATTTTCTAGCCTCACCTTCCATATGTGCGTCGCTTGAGATTTTATGCGCGTGAAGCACTTGCAGGTCGTCTTTGGAAAGGTTCACTAGGTGTAGCGGATCGTAGACTCTAAGAATTACTTTTTCTTCGAAGTCCTCCATCACTGCTTCTCCTGTCTCACTTTCCACATACCACCAATTGAGATTCTTCATGACGTCCTGTGGCATTGGCTTGAGAGAAACCTTCTTCAGACATCTAACTGGTTTGTATTGAATTTTCATCCACGGACGACCAGTTATAGGGTCAATTCGAGTATTGTCCATTACTCGTTTACCTACCCTTGGATTGAGCCACTCGAACTTCCTAGACCTCCCTTCTTTTCTGATGATCATCGCGATTATTTCAGCGTAAGGGTCGTCGCCGATGTTGATAAGCTCCTTCCATGCTAACGCTTTTATTTCAATCTTTGGCAAGGAATTAAATACTTTCAGAGTTCTTCTGAGATACTGGAGACCATCTTTTCGTTTGATAATGAATAACTGCAATTCTCGATCAAAGAACCAGCTCAAAATATTTCCTGATAGCTCTCCAGCACCCGGCACACGCATCTTCTTTTTCAGCTCCAACTCCTTTTGCTCTGCCCTGAACCACAATTTTCTTTTTTCTTCGTTCGTAAGCTCTCTAGCAGGCTCTTCACTTGATGAATCAACATTTAAAGCAGCTTTGACTGCTTCTATGTTAATCACATTATTTCCTTCTGTCACATATGTATCTGTGATAAGGTTTTGTTGAACAATGATTTCATTTGCTTCGTCATCTTCATCAACATAAACCTCGTCATCAGATTCCAATCGGTTACGTCTTCAGGCACAAATTCTCCTTCTTCTAAATCTTCCATTTCGTCCTCGTAATCAAAACCAAAGTCTAGAGGGTCTTCATCGATATCCATTAAAGCTTCAATCATTTCATGTATCTCAGACTCTGTGACTTTTGAGGAACTAGCCTCACCTCCTGCAGCTCCCGACTGGCTCGGCTCCCCATGTACCTCAGCATGCTGAGCAGCAGAAAAATCTACTGGCTCATTATCTTTTTGTGCACTGGGATCATTGGCGTCATCATCATCACCCCTTGGCAGCTCCTCCTGATCCCTACAACTTGTCTCCCCCTGAGCCTTTAGATTTTGCAATAATTGCTCAATAAGGGACCGTATTGATCGAATCTCGGCGGCTTGATCAGAGACAAAGGTCTTCAGTTCTAGATTTTCTTCTTCCATTTTTCCAACTGATCTCTTCAACTCAGCATTTTCATTGTCTATTTTTTCATTATGAGCTTGAATTTCACTGAGAGCCTTGGTCAGACCAAAGATTTGGACTTGTTGGAAGCCGACTTTGCTTTTTAGCTCAGAAAACCGTTGATTGTCCATGAAAGTGGATGATGTGGATGTCATGGATTGTATGGGAGTTGGAATGATTGGCGAGGGAATGTATGGTTCAACAGGTGGTGGTGGTGGTGGAATGGTCGTTTGAACAGGTGGAGGTTGAGGTATTTCTGGCTGGGAAGCAGAGGCCGAGGGAGCTCCCTGCATGAACCTATGGCGTTTGGCCCTTGACTCCACTGAAGCTCTTTGCCTTCCTTCCTTAGTCACAACTAAACGTGATCCATATGTCCCTATTTGAATGGACGAATCTGCAGTTACAATATCTGGGGCATCAACTTCTATTTCTTCCATATCTTCTGATTCGGTACCCGACGTTGACTTGTCTTCACCTGCTGTCTCAGGTTGATACTCATCGATTTCCCTGAGAACGTCAATTTCTCCTTCGAGTGGTTCCAAAATGTCTCGTAGAAGCTCAGCTGTAATCTCCTCATTTGCATGTGGACCGGCTGCCCAAATTTCTTGCAACGTTTGAAATGTCGGATTAGATTCAGATGGTGCACTCGAAGGTGCAACCTCTTCCGGCTCTTGAGGTTGACTTGTAGAAGGCCTGTCAGCCTGAATCTGTCTCGCTGATGGCCTTTGCCTCCTTCGTTGTTGTTGAGGCCTTGGTTGCTGCGGTCGCGCTTGCTGTGGTTGCCGTTGCTGTTGCTGCGGAACCTCCACCTCCCCTGCTCAGTTGGCATCTTCAGGGACTACAAAATTAGGATCGATCACAACACCAGACAATGGTCCCTCCACTGGGATAGCCAACCTTCCTTGATGAGCTGAACAATCAGCAAATATGCGTTTATCAATCACCGCAACACTTTGAATTTCATTTTGCTGTGGCAGATTCGGTAGAAAATGTCTAATCAGCATCATCACGAATCGCGGATATAGCAGAAATCTTTGAGCAAACTTAGTAAAGAACATCTCTGAGAAGCTAAATCTTTGATTGTACACTAATGCTATCATCCCAGACTGAATCTTTGACACGATGTAATCGAAACCTGCTTTCTTGGCGGCAAAACACACCATAAAAACATGTGCCAAATATCGCCATTGGCCGATCAGCCCACTTTTCATATACGACGACTTCGTGACATCCAGACTATATCCCATTCTCATAAAAGCTGCTTGCTTAATGGCTAATGGGAAGTCTATCGGCCCGTTCTCCTGCTCTTGAGTGCCTAGCTGTAGCACTTGGCGTAGCATGTCAGCTGAAAATACCAAAGGATGCCCAACAATCCTTGTCCTCAAAACTGTCGGAGTGACAGTACAATCCACTTGCAGATGATCATAAAACTGACGCACGTATGGGATGACGATCTGTATATTGTGAGACAATGCGTACGAAATCCTGGATCCCACAAAAAAAATCCACCATCTGGCGGAAACCTTGAGCCTCAGGAATAGCATGGTCAGGAGAGATGACCATGTTATGCTTAGGTACAAATATTCTATCAGCCATGTCTGCACAATAAATAAAATATTAGAATTATTAAAAAGAAATAAACTTGTTTAAATTCAAATTTGTTTTATTTTGAACTTGTATAAGGACAAAATCCAACACTTATGAATTTCTACAAGTTTAATCAAAATTTTAATTAAATAATTCAAATATACTGTCAAATTCGAACACAGATTCGAATGAACCCACATTCGAGTTTATTGACCTTTTCGAGTTTAGTGACAAACTCGAAACTGGCCAAGAACAAACTCGAAGGAGTCGGCCATTATCATCACAAAAATCCAAGATTTTAACCATGTTAGACTTAGAAAATCACATCTATTAGTCCTACCAGGTTCTAATCAATGATATTTGTAGTCAATTTGACTTTTCCCCGGTTTAAAGTTTGTAATTTTGAAAAACAAACTTTCTACCAATAAAACTTCAAAATCCAATAATTTTGGCCTAAATGGAGTGTAAAACTACCTAAATCTTGTATAATACACTTGGTTATACCTAGATCTACAAGTAGAATCGAACCCAAACGAACAGAAACTCGACAAATAGTTGGAATCTCAAAAACGGTAAACTCGAGGAACAGATTCGAAATCGCTCAGATAAACTCGAAGGTATAGATTCGAAAGTAGGTGATTTATGACCATCACTGTTGGCCTATGTATACCAACAACACTCGATTTTGTTGCCATCCTCGAATTTACTGACAGATTCGAGGCCCTGCCATATTCGAGTTTGACTTAGACTCGAATTCAATCTGAACCTTTTGAAAATTTCGAAAATTTATGAAATAAATTCAACTTTTTCAACCTTTTCAACCTTTTCGAGTAACGGAATAAACTATGCCAAATCTTTTACCCTAAGCACAAGATTTTCACGCAATGTTTATTTTATTCAACTAGGAATGCACCCTCAGTAATTTTGACATTTTTCCTAAGTAAAAATACAATAAAATAAAATAAACTAAAAATAAATGTAAAATTAAAAATAAAATTAAAATAAATTAAAGTTAAAATTTTGAACAAAAATTAAACTTTAGACAAATCTACTTAATTTAAAATTTACAACCTATATTAAAAACTTAACAGAATATTTTTGACGAGTATAGTCAAAGAAAGGTTCAATCAGATAGCGGTGTCAAATGCGCACTCTCAGTATTTAAACTTTCACACTTAGGAATTTTTGATCCCTCTTGATTGTTTGGCGTGACATACATTTCTAGCCGATTGTTGGTATTAATTCCCCTTTAAACATGTTACATTTCGGAATATCCCTTGGCCTTTTTATTTATCATGAAATTATCTTACGTGACTCAGACATAGACATACTTTTATGATCAAGGCATACACACAATGATTCTAACTTTTTGGTATTGCAAACTTTCTTTAAAAGGCAAACATCGGACACAGGTTTGTATTTACATACAACAAAGTGTCTTAGTTTGTCTTAAGGTTTATTTTTAAAGCTAGCAAGACATCGGTGACAGGTCTGTACCGACGTACAACAAAGCGACTTATCTTGCTAACCCGAATCAAAACAGAGGCAACAGGTCTGTACTTACGTACAACAGAGTTACTTGTTTTGACTCTCAATTCAGTATGATTTTTCTATGCTTTCCATTTTAAGATGTATATGATATTGCTATACATCCCCAGAAAGTTTGCATACCTCATTTAGAATCAACGTCTGTATGTCTCTAACATAAAAATTAAGACCAGTTGGTCATACATCTAAGTTAGTGACACGTTTGACTTTTTGTTGAATATTTTATTAGCCTTGAGACTCCCTATATGTATTATGCCTACCAACATATCAAACTAGATAATGTACAACACTTAGAATTTTAGGTGCATTATGTGTGAAAGCCTAAACACTTAGAGTTTGTAATGACTGTGCTAATTTTCGTCACTTTGAACCTATGCATCTAAGACTTAACTCCTTTTCTGATATTCTCTTTTTTTGAATTTTTTTTATGGTTTTCTCTCTTTTTTCTTTTGTTTTTCATAAGTAATAGCAAGAAAATAACATAACCTACTAACTTACTTAAAATAGAAACTTTCCTAATTTACTAAACTTACTATAAAAAGAAGGAAAGACTACAGCTATAAAAGAAAATAAAAATTCTACTAAGGTCAATTCACTCTGGGTTACGCATTCCATTCAGTTGAATCAAATACTCAAACCGTGATTTATCAAAAGCTTTGGTAAATAAATCAGCATTATTATTGTCCGTTGCCACTTTTACCAATTTGATTAAGTTCTTCTCAGCACAATCACGTATAAAATGATGTCTTATGTCTATGTGCTTTGTTTTATTGTGTTTAACTGGATTATTTGTTATTGCAATTGTGGATTGGTTATCTATCCTAATAGGAGTTTGAGTGTAAGACAAACCGTAATCCCGCAATTGTTGTTGTATCCACAGAACCCGTGAACAGCAACTACCAGCAGCAACATACTCGGCCTCGCACGTTGACACGGCTACCGACGTCTGTTTCTTGCATTGCCAGGAAACCAGTCTCCCTCCAAGGAATTGACAACCTCCAGTTGTTGACTTGCGCGTCAAGCTGCATCCTCCGTAGTCTGAATCCGTGAATGCCTCCAATTCCAGATCTCCCTCCGCGTGATACCAAAGTCCCAGCTTCGGTTTCGACTTGAGGTATCGTAGAATCCGCTTCACAGCTTTCATGTGCATCTCTTTCGGATTAGCTTGAAACCTAGCACAAATACACACAGCAAACATAATGTCAGGTATTGAAGCAGTTAAATACATAAGTGATCCAATCATGGCCCGATATAGCGTCGGATCTACATCGGTATCACTTTCAGTACCCGGTCCGAGATTGTGATTCACTTGAATCGGCGTGCTGAAATGAGCTGTCAGTTTAGTCCCTTCCATCCCGAAGCGCTCTAATATGTCATAGACATACTTCGTCAGATGGATAAACATCCCCTCCTTTTTCTGGTCAACTTGCAGACCCAAAAAGAAATTCAACTCACCCATTGCACTCATCTCGAATTTGACTTCATCACCTTCTCAAAATCCTTGCACATTTGCTCGTCAGATGATCCAAAGATGATATCATCGACGTACACTTGTACCAAGATGAAGTGTTCTCCCTTTCTCTTTACGAACAGCGTACTATCTATCCTACCTCTTTCAAACCTATTTTCTAACAGATGGTTGGACAGAGTCTCGTACCACGCCCTTGGTGCTTGATGCAATCCATACAGAGCCTTATCTAATCGATATACTCTGTCTGGATATTTCGGATCTGTAAACCCGGGCGGCTGCTCTACATACACCAGCTCCTTCACTTTCCCATAAAGGAAAGCACTCTTAACGTCTAGCTGATATACCTTGAAGCCCTTGAAGGAAAGAAAAGCAGAAACAAACAAATTGCTTCCAGCCTTGCTACTGGTGCAAACACCTCATTGTAATCGATTCCCTCCTCTTGGTTGAAACCCTTTACAACTAACCTAGCTTTGTTGCGAGTGACTATACCTCGATCGTCTCTTTTGTACTTAAAAACCCATTTGGTTCCTATTGCTATTTCCCCTCGAGGTAATGGAACTAACTCCCACACTTCTAGTTTCCTAAATTGAGAGAGTTCTTCCTGCATCGCTTCAACCCAGGAGTTATCCTTTAGTGCCATTTGCACGTTTTTCGGCTCTACTTGCGAGATGAAGCACGAATAGAGGCAGGTATGAAAGGCCTCGGAGTCGTTTATCATCGACAACAACACAGTGTTGTTATTTAAACTACTCCTAGTCCTCACACCCTCATTAGGATTTCCTATGTTGCTTTCTATAGGATGGTTCTTGTTGATCCTAGATGTCTCTATCTCGTCAACTCTCAGATTATCTCCTAAATTTTATCCTATTTCACCTAATGGGGGAACAACCTCAGATTCCACATTTTCCTCCTCGTGGACAGTTTCCTCAGAGTTGGAACTTGTTGTCTGAGTCTGATTCTCATTTGTAGGTGCTTCTGAATCAGTAACTTCTGGAGATTCATCTTCAGTTGAAGTAGGCTCGGATGTGGATTGAAATGTTGTCCTCGGAAAGGTATGACCTTCGTCATTCAGATTCAACGTCGCCATGTCCTTTTCGATGGTACCTGCATTTTCATCCATAGGAATGTTAAATGACTCAAACAATTTAACATAGTCAAATATCCATTCCGGACCTGTTTGGGGTTCATGTGTATAACTTGTGACTTCAATGTTATACACAATCTCTACAGTACCATTAGTTTTGTTAAAAACCCGTTTGTTTGGTGAGTTCGGCACATAACCTAGGAAGTATCCTTCGTCAGCCTTTTCACCAAACATAGGTTGATGTTTTGTTCGCAATAAAGTACATGGTACCCCAAAAGGTTCGAAGCCAGTTAAATTAGGTGGCCGTTTATTCAAAATTTCATAACAGGTTTTGTTCAAAGATTTGACCGTAAGGACCCGGTTTAAAATATGACATGCGGTATTCACTGCCTCTGATACCACTTGTAAGGTCTTGCAGTACACAGATCTATCTAGACGCGACACCGTTAACGAGTGCGGAATCCTCGTTAACGGCCTGACGGATACAACTCTCACACGGAACACGGAGACTATCACAACGTTGTACGGACGACGACGAAACGCACCTAAGAGATGATTTTCTCCGAAATAAAACTCACAATACTGATAAACTCGAGATCGCCCTTTTGCTTAATCTCACAGGAATTCTGCAAAAGTCTCTTAATGATTCGAGTTAATCCCTAATTATAGAGGCTCATTCGAGTTTGCCTTGGGCCAAACTCGAATCAGGCCCAAGGCCCATTCGAGTTTGTCCCCGTGACACTCTCGAATCTACCCTATAATTCATATTCGGATCTGTCATTCACATTCGAATCTGCCATAAATTCGAATGCTATTTACTTGTGAATTCGAATTTACTCTAAATTCGACTTTCACATATTAAACCTATATTTGAACTTATGTTTTACCTTAACCTATGTTTGAATTTATCTTTGAACTTTATGTTTGAACTTCTTGTAATACAATACATCAAGTTCAAACATACAATCAATAACTATCAAACATATATAAAAACATATATCAAACACTTGTTAATATCCAATACTGTTTAACATGACTTACACAAAATGCTAATACTGCTTAGACTGCTATCGTCACACAGGGTGTACCAACATAGTTTAATGTCCAAGAAAACGAAAGCCTAAAACGATTTGGAGCTTGGTCAAAAACAGCCTCAAATTAGGCCGAAAAACCTTCAAAAAAGCTGAAAAATTATATATATATATATATATATATATATATATATATATATATATATATATATATATATATATATATAAACTTGACGTTTTAAGTGAGTTTTATTTATGAACTTGTAATGTTGGGTGATTTAAGACATAACAACATTTATACATACATATTATCATATATGAGAGTTATTAAATCCCTTATATCATTTAGGGCTTGGTTACACGCGTTCGGTGTCATCACTCATCAACAACGAAAGTCGTTTTTACGATCGTTTTGCCATCAACATGCGGTGAGTCTTCGTAGCCCCTATTTTCACTATCTATTGGGGTGAAAATACATGCACTGTTTTCATATGGACATCAAACAGTTTATTTCTTATATGTATTACATGTGCGGATCCATCAGCCCTCAAATCATGAACCGTTGATTGCATTTATTTGTAAGAGGGAATATATTGTGGATAGATCTATCGGGAGGCATGCCCCCATTCGGGTTAGTTCAGCTCGGCTAACAGCGAGTGCATATATATTCAACACACGGTATTACGTATGGGAATACTGCACAGGGCAAACTCATTTAATTAAGCTTCGGTTGCGTGATGGTTTATGTAATACATACACGCAATTTATGCTTTATAAATTCAACTCATCTGATAATGTCCATACAACTGGTCTTTTCGCGTAAACCTATGGGCTCACCAACAATTTGTTGACGTATATTAGCATGTATTTTCAGGTGATTAAGGCATGCGCATTTATCGGAAGCATTCCAAGGCTTCCGTTCATTTTGGAGTCGTATCATTTTCAAACTCGGAGATCTATTTGCGTCTTTCCTGATAAACTAAATTGTGTATTTAAATCTTGGTATTTTGAGAACTACTTACGCTGTATTTTGGTTATGTAAAACAACATTTATATTTGAAGTTAAATCAATATATTTTTGAAAAACATCCATATAGTGGTCGTTCGTTATGATTATGGTTACGCTTCCGCGACGTCACGCTTCATTGCCAACCGGGGTAACGGGGTGTGACAGATTGGTATCAGAGCCATAGTTATAGTGAACTAGGTTGCATTAGTACATAGACTATAACTGTTACAAAAACTAAAGTTTCTTCAAAAACTGTGAACATATATATGAACCCTGATGACAATAACATGTCAAACAATACGGTCGTTATACTCTTTGACCCTGAGGATGAACTCTCACCCATAGAACAAGGTAGCCAATGTGACACTAAGATGTACTTTGGATCGGAGACCCACCCAAACCCAATCAATGAAGAGGTAGAGGACCCGTCAGAACAAGAGGGGGCCAACTGTGGCCCTGCAGCTCAAATTGCTCCACATCACCACCATGTATTCCATCCTACACCCTATTCAGGAGCCATCCCAAGGGACCATTGAGGAAGTTCACCCCTAGGAAAAGGGTGTGACTGGCACAACGGGAGTCAATCCCGGTAGCTGCCCATCAGCCAAGCTCGCCGCCGTAGCGACATGCGAACGTAAGACAGTGGGGATGGATGCCTCACACTCTCCAAAAGTGGAGAAACGAGGGAGGGATCCAAAACCAGTTTGAAGTCAGAAAACCATCTTCCTCTCATGTGCCGACACTTACCCAGAAACCTACATAACAAACGAAGCCTCTGTTGGTGGCAAGGGCTGCCAGACACGACCTCCAATTCCGACAAATCCGAGAGGAGGTCGGTGAGATTCCTGCAAGGATTAAGTAGGAGACAATACAAACCACCAATACGCCTTGGGCCAACCGGAATACCTAGGCAATTCAATATGACGGAACTGGCGAATTGTGACAGCGCCTAGCAAAGCGCCGAGCCCGCAATGCAGAACTAACCCAACGACTTAACGCTCTGGAGTACGAGGAAACCTCGAAGGCATCTCATACTTAGTACCCTCTTACCATTTTATAGTATTTCTCTAGGTTTTACTATCTGATTTATCTTAGGGTATGTAAGGCTTAAATATTTATCGAAAAATCCAGACCATATCATGTACAACGATTATGTATCAAGCATTTTAATGAAGAACTAAGTTTTATCTATAACTATGTGCATGAGGACATGTAGTACGACAATCTGCCTAAGAAATTTCAAACTCACAAACTTATCCTCTTACCCATTAGATACCACTTATGTATTTCTACTATTTGATACTTGTGCTGATAGGATCTTTATATCCACTAAGTCAGTAAGCAGATAAATTCCATTCTTACACCATTAAGTAACACTTATGCTATTGAGGTTGATGACAGTGAGACGCTTAAGACAAATAATATAAGCCAAGGATTCCCCTTAGAATTAGTAGGCCAACTCTTTAAAACAGACTTGATGCCCGTCAAACTGAGAAGTTTTGACGTGGTCATAGGCATGGATTGACTATCGAAAATCGTGCAGAAATAGTGTGCAACAAGAAGACGGTTCATATACATTTAGCCAATAAGAAGGTCCTTACTGTCCAAGGCAAAACAAGAAATACCAAAGTAAGCATCATCCCTAGCATTAGGGCCCTTAAGTGTTGACAGAGAGGGAGCCATAGGAAAAGCGGCTCAAAAATATTCTTATTATTTATGGTTACCCCAAAGCTTTTTATTTAGAACACATACCTGAACTCCCAACATCGAGGAAAGTCAAATTCAAAAATCGGCCTAGTATCAGATGCTGCACCCGTGGCTCGAGCACCAGGCCGATTAGCCCCATCAATATTGTAAGAATCGTCCAACCAACCATAGGAGCTCTTAGATAAAAGGTTTATCAAACCGAGTTCCTCGCTTTGGAGGAGCTCGAGTTTTGTTCATAACGGAGAAGAATGGAACTTTCGGGATGTGTTTCAATTATCGAGAACTAAATAAACTAAAGGAACCGAGACCCGCTCACAAGGATCAATGACTTGTTTGACCAAACTCCAAGAATTAACCTTCTATTCGAAGATAGACCTAAGGTCTGGTTATCATCAGGTTAGAGTTCGCAAGAAAGATATTCCAAAGACAGCCTTCAGATTCCGTTACGGTCATCATAAATTCCTATTAATGCCGTCTGGATTAACCAGTGCCCCAACGGTATTCATGGACCTCATAAATCGGGTGTGCAAACCTTATCTAGACAATTTCGTGATTGTATTCATGAATGACATCTTAATCTACTCACGAAACAAGGAGGAACACGAGCAAACATTTAAGACTAATTCTAGAGTTGTTGAAGAAAGAACAACTATATGCCAAGCTTTCTAAGTTTGACTTTTGGCTAAGATGGGTGAAATTTCTCGGTCACGTGATCAATAGTAAAGGAATCCAAGTCGACCCCACAAAGATCGAGGCTATCATGAATTGGTCAACTCTTAAAACCCCCATAAAGATACGACAGTCCTTAAAACTTGCCACTTATTATAAGCAATTATCAAAAGTTTTTAAAAGATCACCAGAGCTCTAACAAAACTGACTCGAAAAGACATTAAGTATGATTGGGGGGAGGATCAGGAGATATCATTTCAGTTATTAAAGCACATACCGTGCAACACACTTATTTTGTCCCTAACCGAGAGAAGCAAGAAATTTGTAGATTACTGTGACGTTTCACACAATGGGTTGATCTACAAAGATAGGGTCATAGCTTATACTTTATGAAACCTTAAGGTTCACTAGGTGAATTACACAATGCATGATCTAGATCATGGAGCAGTAGTCTTTATCCTTAAAACTTGGAGACATTAGTTGTACGGTAAGAAGTGTACTACACAGACCATAAGAGCCTCCAACACATCTTGAACCAGATTGAGTCAAATATGAGGTAACATCGTTAATAGAGCTAATAAGTGATTGCAACTGTGAAATTCGTTATCACCTAAGGAAAACTAATGTGGTTGCAGATGCTCAGAGCCGAAAGGAACAAGTTAAGTCGTTAGGAGTACTATCCTTAGTTATAACCATTCAACCAAACCTTTCATTCCTTAGTTCATGATGCACCAGTAGAATTTGTTAAAGAGGAAAATATGAAAAAAAAAATGAAGCCCTTCACGGAATGGATAAATAGTTTGGGATAAGGGTTAATGAAAATTGATACTTCATGAATAAAGTCTGGTTACCCTGTTTTTGATAGAGTAAGAAAGCTGGTTACAGATAACAGACTCAAATCAAGATATCTCGTTCACCCCTGACCTAATAAAATGACCTTAAGGAGCTATACGGGTGGCCTATTATGAAGGATGACATTGCCACATATGTCAGCAAGTTCCTAACATCGTCCAAGGTTAAGACAAAACATCAGAAACCATTTGGGTAATAGTCGACTGCCTAACAAAATCTGCGCACTCCTACCAATCAAGGAGACCAACAGGATAAATAAGCTAGTCCAAACGTACCTCAAGGAAATCATCTCCGGACACGGAGTGCCTATTATAATCATTACAGATATGGATAGCAGATCTACATCTTTGGTTTTTGCAATTATTGGATACAAACTTGGACATGAGTACCACAGATCACCCTCAGACCGATGGTCAGAATAATAGAATGATTCGAACCCTAGAACATACATTAAGAGCCTGTGTGATGGATACTCAATTGCCTTAGTGGAATTATCATACTACAATAGCTATCACTCGAGTATTAAAGCTGCTCCGTTTGAGGCCCTCTACGGGCGAAAGTGTCGATCACTGATTTATTGGGAAGAAGTAGGAGATATCATAATCACTGGCGCTAAGATCATTCACGAAACTATCGAAAGGATAGTACAGATACGGAACTGGCTAAAAGTTGCCTGCGTTTTCAAAAAATTATGCAGATGTAGGGAGAAAATCCCTTGAGTTCTAATTAGGAGAACGAGTACCGATGAAAGTCTCGCCATGGAAGGGCGTGATACGATTTGGGGAAAAACAAGGATAACTGAATCCTCGTTACATTGGACAATGCAAAGTCTTAGAGGGAATTGAACTCGTAGATTATCGTTTAGAGCTACCACCAGAGCTTAGCATCATGCACAATACCTTCCATGCATCAAATTTGAAGAAGCGTTTGTTAGAGGAGACACTTGTTACTCCCTTGAAAGAGATCCAGCTAACTGATAAACTTCGCTTCATCAAAGAGCCGGTTGAAATCATGGACCGTAAGGTCAAAGGATTGAAGCACAGTTGTATACCCATCTTCAAGGTCAGATGGAATTCTACACATGGACCTAAATTCACTTCGGCATGCAAAGGCCAGTTTAACCGAAGATACACTCACCTAATCCTAAGTTACAAGACCTCTGAGGAAACAAGATAAAATTTCAGGACGAAATTCCCTTAACAGGGGGAGACTGTAACATCCAGTATTAAACCAGGCTAGCAACTACGACATAATCAGTATTTAATAGCCAATTATAATCTAATCAGTGGTCATTAGAAATTAATCAAACTGATTAACAAGGTTCATAAAGAAATTCAACTCAATTAGAATCAAATTCATCGGTGCGATGAATCGGCAAATCAATTAATCCGATCGATTTACGATATGATGGATTAATGCATCTAAATACATAATTAAATTATGATTAGTGATACTAATCATACACTAATACAAGTACTTAACATTAATTATGCAAGAGTAAAACAATTCATTAAACTAATGCATTCAAAGGTATTTATGAATTTACAAGAAAAGGGAAATACAAGAATACATTCTAAATACATTTATACAAAAAAAAGTTAAATACATGGAAATACACCCCTATGGCCGGCCTCCTAGTACACATACTAGAGGTTGACTTCAATTTTTTATTACAAAACCCATTTCTACTTTAAACATAATCATTTTGCTAAAAGGTGCACTCAACCTCCAACATTTCATCATTTCAATTCACTTTTTCCATCTATAAATAAGACCTCATTTTCATCTTTTATTTCCACACTTTCAAGATCAAAAGTCCTCCCTTCTTCTCCTCTCAAAACCGGCCATATGCACACACACACACACACACACACAACCCTTCAAAATTTTGGTGTTCTTCAAGTTATTTAAAGAGTTTTGGTGTAACTAGTTCAAGAACAATCCTTCTACTCATTTTATTCTTCTAATACCCCAAAGTAAGTAATTACTAACTTATTACATCTAATATTTATGTTTATATAAGTCTTGCATAATATATATAATCACCAACAACAACAAGTTATATAAAAACTCAAGTTTATAAGTCACTAGTTTTTGTTTTTAAGTTTTTTTCTTCAAATGTGTTTACAAATATATAAACACATCATAGAAGTGTAAATATTATGAAAACAAATTATATATATGTGTTTTATAACATTTATACAAGTAGTCTTTGAATAAACAACAAAAATCACTAGTTATTTCAATTTATAAACTACGGATTTTCGGCAGAAAATTTACATCGACTTTGAAAAATCATAACTATATCATAACTTAACAAAATGAGTTGATTCTTGTCTCAAAAGTTAGATCTATGTCTTAACTATAAATCTGGAATTTTTCATAATTTATTTTAGAGTTTAAGACCCCCAGAAATTATTTGGGAAACCGAAAGTTTGACACCTCAAAAATGGCCAACATAGGGTTTTCAACAAGCTTTTACCCCAACCTAAACATCTCGAAAAATGGCCGTTCTTGACTTTAAAAATCCTTTGTATATAGTAGTTTAATGTCCAAGAAAACCAAAGTCTATCACGATTTGGAGTTTGGTCAAAAACAACCCTAAATTAGGCCGAAAAACCTTCGAAAAAGCTGGAAAATTATATATATATATATATATATATATATATATATATATATATATATATATATATATATATATATATATATATATATATAAACTTGACGTTTTAAGTGAGTTTTATTTATGAACTTGTAATGTTGGGTGATTTAAGACATAACAACATTTATACATACATATCATCATATATGGGAGTTATTAAATCCCTTATATCATTTAGGGCTCGGTTAAACGTGTCCGGTGTCATCACTCATCAACAACGAAAGTCGTTTTTACGATCATTTTGCCATCAACATGCGGTGAGTCTTCATAGCCCCTATTTTCACTATGTATTGGGGTGTAAATACATGCACTGTTTTCATATGGACATCAAAACAGTTTATTTCTTATATGTATTACATGTGTGGATCCATCAGCCCTCAAATCATGAACCGTTAATTGCATTTATTTGTAAGCGGGAATATATTGTGGATAGATCTATCGGGAGTCATGCCCCCCATTCGGGTTAGTTCAGCTCGGCTAACAGCGGGTGCATATATATTCAACACACGATATTACGTATGGGAATACTGCACAGGGCAAACTCATTTAATTAAACTTCGGTTGCATGATGGTTTATGTAATACATACACGCAATTTATGTTTTATAAATTCAACTCATCTGATAATGTCCATACAACTAGGCTTTTCGCGTAAACCTATGAGCTCACCAACAATTTGTTGACGTATATTAGCATGTATTTTCAGGTGATTAAGGCATGCGCATTTATCGAAAGCATTTCAAGGCTTCCGCTCATTTTGGAGTCGTATCATTTTCAAACTCGGAGATCTATTTGCATCTTTCCTGATAAACTAAATTGTGTATTTAAATCTTGGTATTTTAAGAACTACTTATGCTGTATTTTGGGTATGTAAAACAATATTTATATTTGAAGTTAAATCAATGTATTTTTGAAAAACGTCCATATAGTGGTCGTTCGTTATGATTATGGTTACGCTTCCGCGACGTCACGCTTCATTGCCAACCGGGGTAACGGGGTGTGACATTGAGTCTTTGGGATACGGAAAACCCAAACCTGGTGTACCCTTAAGGTATCTGAAGATTATTTTTACAGCAGCTAGATGTGATTCTTTAGGATCAGTTTGAAACCTAGCACATAAACAGGTAGAAAATATAATATCTGGTCTACTAGTAGTTAAATACAGCAAGCTCCCAATCATACCTCTGTAAGCTGTTACTGAAACAACTTTGCCACTGGCATCTGCATCCAACTTTACATTGGTTGCCATTGGGGTTTTAATAGGAGAATTTTGATCAAATTTAAACTTTTTCAAAAGATCTATAGTATACTTTCTTTGATTTATAAAAATTCCATTTGAGGTTTGTTTAACCTATAATCCTAAAAAGAAAGTAAGTTCTCCCATCATACTCATTTCATATTTAGATTTCATGAGTAGTGAAAATTCTTGCATAACTGCTTATTAGTAGAACCAAATATTATGTCATCCACATAAATTTGAACAAGCATAATATCAGACTTCACTTTCTTTATGAACAGTGTGGTATCCACTTTACCTCTGCAATAACGATTGCTCATAAGGAAATCAGTAAGAGTGTTATACCAAGCTCTAGGGGCTTGGTTTAGACCATAGAGGGCTTTGTCCAACTTATAGACAAAACCTGGATGATGTTCCTTTTCAAAACCTGGGGGCTGCTTGACATAAACTTCTTCTTGCAGCTTACCATTCAAAAATGCACTCTTCACATCCATTTGAAATACCTTCAAACTCTTATGAGCAGCATAGGCTAGAAACAAACGAATTGCCTCTAACCTGGCTACAGGAGCAAATGTTTCATCATAGTCAATGCCTTCCTCCTATCTGTGGCCTTGAGCAACTAGTCTTGCCTTATTTCTAATGACATGACCTTGGTCATCCATCTTGTTCCTGAAAACCCATTTGGTGCCAATTATTGTTTTTCCTTTAGGAGCAGGGACCAGCTTCCATACTTTGTTTCTCTCAAACTGATTGAGTTCTTCTTGCATGGCAGTGATCCAATTGGCATCTTTAAGTGCTTCATCCACTTTCTTAGGCTCCATTAGGGACACAAAGCTAGAAAACATACAAAAGTTCCTAAGATGTCCCATCTTGTTTGCACCCCTTTGTTGATGTCACCAATTATTTGATCATTTGGGTGACACCTAATCCACTTAGGATCTTGCTTCAATGAGGATTCTTTTGAGCTATTTGTATCTTCAACAGGTCCTGTTGAGCAGCTCTCAAGATTTTCAGACACACTGATATCTTGAGCCTGTTCACTTGTTGAGCATGACTCTCCATTGTTGAACATATCAGCAGAGGATCCAGGAAAATCAGCATTGATTGGTTCAGGACATGAGGTTGGAATTATGTCAGTACATTTATTCACACAGGGTGTATCAACATACTCATCATCATGCCCATCATGATTAGCAGGTTCCACTCTGGATGTAGTGGAAGCTTTTGAGTCCTTTTCTTCACTGATGGAATGCAAAAGATCATCAAAGCTGAATTCTCCTGAAACTGATTCAGGAACAGCTTTGGTGGAGGCACTCCTAGACTCCTCAAAGGTAACATTGATAGATTAATCTATCACCTTTCTCTTGTTGTTGTATACTCTGTAGGCTTTGGAGATAGCAGAATATCCAACAAACACACCTTCATCAGGGGTTCAAACTTTGCCAGTTGGTCCCTTTGATTCAGATTGAAGCAAGGACATCCAAACTCATGGAAATAGCTAATGTTTGGCCTCCTCCCTTTGAGCAGCTCATAGGGAGTCTTGTTGAACTTTTTCACCACTAAGGATCTATTTTGGGGGAAGCAGGCAGGTTGACAGCTTCAGCCCAGAATGATGAAGGTAAACCTGATGCACACAACATGGTTCTAGCAGCTTCAATAAGATTTCTGTTTCTCCTTTCAACAACTCCATTTTCTTGTGGAGTTCTTACTGCTGAAAAGTTCTGTGAAATCCCTCTTTCTTCACAGAAGTCCTCAAGAGTACTGTTTCAGAATTTAGTATCATGATCACTTCTAAGCTGCTTTACTTGAGTAGAGTTCAGCATTTCCATCTTCTTAATAAATCCAATGATTTCTCTAGCAGCCTCTCCTTTGCTCTTCAGAAAGATCACCCATGTAAACCTGGAGAACTCATCAACCATTACTAGAGTGTATCTTCTTCCTTCTAGACTTGGGACACTGACTGGTCCAAACAAGTCCATGTGGATTAAGAAGAGAGGAGTATCAATAGAGAAATTACGCTTACATTTAAAAGATGATTTTCTCTGCTTGCCTTTCTCACAAGCTGTGGAAAGTTTATCCTTAACAAAGGTTATAAAAGGCAAACCTGTTACCAACTCTTTCTTACAGAGTTTGTTGATATTTTTAAAGTTCAGGTGTGATAGCCTTTTGTGCCATAACCAGTTCAGGTCTGCATTGTTTCTTTAAAGCAGGTTTCAGTTGTGGGATCAACAGATTTCATATCCACAACATATACACCTTTCTTTCATTGTGCACGCATCACAACTTTGCCCTGGGGATCCAATATGTAACCCAGGTGCTCATCAAAGTTAACATTGTAGCCAACATCACACAGTTGACTTATGCTTACAAGATTATGTTCCAGCCCAACCACATAGGCCACCCTTTTGAACACTGTACACCAGCTTGAGGAGTTCCATATCCTTCTGTGGATCCCTGTACATTGTCACCAAATGTGACTTTTGGCCCTTTTTCAGGCCTGAGATCACTCAGCAGGTCCTTGCAACCTGTCATATGTCCTGAGCAGCCACTGTCCAAGTACTAAACCTGGGATGGTTGTTTGTCCTGCAGAGTGTCATAAGAAAATATTAGTTATTTATAGGGGAACTCATCATAGGGATGAGTTCTCCTACTTTATCAACGTTTGTTGATGGACCAGTGATATTGACACAAATATTTCCTATTTGGATGGTATCAGCTTGAATACCATCCTCATTGACTATGTTACTTCCAACACTGCTTGTTATTGCAATGATGGAACTAGCAGAGTCAACAGGCCTCATGTCCTCAGTTTCAGGACAGTCTTTGGCCATATGTGTCTTCTTCCCACACTTATAACATTTTCTCTTTTTAGCCTTTTTGGAAGAAGAACTTCAAGAAACATATTCTGGATTATTTTTATTGATTCTGTCAGCAGGTTTAGCAAACTTATTACTGTCTCTAGATGAATCAACAGTTTGGGTGGAAGGCACAATGGCAACAACTTTGCCTGTATCTTCTTTCCTTTTTTTGGGAGGACAGGTATCAAACACAGGAAGTTTGACTGGCCTTTGACCTTCCACAGGTTTGGAAAACTTATTCCCAAATTTCTCAGGTTTAGCAATGGTTTTGCCTTTGCCCTTACTGAGATGTGATTGATGCTGCCTATCAACATAATCACTGTTTCTGGTTTTGAAAGGCTTACCTTCATTTATAACCAGTTTTCCACTACGATTTAAAAACTTATTTGAAACCACAGCAGATTTGCTTTCAACATGAGTCTTACCTCTGTTGAAAACAGGTTGCTTACCTTTTGAAAACTTTTTCTCAAAATGCTCAGCATCAAAAGGATTGACAGGTCTTTTACCATCAGCTTTAGACCCAGATCCTGTTTTGTCAACAGGTTTAGAGTCCATAGCTACAGCTTGAGCTTGTTTTCCTTTCTTTTACTTGTGTGATCCAGCAGAGCTCTTTGCAGGCTGATTTGATGGAGAACACATTCCATCATCAGGTTTTGGAGCTTTTCCATACAAGCTGTCAGTATTTTGAGGCCTGACAAACCTGTTTGTTGAGACTAGCTTACCATTTACTTTTTGAATAAAAGTGCTAGGAAGCTCACCAAGAGTGGATAAGTCATTTTTCAGATTATTTATCTCAACAACAGAAGCTGCTTTGTCAAGATCCCCTCCAAGATAGGCTTGGATCCGTGAAGGGATCTGTTGACGGATGCAATGGCTGACTTTTTGTGCAGATTGTCACCAAGAGTCAACTATCTTTTGAAGCTTTGCATGTTTTATGTCTGTTTCTCTCTTTTCTTCTAGTAAGATGGACTTGATGGGTTTTAATTCATCAAGCTCAGTTTCCAACTTATGGAAGCTGTCCAGTTTGCTAGTTTTTATGTCAAGATCAGTTTTAAGCTTAGAGATTCCAGACAGTAAACATTGTGCTTCTCAACAGCAGCTTTTAAATTAACAAGCATGTATTCAAACATTTTTACTTTTTCATCAGAACTGTATGCCATAAAGTTTTGTACCTTGTACATAATTGTGGGATTCCAGTTCTCTAAGCTGCTGAATGCTTCTGCTTCAGCCAGGTCTTGTTTTAAGTTGCTAGTTGATGGGGAATCAGTGTTGGCCATCAGACAGTTGTTATCTTCTTCATATGAGGATGAATCAGACTCCTCCTAATCACATGTCTCAGCCATGAGTCCCTTTTGCTTGTTGGAAGCCACTGAGTTTTCCAACTTTTTCAGCTTAGCCATGACCATAAGGTACTTAACCCTGTAGCCATCGTCCCTTTTTGTCTTGAATGGTTTGGATGACTGACCAACAGCTTTAGACACATAGTCAGCAGCTATGTGGCCAGTCTTCCACATTTAAAGCACTCAGCCTTAGACTTATCAAATGCCTTCTTTTTTATAGCATTTGAGTTACCCTGCAGCATTCTTCTACCAAACCTTTTCTTGTTGAACTTTTTGACAAGCATTGCAATCATTTGCTCATCATCAACTTCAGCAAGATCTTCACCGTCTTCCTCTTCATACATCTCTTCCCTTTCATCATTAGCCTGTTGATTAGGTTGTGTGAACACATCACATACCTGACCAACAGGTTGTCTCACGCTGGCCACTAAGGCAGCAGCTCTCTTAGACATTTCCAAGGCATTTCTTTTCTATTGCTTTGACTGCTCATCATTCAGTAGAGATCCATATAAGTTTACAAGATCCATACCTTTGAACTTGTTCACCAGAGTCAGTCTATCCTTTGTGATCCCAACAGCTTCGAGATCATTGATAAGAGCAGTGAACCTGGTGTAGGTTTCTGTGAGAGACTCCTTTGGTTTTGCAAAGAAGAGTTCATACTGTCTAACAAGGTTGTTAATCCGGTTATCCAGTGTGATAGTGGGACCGTCATAGAGAGTACACAAAGTATCCCACATCTCCTTTGCAGTCTTCATTTTCTCAACCTCTTTGAACACATCATCAAGAAGAGAAATGACCAGGTTGTTCCTGGCTTTTGCATCAAGAGCAACAAGCCTTTTGTCTTCATCAGACCATTGACCTTTGGCCTTCTCAAAGGTTCTGATCTCAGGGGCAGCTCCTTCAACAACAGGAGTGATAGTAGTAACAGAAGTTGGCACATAGGGTTCCATTACTATCTCTGGTAGTTGTACATCCAGATTCTCTAAGTAGAGCATCATTCTGCACTTCTAACCAGAGAAGTTTTGATGATTGAACTTGGGGGGTTTCGCCATTGAACCATTGTCATAGTAAGAGGAGGAACTGGTAGCATTGTTGTCCATGGGAAAATAGGGAGAATGAGAGATCTAGAGTTAACACACATTCTAGCTGCTCTAATACCAGTTGTAGGTCCCAAAAGGTTTCCCTAGTGTATTGTTCTAAGCTGTAGCGGGGGGGGGGGTGAATACAGCAATTTAAAACTCAACACTCTTTTCTCAATGTTTGTGTATATTATCAACAAGTGTTAATTACAAACAAGGCTGAACTGCAGAAAAGTTCAAGCTGACATGACAGATACAACAGTTGTTCAACTAATCTAAGACACACTCAGACTAGATACAATGACTACACGCACTTAGATGCACTCACTGATTTTACAAGACACAGATGGATAGCTTGAGTATTAACAGCTTAGACACACGTACTGTTATATTCAAGCAGACTTGTACGCATGAAAAACACACTTTAATGCACGATCTGATTTCTCACTCTTGGTTATCTCATAATCCTTAGAAGCTTCCTTTTATACTCACACTGAGAATCTCAGTGATGCTTCTTCATTGGACAGTGAGATAGTGGGATGTCTTTCCAAAAAGACAAGACACATTTTCTGCACATTCTGATAAAGTAGATTTGTCTTCATATGGCAGAATCTTTGTCTTTTTCTTTTTGTCACTGTTGCATAAGGCTTTAACCAAAATAGGAATGTCAACTTTGCATCTTTCTTCTTTTGTTAAGGACATTTTGATATAAGAAAAGGGCTGTCACCCTTTTCAGATATCCGTTTGTCTTCATGTAACAGAACAACGTAGGCAGGCTTTTGCAGTTACTGTTTTCCACTTTGTCTTCGACTTGTAAACTAATCTTGTAGCAAAAAACAATACATGAGGACTTTGAAACATATTCCATAAAGTGTTTAGCCTGTTCATAAAGAACAGGTTATGTTCACAAAGAACAGAATACTTATAAACTGTCCAAGCTGCTCAACAGAACAGAGCAGCGTAGACAGTTTATGTCCAGCCTGTTCAGCAGTCAGAACAGCTTGGACAATCTGCCTTTGTTTCAACTAATGCAACAGGGTAAACAACTTTGGCTGTAATTGCAAATCACTTTTCAGGTTTCAATAAAGCATAAACAGGCCTTAAATAATACCTTCAAGTGCATCAAATAGGTTTGATTAGAAATCTCCCCCTATGATGTAGAGCAGGTTTGACTGAGGCCTTTTTGTGCCTAACAGTTTATATGCATGAATAATACGAATTGAAATGTGATGATACATGAATGATGACCTCATCCACTAAACAAGTCATTTATGTGGTAATGATTAATCATTAAGATGAATTGCATAATAATTCCGAGTTGTAAATTGAGTTACTCATCGTGACAATTTACTTGGGTATAACTGTGGATAATGACTATTACGGTAGGCTTATTAGAGGTTATTAAATGACCTAGATGATATATTAAAACCGTTACTGGTGAACGGTTACTTGGATCACGTAGGTGGCCACTCTTAAATGGCTAGTTAGGCTACATTGGTGACTACTCTTAAAGGGTCATATGTCTCACTATAGATTCTTATGAGGTTATTTGGACCTCATCTTTGGTTGTGGGTTTGATTGAACCTATAGGGATGTACAGGGCTTATGTGTGACAGGCGATGATGATCTAACTCGTCGGGCTGCAAGCATGGTCGAACTGGAAGCCTTGATAAGCGTTGCAGATCGTGAGGACAGCAACAGGCTGCCTTTATGTGATGGGCGATGATGATCTGACACGTTAGGCTGCAAGCATGTCTTGGCAACACTGGTGTTGTGGTGTCATTAGTATTATGTATTTGGTGATGTAACGGGCCACCTGCGGGTGGTGATAACTAAATGTTACAGCATGCTACTATGACCATATGGAACCCCTACCTTGGCCGGATTAGCCCGAATGGCCGAGGTGGATTCCAAACTATTGAGATGGTTTCCTACCTTGATCGGAATAGCTTGGATGAGTGAAGTGGATACCAAAGATTGTGATTAGTCCCCACCTTGACTCGGCTAGGCTGTGTGGTGAAAGTGGAATTGTGTGATTGATTAATGTTGGAAAGTCTATAGCCTCGGATTGGGATACATATTTGTGGGACATCTTATAGATCGTATATTCGATGTGGGACACCAATAGTCCTTAATGAGGATGAGGTGTTCCCACATTAACTTGGCATTGGACATCGTAACCTTGTAGACTTTAATAATTGTTATTACAGGTTTTGTAATATCGAGCGGGAAGCATATAGTCTTCCTTATTGGTAAAGACTGTAGACTCGAGACTAACAGTATGCCATGGTTATCATGTTAGGTTTTAGTAGCCGACTTTCCGACCTTACCTATTTGTTTGCAGGATTATGACCTGTAACCTTGTAGACTTTAATAATTGTTATTAAGATGCATCAGTTATGATGCATTATTGGTAAAAGTTTTAATTCTACCCTAATTCCGCAAGTATTAATTTATTAATTATTGTTTATTAAAGTTACAAATGTATTATTGTTGTATGGGTGTTTCAATTTGGTATCAGAGACGTGGTTCATCGACCGAGTATAGTGCACGATACTCACCCTTGAACTCTTGGATGATGCTTATATTGACCCACCTAGGCAATTTCTATGACAACAAATTTAGGTTTGAAATTCGCCTAGGACGGGGATGTTTGGGTAGACGTATGTTTATAATAAGTTGTGATATGTATATAAAAATTGATTTACATTTCAGATATGGCCGATAATGATCGTAGCCGTAATATAGGAGATGATGAATTGGACCCGAAGGAGGCTCAATTACTCTGCAAGATGGCAGAAATGGTAGAGTAGGGTCGAATAAGGATTGAGTTTATGATGGAAGGAAACATGAAAGTTTTGCAAGATGTTCTTAGAAATAATGATGAATTAAGTAAATGGAATGGTAATAGGCAAGTCAGTTCCTCTTCTAAGTCGTTAAAGAAACGATGCTCGTTCCAAGACTTTATTAAATGTAGACCACCCGAGTTTGCAGGAGGGGCTGTACCCCTTCAATCTTTGTATTGGATTAAAGAGGTGGAGAAGAAATTTAGGGTATGCCAATGTAGTGAATCTGATAAAGTGGAGTACGGAACCGCTTTGTTGACCGTTCCTGCATTAGTATGGTGGGATGCTGAGATTTCCATTTTGGGGCCAGATTTTGTAGCTTCCTTGACTTGGGAGCAATTTAAGGACCGATTTAACCGACACTTTAGTCCATCGTCATCCTTGCTGAGAACTAAGTGCGAGTTCATTCACCTCTCCCAAGGTGAAATGAAGATGGATGACTATAAATCACAGATTAACTCAAATTCATTATTGATGGGGAAACTTGTGACAGATGAAACTCAAAAGATCGAGTTCTTTGTGGATGGATTGCAAAGTGAGATTTAAGAATTTGTTAGAATGTGTGATTTCTTCGACATTTGAGAAAGCCGTGGAGTGCGCTCGACTCGTAAGTACTAATTGTCCTGTGAGGATCGTGAGGTTCATTCCTCAGTGGGAACTATGATTGAAGTTCCCAATGAACTAGTTCGACCGTTACGTGTGGTATACCCAAGGAAAGTGATCCCTTTTTACGATCTTAGACTCACTCTTCGTCGAGGCATCATTTTCTGCCCCGATCTTCGAGGTCTAAATCTCAACGTCAATGTTCGAAGTGTATGAAGTTCCATAGAGAAGTGTACGAATGACGCCTTGGTGTTTCATGAATGTGGAGGGACTGTACATGTTCGACCTAGATGTCCAATGCGAAATTTACTTTGTCAGAAGTGTGGTCATGCGGACCACATAATTCAAGATTGCCCTCAATGGAAGGCTACTTTTGACAAGGCAGAAGCTACAGTCGAATATTACGAGTCCCCGTAGTGGAAGCATCGTCTTCTAGTTATGCCTCAGGTACGCTTCCTTGAGACGCTGTTATGTATTTTTGCATTCTATTTGAGTTTTCCTGATAAAATTTCATTTATATGGAATGAATGCATGTTTAATGAGTCGGCTTAATGAAGGAGCCAATCTTATTCCTATGATGGTACGATATAAATTGTGTGATAATAGACGTGAGGTCTAGTCCATGGGTGTTGATAAAACTCCGACATTGTAATAGTGATAGACTTTATTTCTAGTAAGCAATAACTATGATGAGTATAAGCAGAAACTCGGGTAATTGTGTAGCACTTTGGCTACCACCCTGTTGGTAAGCCAAAATCCGAATAACTTGTTAGACATAAAACTTCCTTATAGAATGTTAATCGCTGTGAATATCATTAGATTGTGCCAAATTACAATGATAATTTCTTGGAATATTACTTCCAGTGGAACTGATATTATCTTTGAAAAGGAAATTTGATAATTGAACGTAAATTTTTCTTAAAATTTTAGGAGTTGCGTTAGCACAACGGGGGAAGTGGACGATTGGTGCCTCCAAGATTAGTCAATTGACTATGAAGGAGGTTAAACCAATAATGGTTTTGGGGGCTTAGTGACAATTGTTTTGCCATTGAATGTGGTTGAATAGACGACATGTGTCATCATATCGAAGTTATACGGCAAATTGTGCACTTAATCATGAATGGGTGTATATTTTCTTAAAATGTAAGAAGAGTCAACTTGTCCAGCACAATTAATTATTCAATAATTTAACACTTAATTCATGAGAAGGGTACGACTAGCTCTAAATTGAGCATGACATTGTGGACTAGCTCTAAGTCTCAATTGAGCATAACACTTTGGACTAGCTCTAACTAAATTGAGCGCTTATTTGATTATGGTTTACATGGTATAACCAAGTAATAATTGCTTGCATGAAGGCAATCCAAAGAATTTTGGGTTAATTGTGGTTAGTGGAAAACGTAGTAACTAGAGATGGTTATGTCGCGTAATGCGACCAAATGTGTAGTTGAAGCAGCGAGAGTATGTTGCGTGGTGCAAACATGAATGCTGTCGTTAGTAAATATAAAGTTGTAAATTGTTATGAATCAATGCCATTAGTATGTGACAATCTCTACGTGCTTTCTAAGCGCGTATATTGAGGCTGATGAAAAATTACCCTCTGCGGTGTAATAAAACATTTGGTCTTTATAATACATTGTATTGTATTGAGCCTTAGGATTCCAAGGACAAAATCTTTTAATGAGGGAAGAGTTCTAACACCCCAAAATTTGTAAAACAACTTAATAATGATTAATATAATGCTTGAGTGTAACTAATATGATTCTGTCAAATTATCTAATTGGTTATTGAAGTTTTGAGAACATATCAATTTGGGCATCATGTTTTACTTTTAAATTAAAATGAAATTGAAAGAATGTTGGAAAATGGTATTTTTGTGTGTAAGATATGTTGGAGGGGCAAAGGTGGCCAAAGGCCAAACCTTCCCCCCTTTCTCTTGAAATCGTCCAACAAAAAAAACACACACACACACACACACATTTTTGCATTTTGAAAAAGAAGAGAGAAAAGAAAGAAGAATTAAGGTTTGGAAGATATTGATCAAAGATTGAAGGAATGAGGCTCAAAACTCATATTTTGTATTGAAAGTATAATCATGTCTTCTATTCTTCTTCTCCATTGCCTCCACTTTTGGAGCTGAAACCTAAAATGGGTTTATGTTGAGTTGTTAAGTAGAGTCTCCAATCTGTTAGTATGTTGTTATATGATCAAAATGGATCCATAATATGCAACTACATTGGTAGTTTGTGGTAGTTTGAGTTAGTTTTGTTTAAAATCTAATTTAGGCTCAAATGGAACCTTGTATCAATCGGTTGTGTTGGGTATGTTTTAGAAGCTCAAAATGAGGTCAAAAGTGTTAAAATATGTTGTATGATCGTTCCCAAGTGTTGGTTTTGAGTTTGATTGAGTTTTGAAATTTTGGGTGTAAGACCCGTAGCGGGAAGAAGTGTACGTCTGAGGTTTCGACTCGACGAGTCGAAACCTGCTGTCCAAAAATTTGATTTTGAGCTATGGGGTCCTACTCTAACATCTAATACTTGTAAATACATCTAAATTAAGCGTTTAAAGAGTTATAAAGTTTAATTCCACATTCGGGTCTCATAGAGTCCCGAAATGGATTAAGGCTTTTGGTTTGGAACCCGAAATGTATTTGGAAAGGTTTTAAGAGTTTTTGAGAGAATTGAGCCTCTATGTTGGTATCCAACACTTGTTGACAACTCCTATTGTAGGAGTCTAGTTTTTCCCAAAGATGGAACATGAATCTGAGTTCGTTGGTACCGGAATGTCCGGAAACTCTCACGTTGTTACCCTAACTCACAATCGGGAGAACGTTATGAACTTAATAAGCTTTGGAGGCTTATATATTCGTTATGTAAACATCATGTAGGTGAATTGGATCATTGAAGCCTATTCAAAGAAGCTTTTGCCTGATTTTGGCATTTACGGGACGAATTGAGACATAGAGGCTATAATTAGAGAATCACTATGAGTTCTAGGACTAATGTAAAAGAATGATTACATGTTAATTGTTGTCTATCTCTTAGTTGCAACATGATATGTCACCATGCACAATAACATGCTAATTATGTCATGCATTCAATATGGTATGCTTAAATGTTTATATATGCATGAATAATATGAATTGAAATGTGATGACACATGACTGATGGCCTCATCGGCCAAACAAGTCATTTATGTGGTAATGATTAACCATTGAGATGATTTGCATGATAATTCCGAGTTGTAAATTGGGTCACTCATCTTGACAATTTAGTTGGGTATAACTATGGATAAGAACTATTTTGGTAGGCTTATTAGAGATTATTAAATGGCCTCGATGATATATTAAAATCGTTAATGATGAACGGTTAGTTGGATCACGTATGTGGCCACTCTTAAATGATTAGTTAGGCCACATTAGTGACTACTCTTAAAGGGTCATATGTCCCACTATAGATTCTAATAAGGCTCTTTGGACCTCATCTTTGGTTGTGGATTTGGTTGGACTTATAAGGATCTCCAGAGCTTATTCTCAGTTTATTGGAATTATGGAAGGTTCAATGTACACGATGTAGGTTGTGCCTAGTGTACTTGATTTATTGTTGGACTACCACTCTCGTTCTAATTCAGGGTAGATGTGATTGTTTATGTATTTGTGTATGTAACTTGTTGGGAACCACTTCTGTAATCAATCAGGACAGACGAGGCCAATTACACATACATATACATATTACTTGTGTGCGGATCCGTCATGTGAGGATAACAACGGGCCGCCTATGTGTGACAGGCGATGATGATCTAACACGTTGGGCTGCAAGCATGATCGGACTGGAAGCCTCGGTAAGTCTTGCAGAATGTGAGGACATCAACGGGCACGAGCGATGATGATCTGACACGTTGGGCTGCAAGCATGTCTTGGCAACACTTTTGTTTTGGTGTCATTAGTAGTATGTATTTGGTGATGTACCGGGCGACCTGCGGGTGAGGATAACTAAATGTTAAAGCATGCTACTATGACCATATGGAACCCCTACCTTGGCCAGATTAGCTAGGATGGGTGAGGTGGATTCCAAATTAGTGAGATGGTTCCCTACCATGACCGGATTAGCCCAGATGAGTGAAGTGGATTCCAAAGATTGTGATTATTCCTTACCTTGACTCGGCTGGGCCGGACGGTGAAAGTGGAATTGCATGATTGATTAATGTTGGAAAGTCTATAGCCTCGGACGGGGACACATATTTGTGGGACATCTTATAGATCGTATATTCGATGTGGCAAACCAAGTCCTCAATGTGGATGAGGTGATTCCACTTTAACTTGGCATTAGCCATCATTAGGCTTTATGTCTTGGTTGAATGGAAATATGTATTGGGTAGACATAATTGTTGTGTAATTGTTATTTATATTAATCTTAAAATTCAATAAACGACTTTTTTTTGTTTACCCTTTAATTGTCAACCTTTTTACAGGTTTTGTGATATCGAGCGGGAAGAATCTAGTCTTCTTTATTGTGGAAGAGTGTAGACTCGAGACTAACTATATGCCATGGTTATCGTGTTGGGTTTGGGTAGCCAACTTTCCGACCTTACCTATTTGTTTGCAGGATCATGACCTGTAACCTTGTAGACTTGAATAATCGTTATTTGGATGCATCACTTACGATTCATTATTGGTAAAAATTTTAGTTCTACCTTAATTCCGCAAGTATTAATGTATTAATTATTGTTAATTACACGTAAATATGTATTATTGTCGTATGGATGTTACACTAGAATTAGAAGCTGAGTTAGCTACAATCTCCTCATATGAATCCGATAAATGTTATTTTAAACACTTGTAGCATTTTAAATTGACCATAATTCATAAATAGTTTCTTGGGTATTAATTAATATAATATGTTAACATAATGTTTATTAACTGCAGGAGAATATGTCCATGAGACGTATAAAACGTTGAAGGAGCAACTGAGTCTCAGTTTTAAGCCACAATAGAGCTTATCAACTCATCGTGAATGAGAGTCTACTGGAGATGTTGGAACTGACGGAGAGGAAGTTGTTGAAGAAGTGGAGACTGAAGAAGATGAGACAGATTAAGAGATGCTGATGATGAAAAGGGTACCGACGTAGAGGAGTAGCATGACAAATTCAATTTATATAATTTCATATTTTTATCGTCCTTTTAATTTCCATTTCATGTTTTTACCTATTTTGAATTGTTTGGAAAAGTTTTATCTACCTATATGAAAACTAATTATGTTTTCATGTTTTTAATATTAACCCATTATTATATGTTTTCATGTTTTGAACGTTCAATACATGTATTTATTACTAATATAAGTAACTAACTCTTAAGTGGAATATGATTGAAAATATATTAATCAGATGCTTATATATCAACATGATTTATTTATTAAATATTATAGCCTTTCACATTATAGATAAATTTGCAAGTTATTATTATAACGGATGATTTTTGATATACACCATAAAATATTTTTCTTATAATAATTACTACAATGAAAAACCATAGACAAAATATATCTTTTATATATTCTTTAACCATTTATATATTTTTAAAGGTTTATATCAGACATATATATATACATACATACATACATACATATATATATATATGGGTGAGTTCAATGGAAAACCTATATGTATCGGAAAACCCGGGAACAACATTATAGCCATTGGATCAGATGATGCATCACGCGGGAACTTATTGCATCACGCGAGAATTGTGATGCATTTGTGGGGGTGCATGGAGGTTTTCCAATGTTTTCCGATGCATGTTTGTTTACCATTGAACCCCTTTCTCTCTCTCTCTCTCTCTCTCTCTATATATATATATATATATATATATATATATATATATATATATATATATATATATATATATATATATGTAATATGTAATATGTAATCCCGTATATGTTTCAGCACCTTAATGATTTCTTATCAATACCCAAGAAGAAGAAAGCTCAATAATCAGGTAATGATGAAGAAAGACAAAAGGAATGATGAGAGAATAATGTCAAAAATGGTGGCTGCTCTATCTCATTCAATTTCAACCGTGTAAAGCTACAAAACCCTAGGAGCCTATTTCTAGGCTCCTTTAATTAAGTATTACACATTGGCACCTTTGGCCCCTTGACTTTTACATAAACATAAAATACAAAGGAAATAAATACAAGACTAAATAATACTAAAATAATTATTACAAAACAACTCCCTATGATCGAAATAAAATGTCTAACAATCTCCCCCTTTTTCGATCATTTAGGAGGTCCTGGAACTCTGGCATGGTCTGTAGATTCTCGGAGTCCAAGGATGACGTCGAAGCGTCTGGTCACTTGTCCCAAATGTAGCCGTTCGTTCAGGAGTTCAATGCCACTGAGGGTATCCTGTATCTCCTTTGGTGTGCATCTTTGTTGTGGATCTGGTTGAGCGTCAAAGTCTTGAACATTCTGTGTAAGCGCAGCTCGAACCAATCTGAGTGTACCATCGGAGTAACAGGGAAGATCCTCAAAGCGCATGTATCTCTTATAGCCCTTGTAATTGACAAAAATAACACCCGGGTCTCCCGAAAGTACAACTCTGTAAGCCGGGTGGTGGGCTAGAAGAAAGCTATCTTGTTCTGGTGCTCGAAGACCCACTTTAACCATAGCGCTCTCGATAGCCGTCTGGAAGTCTCTTAGGCACATAATGATTGAGCGACGGTTCATGCTTCGCACTAGGGCACCTATGGTGGTCATGTGGGTTAGACGTTTTCTGATGCGATTTTTCAAGCTGTTGTGAAGGAACTCAACGTCATCCGCACTTATGAAGTCTAGGTCATTCTCGAAGATGTCATCTCCCGTGCCATCTTCTCTTTCTACTTGGTAGGAGGGATAGTAGACTTTGGCTCTTTTGCACATGGTTATGATTCGAAGTTTCTTTATCTTCGATTTCGAGACCTTTGACCTTCTTTCCCGGAGCATCAGTTGATAGTATTCGGCCTGTTCAGCTTTGGAAACAGTTGTAAGTTCCATAAGTAGGCGTCTGCTGAAGGATCCAGGCTTCTTTCTGAATACCATCTTGAATCTTTCTTCTAGGTACGGGTTCTGAAACTGCTCCGGGGGAAACTTCTGCAAGAATTCTTTAAGGCCTTGAACGAGGGGTTCTTCGATTTCATCCTTTTTGGTTTCAAGAAGCTTTATGATAGTCCCCCTCCGTTCTTGTCGCATTTTGTCCTTTTCTTCCTGAGGCAGTGTTTAAACCTTTCCTTTTGTATAATAGTCCACCCAGAATAAATCATCTGTTCTATAAATACCAGGGCCTTCCGGAGTTTCATCGAAGCAATCGACCCTTTTGGTTTGGGAGGGACCTGGAAGTTCGGTTTGTTGGACTGGAGGAGGGCTTGGGGATCTTGGAGGGCTTAGGACTATGTGGGATTCTTTTAGTGACTGGGGAGCTTGAATTGATGATAGGATTTCTTCTTGAGGGGCTAGTGGTGGTGAGTTCAGGAAGTCAAAGGAAGAGGATTAAGATTTTTTCGTCGGAGATTCAGGTTCAGGCTTAGGAATTAATAAAGGTTCGCTGTCGTCGATATCGGAATCTGAATCAGAAACCAACATGATTTCAACCTTGTCATGAGGTTCCTCGAATTCTACCATAGCTGTCATCGGATCCAGTGGAGCTGGACCCTCGACCATGGGCTCGTCTTCTATAAATAGGTATTCCTGAGCCTCCTGCCTCTGTTCCCCTGACCCCTGAAATTCTGTCCCCTCAGCGGTCTCTGCTCCCCCTATACCTAGCATGGGGTCCTCATACTGAACCTTTCGCCTTTTCTCCCCCTCATGACGATCAGGGTCGTCCTGATCGTCATGCTTTCTTTTCGGGGCTTCTGCCTGAGGGCGGCACTGGAGTTCGATAACCTGGCTCTGATACCAATTGTAATATGTAATCCGTATATATTTCAGCACCTTAATGATTTCTTATCAATACCCAAGAAGAACAAAGCTCAATAATCAAGTAATGATGAAGAAAGACAAAAGGAATGATGAGAGAATAATGTCAAAAATGGCGGCTGCTCTATCTCATTCAATTTCAACCGTGTAAAGCTACAAAACCCTAGGAGCCTATTTCTAGGCTCCTTTAATTAAGTATTACACATTGACACCTTTGGCCCCTTGACTTTTACATAAACATAAAATACAAAGGAAATAAATACAAGACTAAATAATACTAAAATAATTATTACAAAACAACTCCCTATGATCGAAATAAAATGTTTAACAATATATACATAAATATATATATATATATATATATATATATATATATATATATATATATATATATATATATATATATATATATATATATAGAGAGAGAGAGAGAGAGAGAGAGATAGAGAAAGAGAGAAGATGATTCGAAAGAGTACCACACATTATGCAGCGCACCAGAAGGTACCACCTTTAAAAAAAAATTTTAAATCTTTTTTCATAAACTATTTAGTATTTTTAATATTTAATTCTAACTTAATAATTAGCATTTTAATATTTGTACGAAACACAATAACATATAAAAATTTTAATATGCATCTGATAAACATAATGCACAAAATTAATATTTGTTAATTTCGAATTTAAAGGTTTATATCAATAACTAAATTTTATAGAATCATATATATACATATAGACAATAACATATAAAAATTGAAAAAACAGTAATGCAGTATCTTTTCACAGTAATAAAAATAAAAAATATAAATAATTTATTAACCGAATATTATAAATACTAAAAATTAAACGTATGTGCTGTTATTGTTGTTTATATTTATATAAGTTTTTGTATCACAATCAAGTAGTTGTGTTGTACATAGACTAGAATGTTGTATTTTGGGCATATATTTTTCTATTAGTGCACATATGATGTTCATATTCTGTTTTCTGTCCGAGAATGGGTGGCCAAGAGGTGTTGATTCTATATTCAATTCTATATTGTTTGTGTGTTCATTTATAAGTCTAAATGACCATGAATCCTATTCTTTTTGTTGCATTATAAGTTGAACAACATAAAAAAAAAAAAGAGTTGCTGAGTGTGCTATGAGTTTTGTGGCAGAGTGGAGGGTAGGGGGGTGTTTGTGGCAAAAACTCGTAGTAGCACCAAATACAATACATACATATGCATGAAAATCTATCAAGTGTTCGGAGTGTGTTGCATTAGACCTCCAAGACTTCGGCAAAAGCCAAGTCTTGGACTTGGCCATAAGAAGCACAACAAGCAGCAACAATGCATAATAACAAATAAAATATTTTCATAATTATCCATTGTGTCTATCAACCTGGATATTAAAATGCAGTTAGTTTATTAATTATTTGGATATTATTGTAGAAAAAAACATAAAAATTTTTATTAACGATCAGCTCTATAAAAAGGGATAATTACTCAAAGAAAAACGTTATTCTGCCTCTATTCTGTATGATAAAATGTTGTTAGTTTTTTTTTATTTATTTGGATATTAATTGTAAAAAAAAATGTAAATTTTTTTAGTAACAATCAGCCCTATAAAAAGGGGATAGTTACTAAAAAAAATATTTTTCTGCCTCTATATAAACCTGTAAAATAAAATGCAGTTACTTTTTATTTATTTGGATATTAATTGTTGAAAAAAACAAAAAAATGTTTTAGTAACAATCAGCCCTATAAAAAGGGGATAATTACCCAAAGAAACACGTATTTTGCCTCTATATAAACCTGTATAATAAAATGCAATATTTTTTTATTTATTTTGATATTAATTGTAGAAAAAAAAATATTTTTTCAATTGCCGCTAGAAAAAGGGAATAACCAGTCAAAAATATCATGCTTTATCTATATAAAGTCTATTCTACCTATTGAAACAACTTTCATTTGTTTTCAAAATTCCGGACTTGTAACTTTCAGTTGTTGATAAAATTCTGGACGTGTTTGCTGCATTCTGGATTTGCATGCTGTTTGTGAGATTGAAACACTATTGGACGTGTGTGCTTTTCTTCAAGGTTTGCTAAATATAAATCATCATTTATTTTACTATGTCATTCATGTTTTGTAGGTTAGATTTGGGTGTAGAGTGGTTTTGTTTTTGTGTTTGTATTTGACAGTTTTGGTTTCGTTTTGCATCGGTATAAAACGGTTTTGGTTCCGTTTTGGATTTTTTATGGCTTTTTTTCAGTTAATAGTCTCATGTTGGTCTATTAATTATTGGTTGGTTCTGCTTCTTGCAGACCTGATATTTATTTTATATTTCTTGCCGTTTAAAGAAATAAACAATAAATGGTATATAACATATACATACATATATATGGTGAAAAGGGAATCCATAGATTGCAGCTTTCATGTTTTAACCTATATGAACATGAAATAGTTTAATATGAAAAAAACCAACATGTTTTTCACGTTTTTACGGTTTAGTCCTTTCATGTTATTTTTTACCAATAAAATCCTTAAGTAAATTAAATACAAGTTATTACAAAATAAACCCACAGGATTGAAATTACAAATCTAACAATCTCCTCCTTTTCAATCACTGTGGAAGATGGCAAGCTCTTTCATCAGACTCTCTCAGAGCAAGGATGACATCGAAACTTCAGGGCGTCATCCTCTTGGAGTCTCCCATTTAGTTCAACTCTTATTAATCGAAAAGTGTCGTCAGAGTAGCAAGAAAGTTCCTCGAACCGCATGAACTGTTTTTGTCCTCTTTTCTTCAAAATAAATCACTCTTTGCTCGAGTCTCTTGAATACTAGATACATTGGTTGAAGATCAATCCCGTAGAAAGTCTGATCAGGAGCTTTGAGGCCAACTTTGACAAATTAGCTCTCTATAGCTAGCTGGAAGTCTTTTAAGCTCATAATTGCCGAATGCCATCTCATGCTTCGGGTAAAGGCCTCCAGATCTGTGACATAACTTAATCTCCCCTTGACTTTATTTTTCAACTTATTGTGCATCGTTTTAATGGCATCCGGGGTCATGAAGTCAAAGTCGCTCTCGTGGACAAGTTGAACGTGTCGTCTTCTCTTTTAATTTCCAATGAAGGCGTGAAGCGGACCCTTTTGTACATGAAGATGGAGACAACCTTCATAATCTTTGACTTTGACCAATAATGTGACTTTGGTCTAGTCTCCCGCAGCATCAATACGTTGGTTGTATTTGGCCTACTATGCTCTCGATACATCGCTTAAGTCCATGAGCAGCCGTCTACTCTAATTCCCTGGATTCTTCATGAATATATCTTTGAAATTGTCTTCCAGGTAGGCTCAAGAAAGTCGCCAGCTTTCATCTTCATAAGGTATTCTTTGAGCCCTTGAACCGGAGGTGCTTCGACCTCTGCTGCGGGAATTTCTAGGAGTTTATAGACTCGATCCCGGTGGTCGAGTCTCAACTTTTCTCCTACCTCGGGAGGCAGGGAGTGTACCTTCCCTTTGGAGAACCAGTATACCTAGTCGAGGACCACTTTGTCAAAAATAATTGATGTCTCTTCGTTAGTCTTTTGAAAACAATCTATCGTGCGGGTACCTGAGGGTTCGGGTGTTTCAACTGGTTTTTTCTGTGTGATGGTGGAGGTGAATATGTTCAGAGTGAGTTTCAAGTTAGGAGGAGGGCTAGGGGCCGTTTCTGTAGAGGTTATATCTTGTTGAGGCTCATGTATGTGCGAGTTTAGGAAGTCAAATGAGGAGGTGGATTTTTGTGGTGACTTGGGTTCTATTTTGAGTTCTCGAATAGGTTCATCTTGATCCATCTTTGTTTTCAAATTGGAAAGCAGGATGACAATGATTTTCTCTGAAGACAGCTCATACACAACCATTGCCCATATCAAGTCTTCCTCCACTTGACCTTTCGGGGCTGTTAAGACTTGCTCCCTACTTTGTTCCCTTTTTGATGCTCTCCTACACCCAACACTTCTCCTCAGACAAAACTCGAGGGCGCTTCTCCCCCTCAGGATGACTAGGATCCTCCTAATCATCATGTTTCCTTTTATGAGCTTCAGCCTGGGAGCGGCAGAGACTCTGCAAGTCTATTACTGCCGACTCAAAACGGTCCATCCTCTTGTTGATGTCTGCCTCCACCCTTAAGATAAGCTGATGGATATTCTCGATTGACTGAGTGAATATCTCTGTCGATGTGTCTATTTAGCTTTCAGAGCATTGGTTTCAGCAAACGCTTGGACTTTTGGAAGACCCGGTGGCATCTCTTGAGAATCAACACCCTTTCATTTCAAGATTTGTAGAAGGGAGGAGTGATGTTCCTCATTTGCTGCATTGGGGGCGTCCAGGTCAGCCGGGGTAATAAGTCCGGCGTCACGGAGAGCCGCCGTTAACATCTCGGGAGTGATCTCGGGATGACCTGTCATGGTTGGCGTTGTTATGGTCATGACTGGACTTCCATCCTTTATTTCCACACCACCCGGTGGGGATGCAAATCAGGATGTTGGGGAGGACGCCACGGAGACGTCCTTGGTGCGAGGTGGCGTGTTATGGGGTGTGGAGTGAGTTGTGGTCAAATGAGCGACAGTCACCTGGGGTAGCTGGTGACGTAGTTCAACATCACCCGCCTCTGAATGAGGGGTGACGGAATATGAGGTAGTTCCCCGTGGAATGAAACTACATGTCCCAAAAGGTTTCCTTAGTATGTTGCTATAAGCTGTAAAGGGGGGTGAATACATCAATTTAAAATTTCAACACACTTTCTCAATGTTCGTATGTATTATCAACAAGTGTTAATTACAAACAAGCTTGAACTGCAGAAAGGTTCAAGCTGAGAAGACAGATATAACTGATGTTCTACTAATCTAAGATACACTTAAACCAGTTACAATGAATACACTCACAAAGATGGACTCACTGTTTACAAGACAGACAGACACCTTAAACAAGAACACCTTGTATACACTGAACTGTTTTATTCAAGCAGACTTTGCATGCATGAAAACACACTTCTTTGCACGTTCTGGATATCACACTTCTGGTTTTCTCACATTCCTTAGAAGCTTCCTTTTATAGTCTCACAGAGAAACCCAGCGAAGCTTCCTCATTGGATGTAGAAATAGTGGTCTGTCTTTCCAAAAAGACAAAAATCCATTTCTGCACGTTCTGACAAAGCAACATTTGTCTCTACATTGCAGAGTCTTTGTCTTTTCCTTTTTGTCTCTGTTGCAGAAGGCTTTAACCAAACGAGGAATGTCAACTTTAATCCTGTCATCTTCTTGTATATCCATTTTGATATAAGAGATGGCCTGTCACCCATTTCAATATCCACTTTGTCTTCATGTATCAGAACAGCTTGGGCAGTGAAAGCAGATTCTGATTTTCCACTTTGTCTTCGACTTTGTAAACTGATCCTTTGGTCCAAGACAATACATAAAGACATGGAAACATATTCCATAAAGTTTTTTTGCCTGTTCACAAAGAACAGCAAAGAACAGCAAAGAACAGAACACTTATAATTTGTCCAAGCTGCTCAACAGGTTAGAGCAACGTAGACTGTTTATGTCCAGCCTGTTCAACAGAATAGAACAGTTTGGACAATCTGCCTTAGTTGCAACAAATGCAACAGGGTAAGCAGCTTGACTTATATTGCAAATCACTCTTCATGTTTCAATAAGGCATTAACATGACCTTAAATTATACCTTCAAGTGCATCAAACAGGTTTGATAAAAAATCTCTCCCTAAGATGTATAATAGGTTTGACTGAGGCCTTTTTGTGCCTAACAATCTCCCCCTATTTGCAACAATCAGTCTAAGCTGATTCTATCAATTATCACTATATAGTTTTACATTACATTTGCTAAAATGAAATTGCAATATTGAAGTAAGGTAAAATATCAGTTTATATGTACACCGATATTGATTACAAATCACACATGTTTTACAAAAGTACAACTGATGTACTAAAGTAAATTACAACTACTGTAATAAGATGAATTACAACGGATGTAATAAAGTACAACATATGTATAAGGAAAATTTCAACAAATTGGACTGATGATAGTGGGAGTAAGTAATGGTAAGTATGTCCAACATATGGACAACTTCCATTCTTCATCTACTCAGCAGTAGATGGACCTTCAAGTTGTAGCCTTCCTTCAAACAATTGTTCAAAGTGCTCCATGGTCTCTTCAATTTCTTCTACTTCATGTCTGCGAAACATGAAGTCAAGATGTTGAAGTTCTCCTCTCTCATAGATACCTTTATGATGTTCACAGATAGGGGCTCTCCTTTTTGAAGATTGCTTAAAAGTGTTGGAGAGTCTAAAGGCTATGATCTGCTTGAGACCAACCTTGTGTAGATCAGATGCTCTTTGGAAACACATTTTCTTTATTAAGGGGTATATAAAGAATACCCCAAACTCAGGCTCGTCTATGAGTTTGCCTTCTTCAGGCTCAACTCCTCTGGCAGGCTGTGATTCACCCATTTGATTTCAACAGCTATGATGCCTTGATTAATCTTCATAAGGAGTTCTTCAAGCTCTGTATCCTTTCTCTTTCTCCTGAGCTTAATCTTGGGTTCCACCACCGAGGTACCTTTAATTTGTTCTTCAGAGATCAGGCCCATGTTTTTGACTTTCTCCATTAGTGTTTTTACATATGCCCTGATAGATTTAGAAGTTTCAGACTTTGATTTACTCAGGGCAACCGCCAACTCAACCCATTCTCTGTACCCCATGCAAGCAACATCAGCATACTTATAAAATTCCAATTCTGGACCCTCTGCACCTAGCCTGGTTATCTGAATCTTCCACTGCTTGCCTTTCTTTGAAATGGGGACAGCTTTGACAATGGTTTCCTTGGCAAGTCTTATGTTGGCCAAATCAAAGAATTTCTTCCTTGCCAAGTTGTCAAAGTGTACTTGGGCTGTTGCTGAGGAGGATGCAGGCTTTGACATGCTCACTAAGACCTGTGCACCCTTTTCTTTCTCTTCCTCTTTCTCAGACACTGACTCTTTTCAGCCTCTAACAATTTCCTTTAAACATCCATGGAGGGGATTCTAGCTTTTCTTGCCTCCTTGAAATGCAAAGTCCTTCGCAGAGGCTTCTTCCTTCTTTTGTCTTTCCAAAATCTCAAGCTGCTCTTCTTTGAATGTGTAATAAGTCTCCAGTGAAACACCCATTTCTTTGGCTTGAGACTTGTCAAATTTGAGCTGAGCAGCTTTGAGATACTCAGTATCCACAGAGGCCTTTTCTTTTCCCTTTTCTGTTTTAGTTGTAACAGCTTCAGTCTCCTCTTCCCCCTCTTCTTCAGTTTGTTCTAGAATCAGATGTACCCTTCTGCTTGGCCTGTCCTCAGAAATGGATTTTTCCCCCTTAGATGATGCAAGGCTTGGAGATCCAGCCTGAGTAGGCTGAGCAGTTTCAGAAATTTTGGAGACACCTGCAACAGGTTTCATTTGGGAAATACCTGCTGCTTGCCCTATTGAAGTTGATTTCTCCTTAGAGGGAGATCAAGATTTCTCCCCCTTAGACTTGGTCTTCGAGGCAGATATCTTTTCCCCCATTGAAGGAGATAGCATAAAGCCTTCAACAATAGGTCTGCCTGATGGAACGGATCCAACAGGCTGAGTAGCAGCAGGTTTGGAAGCAACAAGGCTATGCACTAAGAAAGCCAAATTGTCCTTAACTTCTACAAATTGGGTAATACAGGTTTGAAAGGAAGAAGAATGAGAAGTTGTAAGGGATGAGAACTGGGAGATAGCGTCCCTGTCAGATGCTGTGAACACCAAACTTTGAAGCTGTGCAAGAGTCAGTTCAAGAGAATCTTGCATATCATCAAAGTTTGAGGACACAGAATTGGACAGAGAGATCAATAAGGTATTCACGCTGGCCAAACTGGAAGGGAGAGTGTTTGAGCAATTATCAACAAGGGCTGACAGCTGTTGGGAAACAACTGACAGTGTGGACACAGAGTCCTGCTGATTAGAAAGAATGGATGAGAGGGAGGAGGACTGTTGTTGGAGCTGTGCAGTGAGTTCATGCAGCTGAGAAGAATGATCAGCTTGGGGAGAAGGGGTTGGGAAAGAGGTCCTGAACGAATCAAGGAACCCCTGGAGCTGAGCAGACACAGAGTCTGAAATGATAGAAGGTAAGGAGGTCATAGAGTTTTCCAAAGAACCACCTTTGTTGGTCAGCACAGACAACTGATCCTTCAAAGAGAGATCTTTGGGGGATGGAGGCGTATGGGTTGACTGTTTGGATTGGGTAGATAGTGAGGAATGTGATGATGAGGGAGAGGATTGAGGAGTATGGGGATCAGTTTATGAAGGTAGGGAGACTTTGGACAGTAATTCCATAGCCTGGGCATAAGTTAAGTGGTCCAGCTTGGAGGGGTCAAGGGGACCTTCAATAGTGGTTGTATCTGCATCATGAGATGAAGGGATAGGAGTTGGTGGTCTTTCAGATGCTATTGGTATTATAACACCTTCATGAAGATCAGGGGTGGTTCCCTTAGTAGTACCTTGGTTTATAGGCATCTCTTCATGGGGAGAAGGGATGTGCATTTCAACATCATCTGTGGTGAAAGCTGATGATGGAACTTACACCAGGGGAGTAGCATCACCAAAGGGATGTTCTTTCCCTGAGGTTCATCAGCTTGGGTTGATGATCCTTCAACAGCTGTTGGGTGTTGAACTGCTGCATCACAAGGAGCAAAAGTGGAAGGCTGATCTGTTGGATGGTCTATTCTAGAAACTTTGGCACCTTGTGCAGACTCAATATGTGGAGAAGAAATATGATGGGGTGACAGCGTGGACTTAGTGTGGAGTGGAGAGGGCTCCTATCTTTCAATGTCTTCAGCCTGTTGAGAGGCTTGGACAGTTGATGGGGTGGTCTCCTTTTGTACAACTGGTTCCTGTTGAGAGGAACCAGAGGGCCTAGGCTGACTCATGGTGGACTCTTGTTGGAGTGAAGCCTGCTCCAAGTTTGCTGCACTCACTCCCAAAATAGGAGAAGTTAAAACATCAGGGTTTGCTTCTTTGTCAACTGAAGAAGTTAAAACATCAGGGTTTGCTTCTTTGTCAACTGACTCATGTTGGGAGGGGTCGCAGGGGCTAGTTTGGGAGGATGGTTTCTTTTTAGCTAATGATTTACGTCTGTTATAGGATTTGAGGGATGAAGTGGAGGATGAATGTTGTGGGAAGTGATGAGGGGTTCTGTTTGAACTGGAGATGAGACTAGGTCAGGAAAAGGAGGGTCAGCCTGTTCCATTGTCTCAGGTGCCACAGAGGCATCAGCCACAAAGGCTTCAAGTTCAACTGATGAACCAAGGTGAGCAGTCTGCAATCCCTTAGCCACTGAGGCTGATGGGGCAGACTTAGTTGTTTTAGCCCTCTTGCGGACAGGCTCAGCTTCACTAGATTGCAAGGCCCTTTTGATCAGTTTGGGCTTTGATTTGGATTTTCCCTTTGGAGCAGTTACTCGATCCACATTCTGAGTAGAAGGTCCTTCCACTAAACCAAGCAACCACCTCATTGGTGTTGACAGAGGAGGTTCATTTTCAAGAACTAGGGCATTATATACCCTATTTCCAATAACTGGAAATGTAGTAGTAGATAGGTAAGGTTGAGTATTGTAAAGTTGCTCGCCACATACTTGTTTGAAAATGAGGCCGAGGAACCATGGATATCTGACAACAGCTGGTCGTTGTTGTTGCTCCACCAGATTCCTCAGGTTCAAGAAAATCCATCTTGCCATGTTCAGGGTTGTCCCATCCAGAAACTGTAGGACAATGGCGACCTCATCTCTGCTGAGTTGATCAAATGATCCAACCTTGCAGCTTAGGCTCATCATCACTGAAGCAAATAGAAAGCTGTAGGTTGGAGATAGATCCATCCTGAACAAGGTAGCACCCACTTTTGGTTCTGCTACACCACAAAAGTGTAGCAGGTTGCCCATCTATTCATCCTCAGGTTGTGCTTTATCAAATTTGCCAACAATGGGAAGATGAAGTACTTCCCTGAGAAGAGCAGTAGTGATCTCAATGGTTTGAGTGCCATTAAGAATAGTTCCCCTGATGGTTTTGGTAGATTGGTCATATGAACAGGTATATAGAACTAATAGACCATCTCCTCGATAGGACACCAGGAGTGGCAATCATTGCATAATGTAGGGGATGGGCTTGCAGAAACTCCACCATTGGTTCATAGCCTTTTCCCACATAGATTTTGGGAATGGTCAGATTGGCAATGTAGTTGGTGGATTTGATTATGAGCATTGTGGTGACAAAATGATGTTCTTCAACATCATCACCAATGAACACAGGTAGAAGGGGGTTGTTTTGGTGAGCCATTTAGAAAGTAGTAGTGATGCACGATATATGACACTTAGTCGTTTTAGGGTTTAGCAGGTAGTTATGGAAGCAATAGAGAAGAAGGAGATGATGAAATAGTGGTTTAGGTATTTATAGGATTTTAATGTGAGTGAGTAGGAGAGAGAAAGGTTTGGGCAGTTGATCTGAAATGTTCTTTAACGGAAAGCAAAACGGTTTGCCATGTCAGAACGGTTGTCAGACCACTTGATCTTTTTAACTACTAACAGACGTCAACACACATTATCCATATGTAATTAAGTTAAATAAATACGTAATTTAAGAAACATAAATGTGAAGAAAGTTAATTAAAAACTGATGATCTAAGTTGTTGTTCAAACCTGTGAGGAACAGGTTTCGTCACACACTGAGCACTCTTCAAGCTGATCATGCAACCTGTGCAGCTATTATGAGAACAGGTTTCATTGTGAAACCTGTTCATTAGATGAACAGGTTACAAGGCATTGCCTTGTGTGACAATTTTTGATATTGAGCAGGTTTAGAATTTCTACAACAGAACAGGTATGAGGTGAAAACTAATTTTGTCAATCCTGTTATATGTCCAAGTTGTTCAAATTTTTAAAAACTGGCTAAGTGTAGGACAAGTAAAACTTGTCCTGTCCAAGCTGTTCTGAGAAATTTTGACAGATTAGAACAAGGAATCTTTAGATCATCAGTGACACTTAGTCAGTTTTATTTAACATGCCCAGCTTGCTTACAAGGTAATTAAACCTGTTTTCGTCAATAGGTTTGGTGAAAATGTCTGCCAGCTGTTCTTTTGTGGAAATAAAACTTACCTCCACATTACCTTTCTGGATGTGATCCGTGATAAAATGATGTTTGGCCTCAATATGCTTTGTTCTAGAGTGGAAAACTGGATTGTTGGAGATAGCTATGGCACTTGTATTATCACACAGAATAGGAGTTTCCTTATATACAAGGCCATAGTCCTCAAGCTGATGCTGCATCCATAGGATTTGCCCACAGCAGCTTCCAGCAGCAATGTACTCAGCTTCAGCAGTAGAAGTAGAAACTGAATTATCTTTCTTGTTGCATCAACTGATCAACTTACCACCAAGGAGTTGACATCCACCTGTTGTGCTTTTCCTGTCTTGCCTGCAGCCTGCAAAGTTAGAATCTGAATAACCAACTTGTTCAAAGTTGGAGTCTTTGGATTACCAAAGACCCAAACCTAGTGTACCCTTTAAGTAATCGAAGATTTTTTTAGAGCAGCTAGATGTGATTCCTTAGGATCAGCTTGAAACCTAGCACATAAACAGGTAGCAAATATAATATCTGGTCTACTCGCAGTTAAGCATAGCAAGCTCTCAATCATGCCTCTGTAAGTTGTTACTGAAACAGCTTTACCACAGGCATCAACATTCAACTTTACATTGGTTGCAATTGGGGTTTTGATAGGAGAACTTTGATCAAATTTAAACTTTTTCAGAAGATCTATGGTATACTTTCTTTGATTAATGAAAATTCCATTTGAGGTTTGTTTAACCTGTAATCCTAGAAAGAAAGTAAGTTCACCCATCATGCTCATTTCATGTTTGGATTTCATGAGCAGTGAAAAGTTATTGCATAATTGTACATTAGTATAACCAAATATTATGTCATCCACGTATATTTGAACAAGCATAATATCAGTTTTCACCTTCTTTATGAACAATGTGGTATCCACGTTACCTCTAGAATAACCATTGCTCATAAGGAAATCAGTAAGAGTGTCATACCAGGCTCTAGGCGCTTGTTTTAAACCATAGAGAGCTTTGTCCAACTTATAGACAAAACCTGGACGTTGTTCACTTTCAAAACCTGGAGGCTGCTTGTAGGTCCCAACAGGTTTTCCTAGTATTTTGCTCTAAGCTGTAGAGGGGGGGGGGTGAATACAACTATTTAGAAATTCAACACACTTTCTCAATGTTTATATGTATTATCAATAAGTGTTAATTACAAACAAGCCTGAACTGCAGAACGGTTCAAGCTGATATAACAGATATAACAGATGTTCTACTATTCTAAGACACACTCAGACCAGTTACAATGAATACACTCACTAAGATGAACTCACTGTTTACAAGACAGACAGACGCATAGCTTGAACAATAACAGTTTGACACACTTTACTGTTTTATTAAAGCAGACTTTGCATGCATGAAAACACACTACTTTGCACGTTCTGAATATCACACTCTTGGCTATCTCACATTCCTTAGAAGCTTCCTTTTATACTCTTACTGAAAATCCCAGTGAAGCTTCCTTATTGGATGTAGAGATAGTGGAATGTTTTTCCAAAAAGACAAAAATGCTTTTTTGCATGTTCTGACAAAGCAGTATTGTCTTTCCATTGCAGAATCTTTATCTCTTCCTTTTTGTCTCTGTTACAGAAGGCTTTAACCAAAAGAGGAATGTTAACTTTAAATCTTTCATCTTCTGGAGTGGCCATTTTGATATAAGAAATGGTCTGTCCCCTATTTCAAATATCCACTTTGTCTTCATGTAACAGAACTGCGTAGGCAGTCCTAGGAGTTTCTGTTTTTCCACTTTGTCTTCGACTTTGTAAACTGATCTCTTGGTCTAAGACAATACATGAGGACATGGAAACATATTCCATTAAGTGTTTAGCGTGTTCACAAAGAACATTTTCTATTCACAAAGAACAGAACACTTGCAATTTGTCCAAATTGCTCAATAGGTTAGAGCAACGTAGAAAGTTTATGTCCAGCCTGTTCATCAGAGTAGAACAGCTTGAATAGTCTGCCTTAGTTCCAACAAGTACAACAGGGTGAACAACTTTGACTAATATTGCAAATCATTTATAATGTTTCAATAAGGCATTAACATGCCTTAAATTAAACCTTCAAGTGCATCAAACAGGTTTGATTAATAATCTCCCCCTAAGATGTATAACAGGTTTGACTGAGGTCTTTTTGTGCCTAACAATCTCCCCCTATTTGCAGTAATCAGTCTAGGCTAATTCTAATAATGATCACTATATATTTTTACATTACATTTGCTGAAATGAAATTGCAAAATTGAAGTAAAGTAAAGGATCAATTTATATATATACTTATATTGATTACAACAACACATGTTCTTACAAAAGTACAACTAATGTACTAAAGTATATTACAACTAATGTAATAAGAAAGATTACAACTAATGTAATAAAGTGCAACGTATGTACAATGAAAAGTTTCAACAATTTGGACTGTTGATAGTGGGAGCAAATAATGGTGAGCCTGTCCAACTTATGGACAGCTTCCATTCTTCATCTACTCAGCAGTAGATGGACCTTCACTTTGTTGCCTTTCTTCAAACATTTGTTCAATGCTCCATGGTCCCATCAATTTCTTCTATTTCATTTTTGAGAAACATGAAGTCAGGGTGTTGAAGCTCTCCTCTCTCATAGAATCCTTTCAGTTGTTCCCAGATAGCTGCTCTCCATGTTGAAGATTGTTTGAAGGACTTGACAAGTCTAAAAGCTTTGAGCTGTTTAAGACCAACCTTGTGCAGATTAGAGGCTCTCTGGAAACACTTTTTCTTTGTCAAGGGGTCCACAAAGAATACCCCAAACTCAGGCTCTTCTATGAGTTTATCTTCCTCAGCTTCAACTCCTCTGGGCAGGCTGTGATTCACTCCCTTGATCTCAACAACTAGGATGCCTTGATCAAGCATAATCAGGAGTTCTTCCAGCTCAGTATCCTTCCTCTTTCTCCTGGCCTTAATCTTGGGTTCAACCATTGAGGTACCCTTAATTTGTTCTTCTGAGATCAGGCCTAGATTCTTAACTTTTTCCATCAATGTTTTGACATATGCCCTGATAGTCTTAACAGTTTCAGACTTTGACTGACTCAGGGCAACTGCCAATTCAACCCACTCTCTTTACCCCATACAATCAACATCAGTTGATTCATATGCTTCCAAATCTAGACCATCATCACCTAGCCTGGTTATCTGAAGTTTCCACTGCTTGCCTTTCTTAGAGATGGGGATAGTTTTGACAATTGTTTCCTTGGCAAGCCTTCTGTTGGCCACATCAAAGAATTTCTTCCTTGCTAGATTGTCAAAGTGTATTTGGCCTCTTGCTGAGGAGGATGCTTGCTTTGACTTGATCACTGAGGCCCATGTCTTTGGCTTGAGACTTATTGAATTTGAGTTGAGCAGCCTTGAGATAGTCAGTGTCCACTGAGGCTTTTCTATTCACTTTAGCTATTGTGGTTATGACAGCTTCAGTTTCCTCTTCCTCCTCCTCTTCGGTTTGTTCCAAGATCAGATGTCTCCTTCTGCTTAGCTTGTCCCAGGAATGGATTCCTCCCCCTTAGATGGTGCAGGGCATGGAGACCCAGCTTGACTAGGCTGAGCAGCTTCAGTAATTTTGGAGACACCTGTAATAGGACCTGTTTGGGAAAGGTCTGCTGCTTGACCCACTGATGTTGATTTCTCCCTAGAGGGAGATGAAGATTTCTCCACTTTAGACTTGGTCTTTGAGGCAGATAGCTTCTCCCCCTTTGAAGGAGATGGCATAGAGCCTTCAACAGTAGGTCTGCTTGAAGGAACGGATCCAACAGGCTGAGTAGCAGATTTGGCAGTAGGCTTGGAACCAACAAGGCTATGCACTAAGAAAGCTAAGTTATCCTTAACCTATGCAAGTTTGGTAACACAGGTTTGAAGAGAGGTAGAGTGAGAAGTAGCAAGGGATGACAGCTGAGCAATAGCTTCCCTGTCAGAAGCTGTGAACATCAAACTTTGAAGCTGTGCAAGATTTAGTTCCAGAGAGTCTTGCATATCATCAAATTTTGATGACACAGAATTGAATAGAGAAACCACTAAGGTATTTAAGCTGGCCAGAGTAGAAGGGAGAGTGTTTGAGCAAGTTTCAAGGAGAGCTGACAGCTGTTGGGAAACAGCTGACAGTGAGGACACAGAGTCCTGTTGGGTAGAAAGAATTGATGAGAGGGTGGAGGATAGTTTTTGCAGCTATGCAGTGAGTGCAAGGAGCTGAGAAGAATGGTCAGCTTAGGGAGCAGCGGTTGGGAAAGAAGTCCTGAACGAGTCAAGGAAACCCTGAAGCTCAGTAGACACAGAGTCTGATATGATAGAAGGTACGGATGTCATAGAAGCTTCCAGAGAACCAACTTTGTTGGTCAGCAAAGATAGCTGATCCTTCAAAGGAAGATCTTTGGGGGATGGAGGTGTATGGGTGGACTGTTTGGATTGGGTAGATGGTGAGGAATGTGATGGATATGGTGAGGATTGAGGAGTTTGTGGATCAGTAGGTGAAGGTAGGGAGATTTTGGATAGAAGTTCCATAGCCTGGGCATAAGTTAAAAGGCCCAGCTTGGAAGGGTCAAAGGGACCTTCAGCATTGGTTGTAGCTGCATCATGAGGTGAAGTGGTAGGAGTTGGTGGCATTTCAGATGCTGTTTGTATTGTAACACCTTCATCAAGACCTGGGGTGGTTCCCTCAATAGTACCTTGGTTTTTAGGAACCTCTTCATGAGGAGAAGGGATGTGCATTTCAACATCATCAGTGGTGAAACCTGATGATGGAATGTGCACTTGGGGAGCAGCCTCACCAATGGGGTGGTGGATTCCCTTAGGTTCATCAGCCTGGTTTGATGGTCCTTCAACATCTGTTGGGTGTAGAACAGCTACATCACAAGAAGCAGAAGTTTGAGGTTGTTCTGCTGGATGGTCTATTCCAGAGTGGGTGACTGTGTGGCCTCAATGTGGAGTGGAGTGGACTCCTGTCTTTCAATATCCTCAACCTGTTAGGAGGCTAGGATAGTGGATGTGGTAGTCTCCGTTTGTACAACTGGTTCCTGTTTGGAGGAACCAAAGGGCCTACGCTGACTCAGAGTGGACTCTTGATGGAGTGAAGCCTACTCCAAATGTGCTGAACTTTCTCCCAAAATAGGAGAAGCAGAATGGGTTGCTTCTTTTTCAACTGACTCCTGTTGGGAGGGGTCAAAGGGGCTAGTTTGGGAGGTTGGCTTCTTCTTGGCTAGTGATTTTTGCCTTAAGTATTGGGATATGGAGGGTGATTGAGGAGAAGTGGCAGGGATTTGTGTTTGGACTCGTGGTGAGACTGGGTCAGGAACAAGACGGTCTGCCTGTTCCATGGTCTAAGGTGCAACAGAGGCACCAGCCACAAAGGCTTCAGATTCAACGAACGAACCAGAGTGAGTAGTCAGCTCCCCCTCAGCCACTGAGGCTGATGGGACAGACTTAGGTGTTTTAGCCTTCTTGCGGACAGGTCAGCTTCACTGGGTTGTAGGCCCCTTTTCACCAGTTTGGGCCTGGATTTGGATTTTCCTTTGGGAATAGCTATTGGATCCACCCTCTGAGTAGAGGGTCCTTCCACCAAACCAAGTAGCCTCCTCATTGGAGTGGACAGAGGAGGCTTATTGTTTAGTACTGGAGCGTAAAAGACTCTATTCTCAATGGTAGGGATTGCAGCAGTAGTTAACAAGGGTTAAGAGTTATAGAGATGCTCACCACAGACATGTTTGAAGATGAGGCTTAGAAACCTTGGGTATCTTACAGCAGCAGGGCGATGTTCTTGCTGCACCAAGTTCCTCAAATTAATAAAAATTCATCAAGCCATGTTCAGTGTAGTCCCATCAACAAGCTGCAGGACTATGGGAATCTCATCCCTACTAAGCTGGTCAAAGGAACCAACCTTGCAGCTTAAGGACATCACCACAGAGGCGAACAAATAACTTTATGTTGGAGACAAATCCCGTCTAAACAAAGTAGCTCCCACTTTTGGATCTTCTACACCACAGAAGTGTAGCAGATCGCCCATCTGGTCATCCTCAGGCTGTGGTTGGTCATATTTTTCGGCAACAGGAATATGAAGAACTTCCCTGAGAAGAGCAGTAGTTATCTCAATGGATTGAGTGCCATTGAGAATGGTCCCCCTGACGGTTTTGGTTGAAGGATCATAGGAGCAGGTGTACCAAATTAAACTCATAAACCATTTCCTGGTACAGGACACCAGGAGAGGCGGTCAGTGCATAGTTCAGGGGGTGGGCTTGCAGAAAATCCACTATCTATTCATAACCCTTTCCCACATAGTTTTTGGGAATGCTTAGGTTGGCTATGTAGTTGGTGGGTTTGAGTGTGAGCATTGTGGTGACAGAGGGATGTTTTTGGACATCATCACCAACGAATACTGGTAGGAGGGGGTTGTTTTGGTCAGCCATTTAGAAAGTAGTAGGATGAATGATGCTTGACACTCAGTCGATTTAGGGTTTTAGCAGGTAGTTATGGAAGCAGTAGAGAAGAAGAAGATGATGAAACAATGATTGAGGTATTTATAGGATTTGAATGTGAGTGAGTAGGAGAGAGAAAGGTTTGAGCGATTGATTTGAAATGTTCTTTAACAGAAAACGGAACGGTTTGCTATGTCAGAACGGTTGTCAGACCACTTGACCTTTTTAACTACTAACACACGTTAACAAACATTATCCACAAGTAATTAAGTTAAATAAATACATAATTTAAGTAACTTAAATATGAAGAAAGGTAATTAAAACTGATATTCCAAGCTATTGTTCAAACCTGTGATGAGCAAGTTTCATCACAAACTGAGCATCCCTCAAGCTATTCATTCAACCTGTGCAGCTAGAGGAGAACAGGTTCCATTGTGATGCCTGTTCGATAGCTGATCCGGTTACAAGACAATGCCTTGTATGACAGATTGAGAGAGTGAGCAGGTTGGAAGTTTGTACAACAGAACAGGTTTGAGATTAAAACGTATTTTGTCAAGCCTGTTATATGTTCAAGCTGTCCAAGTTTTCAGAAACTGGCTAAGTACAGAACAAGTAAAACCTATCCTGTGAAGTCTGGACAAATTGGAACATATGATCTTTAGAACATCACTGACACTTAGTCACTTTTATTTAACATGCCCAGCTTGCTTACAAGGTAATTAAACCTGTTTTCATCAAGAGGCTTGGTGAAAATGTCTTCAAGCTGTTCATTTGTGGAAATAAAACTTACCTCCACATTACCTTTCTGGATGTGATCTCTGATAAAATGACGTCTTACTTCTATATTCTTTGTAGTCAAAATGGTAGTTACGGACTAATGTACTTGAGCCTATTTTATCGATCGATAAATGGCATTCTTTTGACCGTACTACGTCTCTCATGAGCACCCAGGACGACATTGGCCACCAACCACCCGAATCACTGTAGCAAACCCTCCCTTCTGGAATGAAATACTGAATTGTTGGAGATAGCTATGGCACTTGTATTATCACACAGGATAGGAGTTTTCCTATATACAAGTCCATAATCCTCAAGCTGATGTTGCATCCATAGGATCTGCCTACAGCAGCTTCCGTCTGCAATGTACTCAACTTCAGCAGTCGAAGTAGAGACTGAATTCTGCTTCTTGCTACACCAACTGATCAACTTACCACCAAAGAGTTGAGATCCACCTGTTGTGCTTTTCCTGTCTAGCCTGCAGCCTGTAAAATCAGAATCTGAATATCCAATTAGTTCAAGGCTGGAGTCTTTGGGATACCAAGGACCAAAACCTGGTGTACCCTTTAGGTATCTGAAGATTCTTTTTATAGTAGCTAGATGTGATTCCTTAGGATCAGCTTGAAACCTAGCACATAAACAGGTAGCAAATATAATATCTGGTCTACTAGCAGTTAAGTATAGCAAGCTCCCAATCATGCCTTTGTAAGCTGTTACTGAAACAGCTTTGCCACTGGCATCAGCATCCAACTTTACATTGGTCGCCATTGAGGTTTTGATGGAGAAATTTAATCAAATTTAAACTTTTTCAGAAGATCTAAAGTATACTTTCTTTGATTAATAAAAATTCATTTGAGGTTTGTTTAACCCGTAATCCTAGAAAGAAAGTAAGTTCACCCATCATGCTAATTTCATATTTGGATTTCATGAGTAGTGAAAAATTCTTGCATAACTGTTCATTAGTAGAACCAAATATTATGTCATCCACATAAATTTGAACAAGCATAATATCAAACATCACCTTCTTTATGAACAATGTGGTATCCACTTTACCTCTAGAATAGCCATTGCTCATAAGGAAATCAGTAAGAGTGTCATACCAGGCTCTTGGGGCTTGTTTTAGACCATAAAGAGCTTTGTCCAATTTATAGACAATACCTGGATATTGTTCATATTCAAAACCTGGAGGTTGCTTGACATAAAGCTCTTCCTGCAGCTTTCCATTCAAAATTGCACTCTTGACATCCATTTGAAATACCTTTATGCTCTTGTGGCAGCGTAGGCTAGAAACAAACGAATTGATTCTAACCTGGCCACAGGGGCAAATGTTTCATCATAGTCAATGCCTTCTTCTTGTCTATAGCCTTGACCAACCAGTCATACCTTATTTCTAATAACATGACCTTGCTCATCCATCTTGTTTCTGAAGACCCACTTGGTGCCAATTATAGTTTTACCTTTAGGAACAGGGACCAGTTTCTATACTTTGTTTCTCTCAAACAGATTAAGCTCTTCATGCATGGCAGTGATCCATTTTGCATCTTTAAGGGAATCATCTACTTTCTTTGGCTCCATCAGGGACACAAAACTAGAAAAGATACAAAAGTTTCCTAAGCTGTCCCATCTTGTTTGTACTCCTTTGTTGACGTCACCAATTATTTGATCATTGGGGTGACACCTAATCCACTTAGGATCATGTTTCAATGAAGATTCTCCCGTATCATTTTCATCTTCATCAGGTCTTGCAGCATAGCTTTCAAGATTTTCAGACACACTGTTATATTGAGCGTGTTCACCTGTTGAACATGAATCTCTATTGTTAAACACATTAGCAGAGGATTCAGGGAAATTAGCATTGATTGGTTCTGGAAATGGTGTATTAACTATGTTAGTGCACTTGTTCACACAGGGTGTATCAACATAATCATCATCATGTCCATTGTGGTTAACAGGTTTCACTCTGGATGAAGTGAAAGCTTTTGAGTCCTTCTCTTCATTAATGGAATGCATAAGATCATCAAAGCTGAATTCTCCTGAAACTGATTCAGGAACAGCTTTGGTGGAGGCATTCCTAGTCTCTTCAAAGGTGATATTGATAGTTTCATCTATCACCTTCTTTTGTAGTTGTATACTCTGTAGGCTTGAGAAACAGCAAAATATCCAACAAACACACCTTCATCAGCTTTGGGTTCAAATTTTGCCAACTGGTCCCTCTGATTCAGAATGAAGCAGGGACATCCAAACACATGGAATTATCTAATATGTGTCCTTCTCCCTTTGATTAATTTATAAGGACTCTTGTTGAACCTTTTCACCACTAAGAATCTGTTTTGAGTGAAACAGGCAGTGTTGAGAACTTCAACCTAAAATGATGAAGGCAAACCTGATGCACACAACATGGTTCTACCAGCTTCAATGAGAGTTCTGTTTCTCCTTTCAGCAACTCCATTTTGTTGTGGAGTTCTTAAAGCTGAAAAGTTTTGTGAGATCCCTCTTTCTTCACAGAAGTCCTCAAGAGTACCGTTTCTGAGATCCCTCTTTCACCCATGTAAACCTGGAGAACTCATCAACCATTACTAGAGTGTATCTTCTTCCTCCTAGACTTGGGACACTAACAGGTCCAAACAAGTCCATGTGCAGAGTTTATCCTTAACAAAGGTTATAGAAGGAAAACCTGTAAGGTCTTGCTCTCTACGGATCTATCTCGACGCGACACCTTCCAACGAGTGCGGAATCCTCGTTAGCGGCTTGACGGTAAGATCACACTCACGGAAACACGGAGACTACCATGGTGTTAGACGAACGACTTAGAACGCCCCTACACAATGATTCTCTCCGAAACAACTCTTTAAAAACTTGCAAGTTCGAGATCACCTTTGCTAATCGCTCTGATAAACGTCTGCAAAAGTCTTACAATTAATCGAATTAACCCTTAATTATACTGACAGATTCGACTTTGTCTAGGACAAATTCGAATCTGGCCCAAGGCCCATTCGAATTTGTCCTCAATGACAAATTCGAATTTACCTTAAATTCGAACTTCAACTATAAAACTTATGTTTAACTTATGTTTTAACTTATGTTTGAGTTTATCTTTGAACTTTATGTTTGAACTTCTTGCAATACATTACACCAAGTTCAAACATACAAACAACCAATATCAAACACACATAATCAAACATATATCTAACACTCGTCAATATTCAATACCAAGTAACTTGACTTACACAAAATATTATCAAAACTTAGACTGCTATCGTCACACAGGATGTACTAACAGACTCCCCCTTGACGATAACTTCTAACTATATACGTTTTGACTAAGTACTTGGACCATATAGACTACTACCTTCATAAATTTCTATATCTATACATACTCTTACTATCTTCTGGAACTTCCTAGCTTCAGATCTCCATCCTTCGTGAAAGAAGATAGGCTGATCGTGTAGCTTCTTCAGGTCGTCCTTTGATAGATTTATTAAGTGCAGAGGATCATACACTCTCAAAATAACTTTGTCCTATGTATCTTCCATTACAGCTTCAGCAGTTTCATTATCAATATACCACCACTTCATGCTACCTAAAACATCTTGTGGCATCGATTTCATCGGCACCTTCTTCAAACATCTTACAGGTTTGTATACCATTCTGGCCCATGCCCTACCTGTATGTGGATCAATTCTAGTTTCATCTTCCACTCTCTTCCCGGTCCTTGGCTTTATTCTCTCAAATTTACCTGACCGACCCTCTTTTCTGATAATTTTCGCAATCACTTCAGCATACGGGTCGTTACCAATATTAATCGACTCTTTCCATGCCAACTCCTTCACTTCAACCTTTGGCAATGTATTAAATACTCTAAGCGTCTGCCTTAGGTATTGAAGTCCATCTCTCCTTGTTAGTATGAATAGTTCCAATTCTCTGTCAAAGAACCAGCTTATAATTCCACCTGAGAGATTTTCGGAGCCCGAAACTCTCATTCTTTTCTTCAGCTTCGGCACTGTCTTCTTTTCTTCCTTCCGGAACCATAAATTCAACAATTCAGCCCTAGATGGCTCTTTCTCAGCTTCTTCAAGTTCAGAATCTTCTACCGAGGCTAGTTTGGTCTCATCAATATCAATCACATTGTGATTGTCTCGGACATATAGCTCCGTGATAGGCTGTGAATTTACAATCACTTCAGCGACATTATCGTCTTCATCCTCTATCACTTCGTCATCGGATCTCCAATCAACTATGTCCTCCGGCACGAACTCTCCTTCCTCCAACTCCTCTATCTCATCCTCAAAATCAAACTCTATTACTTCTTCCTCAATATCCATCAGAGCGTCTATAATTTCGCTCTCAAAAGTCTTTGAGGGACTAGCTTCACCTCCTTCAGCTCCAGACTGACTCGGCTCCCCCTGAACTTCGGCGTGTTGAGCAGAAGAAAAATCTACTCGCTCGCTTTCTTTTTGTGCATCGGGATCATTGCCGTCTTCGTCTTCCCTTCTCAATTCTTCAGCATCTCTGCAACTTGTTTCCCCCTGAGTCTTTAGATTTTTCATTAATTGCTCAATGTGGGACCTCATAGTTCGGATCTCTGCAGCCTGATCGGCGACGAATGTCTTCAACTCAAGATTTTCTCTATCAATGTTTGCGTTATGCGCTTGAAGCTCGCCGACAGCTTTAGTAAGTTGGAAGATTTGGACTTGCTGGAAATCCACTTTGCTTCTGAGCTCAGAAAACCTTTGGTTGTCTGTGAAGGTGGATGAAGTTGATGGAATGGATGTGATAGGGTGACGGGGTGATTGGTGGTAGAATAGATGGTTGAACGGATGGTGGTGGAATAGATGGTTGAGCGGATGGAATTGCAGGCTCAGAAGCAGAAGCAGATGAAGCTCCCTGCATAAATCTATGCCTTTTGGCCCTTTGCCTAGGCACCAACGGAGCTGTATCCTCAATCTCGATATCAGAGTCATCTTCATCAGAATCTCTAGATGTTCTTCTCTTTTCTGCCTCTTGATCAATAACCACTATTCTGGATCCATATTTGCCTATTCGGACAATCGGATCTTCCATCTCTTCTCTTGGTGCCTTAACCTCGATCTTTTCAACTTCCTATGAGGACGACTCAGAGGTGGTCACTGCCTGATCCTCTACCTCTGGTACATATTCATCTATCTGGCGCAGAATATCATCTTCATCAAATGGAGGTTCCAGATTATCACCAACCAGCTCATTAGTAATCTCCTCATGTGCATGAGGTCCTTGAGCCCAAATCCATTCCTGAGTCTCCACTCTTGGATCTATTTCTGGGGCTGCACTCGATGGATCCGCAGCATCCGTTGAAGGACCTACTTCTACAGACTCCTGCACTCTGCTTGTTGAAGGCCTTGAAGCCTGAGTCTGTCTTGCTTGAGCTCTCTGCCTCCTTCTTGGTGGTTGTGGAGGCTTTTGCTGTTGTTCTTGTTGCTGTGGCTGTACTTGAACTTCCCCAGCCCAGTTCGCACCTTCCGTGGCTTCAAAATCAGGGTTTACCACTGCACCAAAAAATGGTGCATCTAGTGGTCTAACCAATTCACCCCTACGGGCATTGTGCGCTTGACAATCTGCAAAAATCCGCTAGTCGATCATGGCGACACTCTGAATTTCTGGCAACTATGGCAAGTTGGGCAAAAAATGTCTGATCAGCATCATAACAAACCTAGGATACATCAAAAACCTTTCTCTTGCTGGAGCTGTTATTTGGTGAACAAACTCCGCAAAGAAAATCTCGGAGTAACTAAACCTTTGGTTGTAAACCAATGCTATCATCGCCGATTCAATCTCCGACACGATATAGTCAAATCCGGCTTTCTTTGGAGCAAAGCACACCATGAAGACATGTGCCAGATACCTCCATTGCCCTATTAAACCACTCTTCATGTACGATGCCTTAGCTACATCAAGGTCGTACCCCATCCTCAAGAATGCTGCTTGCCTTACTTCTAACGGGAATTCAATAGGCCCAGCTTCCTGCTCGGCTGATCCCAGCTGCAAAACTCTGCGCAACATATCGGTAGAGAACACAAGGGGTTGCCAGGCTATTCTGGTCCTCAATACTGTCGGAGTTACTGTACAGTCAACCTGCAGATGATCCCAAAATTGCCTAACATAAGGCAGCACGATCTGCACATTGTGCGAAAGGGCATACGACACCCTTGAAGTAGCCAAAAAGTCCACCATCAGGCGAAATGCCTGAGCTTCAGGAAGCTCACGCTCTGGTGACACGACCATATTATGCTTTTGAATAAACGCTCTATCCCCCATATCTGCACAATAAAGTATAAAATATATTAGAAGGGACAAAATACAAATAAACTTGTTTAAATTCAAATTTGTTTTATTTTGAACTTATGTAAGTTCAAAATCCAACACATATGAATTTCTACAAGTTTGACTTAAAAACTAGTCAAATATTTCGATATTAATAGTAAAGTCGAATAACATGTTCGAAATTGACCTTAATTCGAGTTTAATGATATATTCGAACATAGGGACAAATTCGAAGCATATGAACAAACTCGAATGTCGGCACATTCAAAACAAAAATCCAAGATTTAAACCATTTTAGACTTAGAAAATCACATCCATTAGTCCTAATAGGTTCTAATTGAAGATATTTGCCACTTATTTGAAGTTTCACGGTTAAACTTAGTGATTTTGAATCACAAAGTTCAAAACCCCTAAATCCTCAAATCTAGTCGATTTTGGCTCAAAATTGAGTCTAAAACTTCCTAAATCTTGTATAATGATGTTGATTATACCTAGATTTGGTTATATACTCGAATACAAACGGACAAAACTTCGACAAATAGGAGAAAACTCGAATACGATAAACTCGAACGCACAGACTCGAAATCGCACTAGATAAACTCGAAAGGTTAAAATCGAAAGTAGGTGAATAATGAATGTTCACTGTTGACCTATATATACTAACCACCTTCGAATTTGTCTCCAAATTCGAATTTATTGCCAAATTCGAATGTAACATTCGACTTTGTCTTAAATTCGAATTTAACTGAAAATTTTGAAAGTCTTTGAATAAATTTCAACTTTTCAACTTTTCCGTTTAACGGAACAAACTATGCAAAATTTATTTAAACTAAGCACAATATTTTCACGCAATGTTTATTTATTCAACTAAGAATGCATCCTCAGTAACTTTGACCTTTTTTACTAAAATAAAATAAAAATAAAATACGATAAAATAAAATTAAAATTTTGAACAAAATTTAAACTTAAACTAGTCTACAATAATTTTAAAATTTACAACCTATACTTAACACTAACAGAATATTTTTTGCGAGAATAGTCAAAGAAAGGTTCAATCAGATGGCGGTCTCAAATACGCACTTTCAGTATCTTACTTTCACACTTAGGAATTTTGATTCCTTTTATTGTTTGTCGTGACACACATTTCTAGACGATTGTTGGTATTATTTTCCCTTTAAACATGTTACACTTTGGAATATCCCTTGGCCTTTTTATTTATCAAGAGATTATCCTACGTGACTCATACTTAGACATACTTTTATGACCAAGGCATACACACAATGATTATAACTTTTCGGTATTGCAAACTATTTTTAAAAGGCAAACGTCGGACACTGGTCTGTATTTACATACAACAGAGTATCTTTGTTTGTCTTAAAGTTTATTTTTAAAGCTAGCAAGACAGCGGTGACAGATCTGTACCGATGTACAACAAAGCGACTTATCTTGCTAACTCGAGTCAAACAAGAGGCAACATGTCTGTACTTACGTACAACAGAGTTACGTGTTTTGACTCTCAACTCAGTATCATGATTTTTCTATTCTTTTCTTTTCTTTAAGATGTATCTGATGTTGCTATACATCCCCCAGAAAGTTTGCATACCTCATTTAGAATCAATGTCTGTATGTCTCTAACATAAAAATTAAGACCATTTGGTCATACATCTAAGTTAGTGACACATTTGACTTTTTCTTGAATATTTTATTAGCCTTGAAACTCCCATAGTGTATTATGCCTACCAACATATCAAACTAGATAATGTATAACATTTAGAATTTTAGGTGCATTATGTGTGAAAGCTTAACACTTAGAGTTTGTTTCGACTATGCTAATTTTCGTCACTTTGAACCTATGTATCTAAGACTTAACTCATTTTCTAATATTCTCTTTTTTTGAGCTTTTTTATGGTTTTCTCTCTTTTTCTTTTGTTTTTCATAAATAAGAGTAAGAAAATAAACTAACCTACTAACTTACAATAAAAGGAAATTCTTCTAAGCTACTAAACTTACTATAAAAAGAAAGAAATTCTACTACTATAAAAAGAAATAAACTCTACTAAGGTCAATTCACTCTGGATTACGCATTCCGTTTAGTTGAACTAAATACTCAAAACGTGACTTATCAAAAGCTTTGGTAAATAGATCAACATTATTATCATCTGTTGCCACTTTTACCGGCTTAATTAAATTCTTTTCAGCACAATCACGTATAAAGTGGTGTCTTATGTCTATGTGTTTGGTTTTATTATGTTTAATTGGATTATTTGTTATTGCAATAGTAGACTGGTTATCTATCCTAATAGGAGTATGAGTATAAGTCAAACCGTAATCCCGCAATTGTTGTTGTATCCACAAAACCTGTGAACAGCAACTACCAGTAGCAACATATTCGGCCTCGCACGTTGACACGGCTACCGAAGTCTGTTTCTTGCATTGCCAGGAAACGAGTCTCCATCCTTGGAACTGACAACCTCCAGTTGTTGACTTGCGAGTCAAGCTGCATCCTCCATAGTCTGAATCCCTGAACGCCTCCAATTCCAGATCTCCCTCCGCGTGATACCAAAGTCCCAGCTTCGGTTTCGACTTGAGGTATCGAAGAATCCGTTTCACAGCTTTCATGTGCATCTCTTTTGGATTAGCTTGAAACCTAGCACAAATACACATAGCAAACATTATCTCAGGTCTAAAAGCAGTTAAATACATGAGTGACCCAATCATGGCCCGATATAACGTCGGATCCACATCGGTATCACTTTCTGTACCCGGTCCGAGATTATGATTCACTTGAATAGGCGTGCTGAAGTGAGCTGTCAGCTTGGTTCCTTCCATCCCGAAGCGCTCTAAGATGTCGTAGACATACTTCGTCTGATGAATAAACATGCCCTCTTTCCTCTGTTCGACTTGCAAACCCAGAAAGAAGTTTAACTCACCCATCGCACTCATCTCAAACTTTGACTTCATCACCTTTTCAAAATCTGTGCACATCTGCTCGTCTGATGACCCGAAAATTATATCATCAACGTACACTTGTACCAAGATGAAATGTTCACCTTTTCGCTTCACGAACAGCGTACTATCTATTCTCCCTCTTTCAAACCCGTTGTCTAAGAGATGATTAGATAGAGTCTCGTACCACGCCCCGGTGCTTGATGCAATCCATACAAAGCCTTATCTAATCGATACACTCTGTCTGGATATTTCGGATCTATAAACCCGGGCGGCTGTTCCGTATATACTAGTTCCTTCACTTTCCCATAAAGGAAAGCACTCTTAACATCTAGCTGATAAACTTTAAAACCTTTGAAGGAAGCAAAAGCCAGAAACAAACGAATTGCTTCAAGCCTTGCTACTGGCGCGAACACTTCATTATAATCGATTCCTTCCTCTTGGTTGAAACCCTTTACCACCAGCCTTTCTTTGTTGCGAGTGACTATACCTCGATCATCTCTTTTGCATTTAAAAACCCATTTGGTTCCTATTGCAACTTCTCCTCGAGGTAACGGAACTAACTCCCACACTTCTAATTTCCTAAACTGTGACAGTTCTTCCTGCATCGCTTCAACCCAAGAGTTGTCTTTAAATGCCATTTGCACATTTTTCGGCTCTACTTGCGAGATGAAACATGAGTAGAGGCAAGTATGAAAGGCCTCGGAGTCATTGATCATCGACAACAACACTGTGTTGTTACTCAAACTACTCCTAGTCCTCACACCAGCATTAGGATTTCCTATGATACTCTCAATAGGATGATTCTTATTAATCTTAGATGTTTCTATCTCGTCAACTCTCAGATTATCTCCCAAATTTGATCCTATCTCTCCTAACGGGGGAACGACTTCAGACTCCACATTTTCTTCCTCATGGACACTGTCTTCAGAGTTAAAACTTGTTGTCTGATTTTCGTTTATAGGCATTTCAGAATCATTTTGTGCTGGAGATCTATCTTCAGTTGTTGAAGGCTCAGAAGTTGATGGAAAGGTGGTCCTCGGAAAACTTTGACCCTCGTCATTCAGATTCAATGACGACAAGTCCTGTTCGATTGTACCTGCATTTCCATCCAAAAAATGTTAAATGACCCAAACAATTTGTCATAATCAAATATCCATTCCGGACCAGTTTGGGGTTCATGTGTATAACTTGTGACATCAATGTTATATACAATCTCTACTGTACCATTTGATTTGTTAAAAAGCCGTTTGTTTGGTGAGTTAGGCACACAACCTAGGAAGTATCCTTCGTCAGCCTTTTCACCAAACTTAGGTTGATGTTTTGTTTTCATTAACGTACATGGTACCCCAAAAGGTTTGAAGCCAGTTAAATTAGGTGGCCGTTTATTCAAAACTTCATAACAGGTTTTGTTCAATGATTTGACAGTAAGGACCCGGTTTAAAAGATGGCACGCGGTATTCACTGCCTCCCCTCAAAACATGGTAGGATGCTTTGAATCCGAAAGCATGGTCCTTTCTGCCTCAATCACAAACCTGTTTTTCCGTTCGGCCACCCCATTTTGTTGTGGCTCATATGGTGCACTAAATTGATGTACTATGCCCTTTGAAAGGCAATATACACCAATAACTGTGTTTTTAAACTCCGTTCCATTATCACTCCTGATTCGTTTAACCCTCGTTCCGTATGAGTTTTCCACTTGGTCTAAGAACCCGATGAGCTTGGCAGCGGTCTCGTCCTTTGTACCTAAAAAGAAAACCCAAGAAAAATGTGAGTAATCATCAGTAATAACCAAACAATACCAACTACCACCTATACTCCTTTTGTTGATTGGTCCGAAGAGGTCCATATGCAACAAATCGAATGTGGCAGCTATTGAGTTCTGAGTCTTGGACTTGTGTGCTTTCTTGTGTTGCTTTCCTTTCTTGCACGGTAGACACTTGTCCTCGAACTGAAAACTTTTCATTGGAACACCATGCACCAATCCATTTTTCGTAATGTAGTTCATTTTTCTTAGGTGCAAGTGTGCCATGCGTCTGTGCCATAAAACCGATTCAGTCTCTGAAGCTTTTGATAGTAGACAAATTGGTCCCATTGAAGATTTCGGCTTGTTCATGTCGAGCATGTACAGGTCACTTTTCCTTGGAGCCCTCATCAGTATCCATTCGTCATGTACCTTGAATCCCGATTTCAGCACTAACGCCTCAGAATCATTGAAAAGTATTGAGTTCTTCTTATCACAGATTTGAGATACACTAATGAGATTGTGAGCCAGTTTATCAACGTCGTAAACTTGATCCAGTTTGATAGTCCCATTAGTGACCACTCCAGTACCGGTGATATTTCCTCCTTTATTGCCAGCGAATGATACAAATCCCCGATTCCCTCCCTTGAATTCTGCAAGTAGACTTCTTTCCCCTGTCATGTGCCTGGAGCAACCACTGTCGACGAACCACTTGTTGTTTGGACCTGTAGTTATCTCCTGCACATGAAAGAAAATAGGTTAGTTATCACGGGGAACCCAAGCAATAACTTACTAATACCATTCTCGTCCACATACTTAAACTCTTTTAAATACCCATCTCTCCTTTTAAGTTCACTCTCGGCCTTTGTGTAGGCATTTGCTGTGGAGCTCGTGAATAGTTTCGATTATAAGGCATTTCCGATTGATATCATTGAGCTCTACCTGGTGTTTGATGTCTTACAGGAGTGTGTGACCTAACCGGAGTGTAAGCTCTGCTAGGTGCAGTACTCCTATATTGTTGTTACGGTCTTGACCTAGATTGATTAGTGACTCGATTTGGTGAACTAGTCCTAATCACTTCTTTGGTTCGACCTAACACAGGCATTTGTTTCATAGCAGATTTAGGTGCGGCTTGCACAGTTGTTCCGGCTTTCCAGTCTTAGGTGTAGAATCTACTTTCCTATGTGGACAACTAGAAGCATCATGCCCCTTTTCGTGACATCTAAAGCAAGACATTTTGTCAATCAATTTTTTATGTGTGCCCTTTGACTTAGGTGTCTCACTAGTGTCTGGTTCTTTTGTCTCAACTATAGTGACTGGTTCCTCCTCCTGATCATTAAAGTCAATTTTGTGTTGTCCTACAAGCTTTTCACTAGAGGATGGCACCAATTTAACCTTCTTAATCTGGACATTATGAGTAGGCACCTTAGTTTCTTTTTCTTTAGCAATTTCAGACACTGGTTCAGGTATTTTCTCTAATTCAACTTATTTTTCAGTTTTCTCCTGAGGTTGAGGTACATAATTATCATTGAAAGGTGGAGGACTCTCTTGATACCCTAGACCTACAGGCTTCTTAGACTGACGTTGTGCATCTGATCTTCCTTAGGTTGAGTGATGAGTTCCTAAACTTTTCAAGTTTACTATTCACCTCAACTACCTTAACCTTGGATTCTGCTAGCTCTACTTCTTTGGTTTTAAGCTCTTTTGTCAATGCTTCAACATGTTCATACATCATTTCTAATCTAACACACTGTTCGCTCAGTTTGTCCTTTAGAACTATTACATCTTGTGCATATGCCTTAAGCTTATCTCTAAGGTCTTCCTTTATAGCTAGTAGGCTAGTGTTATCTGATTTTAATGATTCATTTTGAGCAGATATAGTTGTATGTGATTCTAGTACTAAATTTAACCTATCGTTAGATGTAGCACATAAAGCACATAAATCACGGAAAATAGATAAGTTCAGAATTACCTTGGCGTGATCAGATTCCACATTTGCCATCTGTGTGGCGAACTCCAGTATTGTTTGATCTTCTGACTTTTCTACCAACATCGGACTGCTATCATGTTGATTACTGTCCCATGTTTGTTCCTCTGCTCCATCACTTCCTGTCTCGGTTACTTCAGCCATAAAGGCTCTAACATTCGACTCTGGATGTGTACTCCACTCATAAGTTCCATCAAGCTGTCTGTCTGATGTAACATTGGATAACAGACCAGCTATATTCGTCTGACTGGATGAACTACCAGGCAAATATCTCCCTTGAGATTGATTCTGATACTGGTTCTGGTAGTTTTCTACTTTCGGTCTCTGACACTCTCTAGCGAAGTGTCTTAACCCTTGACAGTTGTAACACTTAACCTTGGATTTATCAAACCCAATCTTATTGTTACTTACGTTGAGGTTCCGGCCTATTCTTTTGATGAACCTCTTAACTCGCTGAGTCACCATGGCCAGTTGCCATTGCAGATCCATCTCCTCTAGATCATCAAGATCTACCTGATCGTAATCCTCATCCCAAAGCGCAGGATCGTTGATTTTGCCCTGAACGCAATTGCTGTAAGCGGCCATAAATGAAGCCAACAGATTCAGATGGTCTTCAGCTGATTTTGCGCTCATAGGCATCTTTGAATACCCTTGAGATGTAGATGTTGATGTAGCCTGATTCTGCTTTTCTTCCGGTCTATTAAACCCTAAGAAAGCCCTACTCACTGAGTCTTTAGATTCAACCGGTGTCGATGTCTCTCCCGAGAAGAATGTTGTAGCCTTCTTCACATCAGTTGCCCCTAAAGATTTGGACTTCCCAAAGTACATGTCCGGATCCTGTACTTGTTCATAATCCCTTTCCTTCTTCAGCAATTCAAAGTGATAGGCCCTCAGCGTTCCTATAACATTATCTAGGGTTAGAGTATAGAACTTGTCTTCATCATGCTTTATCAGCGCCACATACATTTCCCATTTGGCTGGAAAAGCATCTAGAATCTTGTTAATTTTCTCTGTTTCACTATACTCCACATCGTAGCTGTCTAACTCAGTCAATAAGTGATAGAATCTGGTAATTGTCTCATCCAGCTTTTCATTCTTCACACCTCTTCTCCAAGGAATCCCACAGCTGTTTTGTTGTTTTCTGATTTCGGAAGGTGTGTAATATCTCCTGTGGTAAAGCCATTCTAATGATAGTGAATGCTCGGTTCTCTGCCTCATACAGGTTTTTATCATCGTCCTTCATCTTTGAATATGGCACAATCTTTTGTCGTCCTTCAACCTCTACTGTCGGTGGAATGTATCCCTCGTCAATACAAATCCACATTCGCATATCATTAAATCTTGCGAAGTCGGCAAACCTATCCTTCCACCAATAATAATCCTCTAATTTCATCAACTTAGGTGGAGAATTCGCTTTCCCGACCTCGTGATCCATCTCAATGAACATCTGTAGACTTGTCATTGTTTCAAATATTTTTGAATTCAAACTTAATTAATTTAATTCGGAATTAGTTTAAATTAATTCTTTCGAATTTGTGTAAATTCGAATATAATTAATTTTAAAGTTGTTTGGAATCAAATTCGAAATTAAGTTTGAAATTCAACTATGTTCGAAATTAATGACAAATTCGAAGGTCACTAAAGTCGAAATCCTTAACTTCGAATCTAAACTAAATTCGAAATTCTGAGCAAAGTCGAATTGGCCAAACTCGAATCAACCCTAAGGAACCTTGAAAGGAGCGTATTTTCTGTCAAACTCGAAAACTGAGTAAACCCCAATACCCCCTTAATAAGCTCGAGCGCCGCAAGTTCGAAAAACGTCTAATACTTCGAGTTTTTCAAGTTTTCAGATTAAACCAATATTTTTTGAGTGAAAATACTGATTTCGATCAAGAACTTGAACTACTACAAAGTATTTTCCGAGATCTGACTTGATAAACTCGAAAAACCTCCAAAAATGTAATTTTAACCCTCCAAAATGTCAAGAAACCTAGGATGTTGCTTATGAACACGAAGAACACCCAATGGCTCTGATACCACTTGTAAGGCCTTGCTCTCTACGAATCAATCTCGACGCGACACCTTCCAACGAGTGCGGAATCCTCGTTAGCGGCTTGACGGTAAGATCACACACACGGAAACACGGAGACTACCATGGTGTTAGACGAACGACTTAGAACGCCTCTACACGATGATTCTCTCCGAAACAACTCTCTGGAAACTTGCAAGTTCGAGATCGCCTTTGCTAATCGCTCTGATAAACGTCTGCAAAAGTCTTACAATTAATCAAATTAACCCTTAATTATACTGACAGATTCGAGTTTGTCTAGGACAAATTCGAATCAGACCCAAGGCCCATTCGAATTGTCCTCAATGACAAATTCGAATATACCTTAAATTCGAACTTCAACTATTAAACTTATGTTTAACTTATGTTTTAACTTATGTTTGAGTTTATCGTTGAACTTTATGTTTGAACTTCTTGCAATACATTACTCCAAGTTCAAACATACAAACAACCAATATCAAACACACATAATCAAACATATATCTAACACTCGTCAATATTCAATACCAAGTAACTTGACTTACACAAAATGCTATCAAAACTTAGACTGGTATCGTCACACAGGATGTACTAACAAAACCTGTTACCAACTCTTTCTTACAGATCTTGTTGATATTCTTGTAGTTCAGGTGTGACAGCCTTTTGTGCCATAACCAGTTCAGGTCTGCATTGCTTCTTGAGATAAAGCAGGTTTCAGTTGTGAGATCAGCAGATTTCATGTCCACAACATATACACCTTTCTTCCTTGGTGCACACAACACAACTTTGCCTTTGGGATCCAGTATGTACCCTAGGTTCTCATCAAAGTTAACCTTGTTGCCAGCATCACACAGTTGACTAATGCTTACAAGATTATGTTTTAGCCCAGACACATAGGCTACTTTTTTTTAATATTGCAGCACCAGCTTGAAGGGTTCCATATCCTTCTATGGATCCCTGAAAATTATCACCAAAGGTGACTTTTTGGCCCTTTTTCAGGCCTGAGATCACTCAGCAAGTCCTTGCAACCTGTCATGTGGCTTGAGCAGCCGTTGTCCAGGTACCAAACCTAGGATGCTTGTTTAACCTGCAGAGTGTAATGGGAAAATATTTGTTATTATTAGGGGAACTCATCATAAGGATGAGTTCTCCTTCTTCCTCAACATTTGTTGATGGACCACTTAGATCTACACTAATATTTCCAATTTGGATTGTATCAGCTTGGATACTCTCCTCAATGACATGTTACTTCCAGCACTGCTGGTTTTTGCAATGTTCGAACTAGCAGTGTCAGCAGGCCTTATGTCCTCAGTTTCAGGACAGTCTTTGGCCATATGAGTCTTCTTCCCACATTTATAGCATTTTCTCTTTTTAGACTTTTTGGAAGAAGTGCTCCCAGAAACACATTCTGGGATATCCTTGTTGGCCTTTTCAGCAGGTTTAGCAAACTTACTACTGTTTTTAGAAGGACCAACAGTTTGAGTGGAAGGCTCAATAGCAACAGCTTTACCTGTGTCCTCTTTCATCTTTTTAGGAGGGTAGAGATCAAATATAGGAAGTTTAATTGGCCTTTGTCCTTCCATAGGTTTGGAAAACTTATTCTCAACTTTCTCAGGATGAGCAATGGCTTTGCCTTTGCCCTTACTGAGATGTGATGAGTGTTGCCTATCAACATAACCACTGTTTTTGGTTTTGAAATATTTACCTTCATTTATGACTAGTTTTCCACTATGATTTAAACACTTATTTGAAATCACAGCAGATTTACTGTCAACATGAGACTTACCCCTGTTGAAAGTAGGCTGCTTACCTTTTGAAAACTTTTTCTCAAAATGCTCAACATCAGAAGGCTTAACAGGTTTCTTCCCATCAGCTTTAGATCCAGAACCTGTCTTGTTGACAGGTTTAGTGTCCAAAGCTGCACTTCGAACTTGTTTTCCCTTCTTTTTTTTGTGTGAACTAGCTATGCACTTAGCAGACTGATTTGATGGAGAACACATTCCATCATCAGTATTTAACGCTTTTTCACACAAACTGTCAGTGTTTTGAGGCCTGAGAAACCTGTTTCTTGAGACCAGCTTTCCATTTACTCTCTGAATGAAAGTACTTGGAAGCTCACCAAGAGTGGTTAAGTCTTTTTCCAGATTATTATCTCAACAATTGAAGTTGCGTTATCAAGATCCCCTACAAGATACGCTTGGATTTGAGCAGGGATCTGTTGACTGATACAATGATTGACTTTCTATGCAGATTGGAACCAGAGTCAACAATCTTTTAAAGCTTGGCATGCTTAGTGTCTGTCTCTCTCTTTTCATCTAATAAAATGGTATTGATGGGTTTTACTTCATCAAGTTCAGTTTCCAACTTATGGAAGCTGCTAGTTTATTAGTTTTTGTTTCAAGATCAGTTTTTAGCTTAGAGATCTCAGACAACAAGGCATCATGCTTCTCAATAGAATCTTTTAAATCAACAAGTAAATATTCAAACATTTTAACTCTTTTATTAGAACTGTAACTCATAAAATTTTGTACCTTATACATCATAGTTGGCTTCCACTTCTCCAAGCTACTGAGAGCTTCAGCTTCAGCCAGGTCCTGTTTGAACTTGCTTGTTGAGGGGACATCAGTGTTGGCCATCAGACAATTGTTATCCTCTTCATCAGATGATGAATCAGACTCCTCCCAGTCACAAGTCTTAGCCATGAGTCCCTTCTGCTTGTTGGAAGCCACCGAGTCTTCAAACTTTCTCAGCATAGCCATGGCTATTAGGTACTTAACCCTGTAGCCATGTTCTTTATTTTTCTTGTATGGTTTGGAAGAGGAGCCAACAGCTTTAGACACACAATCAGCAGCTATATGGCCTGTTTTGCCACATTTAAAGCACTCAACCTTTGTTTTGCTTACAATTTGTCCAAACTGCTCAACAGGTTAGAGCAGCGTAGAAAGTTTATGTCCAGCCTGTTCATCAGAGTAGAACAGCTTGGACAGTCTGCCTTAGTTTCAAAAAATGCAACAGGGTAAACAACATTGACTAATATTGCAAATCACTTATTAGGTTTCAATAAGGTATTAACAGGCCTTAAATTATACCTTCAAGTGCATCAAACAGGTTTGATTAATAATCTCCCTGATTAATAATCTCCCCCTAAGATGTATAACAAGTTTGATTGAGGCCTTTTTGTGCCTAACAATCTCTCCCTATTTGCAATAATCAGTCTAAGCTGCTTTTATCAATGATCACTATATATTTTTACATCACATTTGCTGAAATGAAATTGCAACATTGAAGTAAAGTAAAGGATCAGTTTATATATATACTGATATTGATTACAACAACACATGTTCTTACAAAAGTACAACTGATGTACTAAAGTATACTCTAACTAATGTAATAAGAAAGATCACAACTAATGTAATAAAGTACAACATATGTACAATGAAAAATGCACTCTTGACATCCATTTGAAATACCTTAATGCTCTTGTGGGCAGCATAGGCTAGAAAAACGAATTGCATCTAACCTGGCCACTGGAGCAAATGTCTCATCATAATCTATGCCTTCTTCTAGCCTATAGCCTTGAGCAATCAGTCTTGCCTTATTTCTAATAACATGACCTTGTTCATCCATCTTTGTTCTGAAAACCAATTTGGTCCCAATTATAGTTTTACCTTTAGGGACAGGGACCAGCTTCCATACTTTGTTTCTCTCAAACTGATTGAGCTATTTTTGCATGCCAGTGATCCAATTGGCATCTTTAAGTGCATCATCTACTTTCTTTGGCTGCATTAGGGACACAAATCTAGAAAACATACAAAAGTTTCCTAAGTTGTCCCATCTTGTTTGTACCCCTTTGTTGATGTCACCAATTATTTGATCATTGGGGTGAAACCTGATCCACTTAGGATCATGTTTCAATGAAGATTCTCTTGTATCATTTTCATTTTCATTAGGTCTTGCAGAACAGCTTTCAAGAATTTCAGACACAATGTTGTCTTGAGCATGTTCACCCATTGAGAATGAATCATTGTTGTTGAACAAATCAGCGGAGGATTCAGGAAAATCAGCATTGATTCGTTTTGGACATGGTGCATTAACTATGTCAGTGCACTTATTCACAGAGGGTGTACTAACATAATCATCAGCATGCCCATTGTGGTTAACTGGTTCCACTCTGGATGATGTGGAAGCTTTTGAGTCCTCTTCCTCAACATTAGAATGCATAAGATCATCAAAGCTGAACTCTCCTGAAACTGATTCAGGAACAGCTTTGGTAGAGGCATTCCTAGACTCCTCAAAGGTGACATTGATAGATTCATTTATCACCTTTCTTTTGTAGTTTACTCTGTAGGCTTTAGAAATGGCCAAGTACCCAACAAACGCACCTTCATCAGCTTTGGGTTCAAACTTAGCCAGCTGATCCCTCTGATTCAATATGAAGGAGGGACATCCAAACACATGGAAATAGCTTATGTTTGGCCTTCTTCCTTTGATTAACTCTTAAGGAGTCTTATTAAACCTTTTCACCACTAAGGATATGTTTTGAGTGAAGCGGGCAGTGTTGACAGCTTCAACCCTAAATGATGAAGGCAAACCTGATGCACACAGCATGGTTCTAGCAGCTTCAATGAGAGTTCTATTCCTCCTTTCAGCACCTCCATTTTGTTGTGGAATTCTTACAGCTGAACGATTTTGTGATATTCCTCTTTCTTCATAGAAGTCCTAAAGAGTACTGTTTCTGAATTCAGTACGATGATCACTTCTAACCTGCTTGACTTGAGCAGAGTTTAGAACTTCCATCTTTTTGATAAATCCAATAATTTCTCTGATAGCCTCTCCTTTGGTCTTTAGGAAGATCACCCATGTAAACCTGGAAAACTCATCAACCATTACTAGAGTGTATGTTCTACCTCCTAGACTTGGGACACTGACAGGTCCAAACAAGTCCATATGGATTAGGAAGAGAGGAGTATCAATAGAAAAATTATGTTTGGATTTAAAAGATGTTTTTCTCTGCTTGCCTTTCTCACAAGCTGTGCAGAGTTTATCCTTAACAAAGGTTATACAAGTCAAACTTATTACCAACTCTTTCTTTTAGAGTTTGTTGATATTCTTGAAGTTCAGGTGTGATAGCCTTTTGTGCCATAACTAGTTCAGGTCTGCATTGCTCCTTGAGATAAAGCAGGGTTCAGCTGTGGGATCTACAGATTCCATGTCCACAACATATACACCTTTCTTCCTTTGTGCACATAGCACAACTTTGCCTTGGGGATCCAGTATGTATCCCAGGTGCTCATCAAAGTTAACCTTGTAGCCAGCATCACACAGTTGGCTAGTGCTAACAATGTTATGTTTTAGCCCAGACACATAGGCCACTCCTTTAAAAAATTGCAGCACCAGCTTGAAGGGTTCCATATCCTTCTGTGGATCCCTGAACATTGTCACCAAAGGTGACTTTTGGCCCTTTTTAGGCCTGAGATCACTCAACAAATCTTTGCAACCTGTCATGTGGCATGAGCAGCCACTGTCCAAGTACCAAACCTAGGTTGGTTGTTTAACATGCAGAGTCTCATGGGAATATATTAGTTATTTTTAGGGGAACTCATCATAAGGATGACTTCTCCTTCTTTATCAACATTTTTTGATGGAACACAAAGATCTACACTAATATCTCCAATTTGGATTGTATTAGCTTGGATACTCTCCTCAATGACCATGTTACTTCCAACACTACTGGTTTTTGCATTGTTGGAACTAGCAGTGTCAGCAGGCCTTGTGTCCTCAGTTTCAGGACAGTCTTTGGCCATATGAGTCTTCTTCCCACATTTATATCATTTTCTCTTTATAGACTTTTTGGAAGAAGTACTCCCAAAAACACATTCTGGGATATCTTTGTTGGAATTCTCAGCAGGTTTAGCAAACTTATTACTATTTTTAGAAGAACCAACAGTTTGAGTAGAAGATACAATAGCAACATCTTTGCTTGTGTCCTCTTTCCTCTTTTTAGGGGGCAGAGATCAAATATAAGAAGTTGAATTGGCTTTTTTCCTTCAACAGGTTTGGGAAACATATTCCCAGCTTTCTCAGGTTGAGCAATGGCTTTGCCCTTGCCTTTACTGAGATGTGATGAATGTTGCCTATCAACATAATCATTTGTAACCAGTTTTCCACTATGATTTAAATACCTATTCGAAATCGCAGCAGATTTACTTTCAACATGAGACTTAACCCTATTGAAAGCAAGCTTCTTTCCTTTTGAAAACTTTTTCTCAAAATGTTCAGCATCAAAAGGGTTAACAGGTTTCTTCCCATCAACTTTAGATCCAGATGCTGTCTTGTTGACAAGTTTAGTGTCCAAAGCTGCAGTTTGAACTTGTTTTCCCTTCTTATGTTTATGTGAACCAGCTATGCACTTAGTAGGCTGATCTGATGGAGAAGACATTCCATCATCAGTCTTTAAAGATTTTTCACACAAACTGTTAGTGTTTTGAGGCCTGACAAACCTGTTTGTTGAGACTACCTTTCCATTTACTCTTTGGATAAAAGTTCTTGGAAGCTCACCAATAGTGGATAAGTCTTTTTCCAGATTATTAATCTCAACAATTGAAGCTGTTGTATCAAGATCCCCTAAGATAGGCTTGGATTTGAGCAGGGATCTGCTGACAGATACAGTGGTTGACTTTTTGTGCTGATTAACACCAAGAGTCAACAATCTTTTGAAGCTTGGCATGATTTAAGTCTGTCTCTCTCTTTTCTTTTAATAGAATGGTGTTGATGTGTTTTACTTCATCAAGCTCAGTTTTCAACTTATAAAAACTGTCCAGTTCATTAGTTTTTGTTTCAAGATCTGTTTTTAACTTAGAGATCTCAGACTTCAAAGCATCCTACTTCTCAACCGCAACTTTTAAATCAACAAGTAAATATTCAAACATTTTAACTATTTCATCGGAACTGTAATCCATAAAAATTTGTACCTTATACATCATAGATGGGTTCCAGTTCTCTAAGCTGCTAAGAGCTTCAGCTTCAGCCAAACCCTGTTTGAAGTTGCTTGTTGAGGGGACATTAGTGTTGGCCATCAGACAATTGTTGTCCTCTTCATCAAATGATGAATCAGACTCCTCCCAGTCACAAGTCTAAGCAATGAGTCCCTTATGCTTGTTGGTAGCCACTGACTCTTCCAACTTTCTCAGCTTAGCCATGGCCATTAGGTACTTAACCCTGTAGCCATCATCTTTATTTGCCTTGTATGGTTTGTATGAGGAGCCAACAGCTTTAGACACACAGTTAGCAGCTATATTGCCTGTTTTTCCACATTTAAAGCACTCGGCCTTAGTTTGTCAAATGCTTTCTTCTTGATGACACCTGACTTCTTTTGCGTCATCTTTCCACCAAACCTCTTCTTATTGAATTTTCTGACAAGCATAGCAATCATCTGCTCATCATCAAACTCAGTAAGGTCTTCACCATCTTCTTCCTATAACAATTCTTCCATTTCATCATCAGTCTGTTGATCAGCTTGTGTGAACACATCATACACCTGACTAGCAGGTTGTCTCACGCTGGCCACTAAGGCAGCACCTCTTTTAGACATCTCTAAGGCATTTCTTTTCTGTTGCCTTGACTGTTCATCTTCTAACAAGGATCCATAAAGATTCACAATATCCATGACTCTGATGGTACTTGAGGATCTGACCATAGTAGAGAAGTAATTCCATTCCTCAGGCAGAATGTCCAAAAATTAGTTCACCAAAGTTAGGCTGTCTTTAGTGATCCCAACAGCTTTCAGATCATTTATCAACGCAGTGAACATGGTGTAGGTTTCAGTGAGAGACTCCTTTGTCTTTGCCAAGAACAACTCATATTGTCTAACAAGATTGTTGATCCTGTTATCCAGTGTGATAGTGGGACCATCATAGACGGTACACAAAGTATCGCACATATCCTTTGCAGTCTTCATTTTCTCAACCTGTTTGAACACATCATCAGGTAGAGAAATGACAAGATTGTTCCTAGCATTTGCATCAAGAGAAACCAGCCTTTGTCTTCATCAGACCATTGAGCTTTTGCCTTCTCAATAGTCCTGACTTCAGGAACAGCTCCTTCAGCAGCAGGAGTTATAGTAGTAATAGAGGTTGGCACATAGGGACCTTCCATTACTATCTCTGGCAGTTGTACATCCAGATTCTCCAAATAGAGCATCATTTTGCACTTCCAGCCAGAGAAGTTATGATGATTGAACTTGGAAGGTTTTGTCATTGAACCATTGTCATAGTACGAAGAAGAACTGGCAGCACTGTTGTCTATTGTGGGAAATAGGGAGAAATGAAAGATCTAGAGTTAACACACACTCTAAACTGCCCTGATACCAGTTGTAGGTCCCAAAATATTTCCCTAGTATGTTGCTATAAGCTGTAGAGGGGGGATGAATACAGCAATTTAAAATTTCAACACACTTTCTCAATGTTTGTATGAATTATCAACAAGTGTTAATTACAAACAAGTTTGAACTGCGAAAAGGTTCAAGCTGAGATGACAGATACAACAGATGTTCTACTAATCTAAGACACACTCAGACCAGTTACAATGAATATACTCACAAATATGGATTCACTGTTTACAAGACAGACAGGCAGACAACTTAAACAAGAACATCTTTGACACACTCAACTGTTTTATTCAAGCAGACTTTGTATGCATGAAAACACACTTCTTTGCACGTTCTGAATATCACACTCTTGGTTTTCTCACATTCCTTAGAAGCTTCCTTTTATACTCTCACAGAGAATCCCAGTGAAGCTTCCTCATTGGATGTAGAGATAGTGAAGTATCTTTCCAAAAAGACAAAAATACATTTCTGCACGTTCTGACAAAGCAACATTTGTCTCTACATTGCACAATCTTTGTCTTTTCCTTTTTGTCTCTGTTACAGAAGGCTTTAACCAAAAGAGGAATGTCAACTTTAAAACTTTCATCTTCTTGTATAGCCATTTTGATATAAGAGATGGTCTGTCACCCATTACAAATGTCCACTTTATCTTCATGTATCAGAACAGCTTGGGCAGTGAAAGAAGATTCTGATTTTCCATTTTGTCTTCGACTTTGTAAACTGATCCTTTGGTCCAAGACAATACATAAAGACATGGAAACATATTCCATAAAGTGTTTAGCCTGTTCACAAAGAACATGTTTTGTTCACAAAGAAAAGAACACTTAGAATTTGTCCAAGCTACTCAACAGGTTAGAACAACGTAGACAGTTTATGTCCAGCCTGTTCAACAGAATAGAACTATTTGGACAATCTGCCTTAGTTGCAACAAATGCAACAGGGTAAGCAGCTTTGACTTATATTGCAAATCACTTTTCAGGTTTCAATAAGGTATTAACATGGCCTTAAATTATACCTTCAAGTGCATCAAACAGGTTTGATAAAAAATCTCCCCCAAGATGTGTAACAGGTTTGACTGAGGCCTTTTTGTGCCTAACAGAAACAGGTTCCTATTGAGAGGAACCTAAGTTGGTGGTGGGGTGAGCGACGGCTACTGGACTAGTAGCCTTATACAGACTTGTCCAGCTGGGGGTGGATGGTTCTCCCTCAAATCTCGGGCTCACAACTTCATCCCTCATTGGGTCAGAGACAGACTTTTTGGAATCTGACGTATCTGCCCTCACTGCCATACTCCCTCACTCTACACACTGAACTCCCACTCACCAGACCCCAAAGTTTCCAGTATTAGCCTCGACTCCCTCATCCTCACTCTCACTCAACTCACAAGCAGAAGTGGCTGGCTCGGTCGGTTCTGACTGATCCTCTTTCGGATAAACACTAATGATGTATAGTCGTACCCTCTCATCATATTGATCGGCATACTGAAGCAAGGACAGAGGGATGTTCATGACCGGTACCCTTGGAAGCTCCCTTAGAATTTTAAACCATGCTAGAGCCATTCTGTTGTAAATGTCAGCCTCTGGGCGTTCATGTATGGTTTCGGGTGTTGGTATGGTAGCGTAAATGAATTTAGTGGGTGAGAGGTATTCGTCGGGCAATTGGAGAATATGGCGGATGGTTGCGAGAGTGATGAGGATGGGTAAGGAGTCTATCTTGGTGGTGAAGTAGGGTTCCTCATCTTCAAAGAATTGGAGGTGGTGCTAGAATTGTTGTTGGTATATTGAGGGAATGGAGATCGCTATGGTAAGGGCATAGAAAATAGGATGGCCTTTGAGGATATCAAAGGTGATATCCTCGGTTTCCTCTTTGAGTGCAGATAGGTCTAGCTTCTTGTTGTGGGGAGCAATCTCTGTAAACAGAGCAGGGTTCAGCAGGACGAATTCTAGCAGCTGACTATTATTGTGTGGGATTGGATGGGAGAATGAGGAATGGTGAGAGTAGGTTTGAAGTCCATGAGTCCTGTACAATGCGCATTGGTTAGTTGCAGACTCAATTATATAAATAAGGCATTGAGACATAGTCTGAAACAGACGTGAGATAGAGCCAGTCTATTCTGTTTAAAGCATTGGGTTTTCTTTCAATAGTATAAAATACTACTGATAGAAAATCAAAGTTGATCGTTAAGAGACCAATGTTAGAATAGACGTGTTCACTCAAATCCTTATTACTAACTAGGAACAATGAAAGGACTGTAAATTTATTTTATATATTTTTTAAAGTTTTTCACATATATGAAAGTGATGAAAACAAAACAACAAAAAAAAATGCAAGTGTTGAACTTCGATTAGGACCGAAGTTCGGGAGTATCCCATCTGAAATTCGGTTGGGACCAAAGTTCGGGTGAGGTCCAAGAAAGATACTTAGAAAATATTTATAGTGCACTGAGTAGATATAAGTGAACCGAACTTCGGGTGGACCCAAAGTTCGGATGGACCAGAACTGAAGTTCTATTAAGGTCTAATACTTAGTAAAAAATTACACAACCACAGAAGTTGTGGACCGAACTTTGGGTGGACCTCCAATCGAACGTCCAAAGCATTTTACAAGTTATAATACTAAGTATGCATGGAGGTGAACCGAACTTCGAGTGGCCCGAAGTTCGGTTGGGGTGCACACCCAAAGTTTCGGTTGGGGTGCACACCCAAAGTTCGGTTGGAGTGCACACCCAAAGATAGAGTGTGCCCGAAGTTGATACTTATGCATTTATTGTGTTCATGCACATGCATTGTTTGACCTAGCGTGACAATGCATCTAAGTGGCTTAAAAATGCACATCTTAACTCTAAAATTCATGACTAATAAATTTAGAACTAACATAAACACTTAAAAACAGACAAAAGTATCCTAAATATTCAAAAATCAGAATGAAAACCCTTCAAAATGTCGTGAAACTAAAATATGATGAAATGCATGTTAGTTTGAAAAATAAAAGAAGATTGAAGTTACCTGATGATCGATTAGATGAAAAATGGTAGAATCCACAAGAAAAACAGGCAGATTGTTGGGTGTGTGTAAATGAAGGTTTTTGATGGTAATGATCGACGGAGAAGAAGAAAAAGGGTCAACAGTGAACGCTCGTCCTTTTTATAGAAGGGCAGCGGGTCGTGTCTTGGGCCCAAATGACAAATTAAAGACATTGTGCTTGAATTTAAACTAAAACAAACAAAAACTATAAAATTGGACCAAAGTATAATTTTTTTTTTGTGTTTTTCTTTAAAAGAAAAAACTAAACAGATTAGGAAATAAATAACAAGGAACAAAGTTTAGAATCTTTTTGTGATTTTCTGATTTTTCAAATTAGAACCAAATAAAAGAATTAAATAAAAATTTTTTTGTACTTTTCAGGTTTTTCAAACTAAGACAACAATAAATGAAGTAAAATATATTGTAAATGCAATTCATTCTTTCTCCCCCTACAAGCGTGTCTTCTTAAGATTGATTTAAAAATTTGTGCAAGCTTGTAATGAAAGAGATACTCCCCCTCAAATAAACAATTATCCTTTTTGAAGTGAACCCAGAGCCCCGATAGAATTAAGAGAGCCCGACAAACTTGGATGATTTTAGCATCCCACTCAAAATAAGCATTTCACATAGCAGTTGTCAGGTTCACCAAAATTAAAGACATACATAGATAAACGGACACCGAAAATAATTTTGTGACACTTCCCTTGAATTGATGTAACAATTATTTTCTAAATAAAGGAATATCGAGCAATTATGACAATTTCTTGAAACAGAAGTATTTAAAGGATATCTGAGATTCAACCAGAGGGGGGATTTAACATGCCGAAAACGAGGTTCGTCTAGAGCCCTAGTAAATATATCAGCAAGTTGAAATTCTGTGCCTATAAAATATAATTTTATTGTCCCTTTTTCTACGTGGTCTTTAATGAATTGATACATGATGTCTATGTGTTTTGTTCACGAGTGTTGCACGGGATTGAAAGATATAGCAATTGCACTTCGGGAGTCACAGTATATTTGGATGTTGATGAATGGAAATCCATAATCACGCAAGTGTGTTCTCATCCACAGCACCTGAGAGCAACAGCTTGCAGCTGCTATGTACTCAGCTTCAACTGTGGATGTAAATACACAATTTTGCTTTTTGGAAGACCAACTCACCGGTTTGTCACCATAAACTGAATTCCACCTGATGTGCTTCTACGATCTACTCTGCAGCCTGCAAAATCAGCATCTAAAAAAGCGGTAAGATCGAAGTTGGTTCCCTTTGCATACCATAGACCAAGGTCGGGTGAACCCTTAAGATAACAAAAGATGCGTTTAACTGCAGTAAGGTGTGTTTCTTTTGGGTCAGCCTGAAAACGAGAACAAAGACATGTAGAAAACATTATACCCGGTCTACTGGCTGTAAGGTAGAGTAAGGAACCAATCATCCCTCTGTAAGTTGCGTTGTCGACTCTTTTCCCAGAAGGATCAGTGTCTAACTTATAGTTCGAAGCCATAGGAGTTGCGACAGCCGTGCAAGAGTCTAACTTATATTTCTTGAGTATGACAAGAGTATATTTCGAGTGGTTCATAAATATCTCATCGTCAAGTTGTTTGACTTGTAATCCGAGTAAAAAGTTCATTTCCCCCAACATACTCATCTCAAACCTGGACTCTATAAGGAATGAAAATTTCTTACAAATTACGAATGCAAGGCCGTCATGCTAAAAAAAAGGCAGATGTGATGGCTCTCGTTGCTCAGATGAGTCTATAGAGGGGAGATCGTTGACGAGACTACAGCCTGTCTGATGGCTAAATCTGGGGACTAAGAATATTCCACATCAGACTCCGAAAGCAGTGAGGTACATTCCCTTTACTTTCATCAATCCTTAAATGCTAAATTTGTAGGGAATGAATGTAAATGGCACACACAAAATTCTCGAGCTAGAAAATAAATATAATACATAAAAGGATAAGTGTGTGAAAGCGGAACAATTAGCTCAATCTATCAAAAAACAAGCTGAAACTTTTGAGAAAAACTGGTTGAACGACCATAAACTTGTAAAAACCTTTTGGCGTGAAAAAGTTATGGTTGAGGATAAGAATACTTACCTTAAGAGTTTTATTAATACAATCACTGAGAAAAAGAGTTCTTTGAAGTCAGAATTATCTGTATTGACAAAACTCCTTGAGTCTTTAAATGTGAAAATTTTGGAAAAATAGAGAAAGTACAAAATGATTGAGAAAGAAAGAATAGGTTTGTACTCTCGGATATAAGACCTCGATGATAAATTTCTTAAACGGGGCAAACTGATCAAACTATTCATCTTAATCAACCAAAGGAAACCATGTATTACCATTCCAAAGAAGGAATTGATTATACAAACGCTAAGTTTTTGAAAAAGACTCAATCGGTTTTAACAATGTTATTTGATAGAAGATATATGGGACGCGGGTATCAGGCCTTCTTTCATCACTCATGAGAAGAGGTCCTGGCCCACGAGGAAGAAAAAGAGATATCAAGAAGAAAACAAGAAAATTTCTTTCGCTTATGAAAAGCTGAGTGACAGTTATCCTTACAGAGTACCCACAATTGAGGATGACTTCTTTCAATAGCTATTCATTGGCAGAAATGAAAGCTAAACCTGTTAAACCAATTCCTCATCCTTATATTTCTACCACTGTTCTTCAACACAAAATTAAAATTTCAGAAGAGGAATTAAGGATTACTCGTGAGAAGGCCTCCGCCAGTCAAGAAGCCCTTCTCACAAGTGAGGAAACTTTTGAAAACTAATTTTTTGAACAAAGTATAGAATTAAATCTTTACAAAGAACGGTTTAACACTATTTTCGAAAAGCTAAATTCTTACTTAAAAGCCTCAAAAACCTCTTCTCTTGCTAATGTCATTAATAAATCATCTGATAAGAAGAAAACCAAATTTGAAGTTCCTTTAAAATTTTTCAAAGGTGAGTGTTCCAAATTCTTCAAAACCAAAGGTTTCTAAAAGGACCAAGAGTAACTCAAAGTTCTCAAGGGCAAACCACCTCACCAAGGAAATTCCTCTCAACCTAAGTTCTCCGAACATACTGACTCTTCTCATTTTGTTTCTACAGATCATGTAAGAAGGGTCCAAAAAATGACAGTGTGAGACTTTTCAAGATTCTTTGTTAAGAGGACTGTTATGCCATCTAGATTTGTTTCAATTGATAGGATAAATGTAATTTCAAAAGATAATGAATGATCCGTAATAAATTCAAATGCTTGTTTGAAATATTTATTTTCTGAAATGTTTTCTTTATGGATAACACGCTTTAGACGTCAAGTACGTGAAATGAATAAATATGTTCCATATCCTGATAAACGAATTCGTAAAAAAAAAAAAAAAACAATGCATCATCGGCCCCTTTTGAAATCAAAACATGTATTCTACCTAAAGGTAAGCCAAAGGCCAATACAAAATGGGTTTAGCAATCTCACAAACCAAAGGTAACTTCACCGCCTAAGGTTTCAAGCTAGTTGGCCCCACATACAAAAGGGTGTCAAAAGGTCCTGCATCAGGACCATTCATAACTGCTATATGGGTTTCCTAAATCTGTCAAATGGATATCTATATCTGGAACTTCTAACAAGAAAGGACTCATTGGATGAGAATCTCCTTCATTGAACAAACTTCCATCGAGAAGAAAACAACAATGAGATCGATTTCTTGTTCAAGCCCTAAATTGAAGACTAAGGGTATTCTGGTGAGTTTGATGTCTCTATCTCTCTTCTCAAAGACAATGTTTCTTTCACTAGCGTAAATTCTTGTTGGATTTTTGTATTTGATATGTATAATATGATGTTTGATCTATGTTTCTATTGGGATCGATCTATTTGTAATTGACATATTGGAATTTATTTTGATTTTGGTTTTGAGTTGTGTTTTCTTGAGATTCCGATGCAGAGAATTTATTGTGATTTAGGTTTCAACCGTGGTAATTTGGTGGTTGCCCGTGTAAGGACGAGTAGAAAACTGATGATTCCTGTAGTGGTGTCAGATTTATTGTATTTTGCTGTAATATCTTCATTGTTGTAGCCACCGGTGAAAGAAACATTTGATGAAATCCGTATGATCACCACAAAATCACTGCCCGTGTTGCTTCTGTAATCATCAATCCCGAGTTTCAGTCACATTTTCCATCAGGTGGGCCTCGATCTATTGATGCTTGTTTTAACATTTTACCAACTTGAATCTTTATGATCTCTCGTGTCTACAGAAGAACTGAAGAAGCTTTAAAAAGCATTAACATTGGTCTTTTTCATATACAGTTGTACTTTTACAAAGATAATGACTTGTGCTTTTTTTTTCTTGTTTCTATGAATGCTTTGCAAAACATCATGTTTTGTGGTTTCTTGTGTCCATTGATTTTAATCAAGAAAAATTTCATTTTAATGATAATCGATGATTATTGGTTTCATATATATTAACACGAATCTTCTTTGGACTCCTCTCAGTTTCTTGATGATGACAAAACATGATACTTGGAGCCACACTATAGATTTGACACCCACAAATACGAGGCCAAAAAATCTTAAAGGGCCTTTGCAGGCATTGCGATTCTTTCTTGACCCACATTCGCTAACTAAGTTCTAGATTTTCAGGCACAACTAGGCGTATTCGTTTAGATTTTTATATACGTGGAATCAGCGCCTTAAATTCTTTTGGTTAGTATATCATAACTATACATGCAAGAGGTGTAATGTGCATATATTTTCTATTTAATTTTTGTATGCAAGCTGTATGGCTATTCTTGGATTTGATATAGTTGGGAGTTATATTTCTTGGTTTGAATGATCATTTATTTGTTAGCTAATACTTTTTTAATTGGAAAAATGATGATAATGAAGTTGTTCTTGATATATATTAAATTTAGGGCAAATTATCAAGAAAGATAACATAAATTTCAAAAATTGTCAATAAAGGTAATGTAAAATTTTTTAGGCCAAGAAAGATAACATAAAATTCAAAGTTGACAAAAAAAGGGTATTAATGACAAATTAAGAAGGTAAATTTTTAATTTTATGCTCCCCTTTTTGGTAAGCGAATAATATTTGATTGTTTTTCTTGGCCTAAAATTTGAATTTCATGTTCTTTCTCGGCCAAAATAGATATTTATATTACCTTTCTTGGCAAAAAAAAATTTTTTTACAATACCTTTATTGTCAAATTTTATATTTTATATTACATTTCTTGTAAATTTTCCCTTAAATTTATAGGGACAAAGAGTATTGAGTTTACTATATTTTTTTGCCAGAGGTAATAAGGAGCTGCCTCTGCTTTGCAAACTAAAGAAATTTACTACAAATGCATATATCGATCAACTTGTGGATCGTTTCTTTTAATGGAATTCCTGTTTGCTATTTTGGTACTTGATTTAATTAACTGGTGATTATCGTTGAAGGTAAGAAAAGCACTTTTAGACATCGAAAATTTTTAATGGCTTTATTAAAACCCATTAAGTGCTACAAGGAATGGGAAAGAAAAGCAACCAGGCTACTCATTAGCAAATGATCTAGAAAATAAGCACATTCCAAATTTCTATTCAAAATTATATTTCATCGTTTGAAGTTCTGTTATTTTTCAATGTCAGAAACTCAGAATGCAAGGATCCTGATGTTCGTGCAGTTTTTAAGAGGAGATCCATTTAGGGTAAGTTTCAGTGAATACGGTAACATTACAGTTCCCAAATAAACTGAAACTGTGTCGGCAACTTAAAAGCACGTTTCATCGTTTTTTACCTTGACCATTTGATCTAAGAATCTATGTTTCCCATTTTCTTGATACCATACCAGCACTTTCACATGGCCATCTTAGCAGCATGTGTGCGACCTAGCTCTACGTGGGAGATCATTAAGGTAATACTAATACATGTTTCCCTTCCTACTCACTACATTATTGATAATCGAATCAAGTTCATCAGCGTACCTATGAGATTCCAGCGTACCCAGCGTACCCTAATGTGAATGATCATTCACATATATTTTTTTTGAATAAACATGTATAAGACGACATTATAAGACTTTTTTTCAAAAGGAGCAACATCATAAATCTTGTGAATGATAAAAAAAGATCATGTGAATGGTCATTCACACCATTCACATTGTGTGAAATGACCATTCACATGGATGACCATTCACATAAATATGCATTGAGCATTCACATAAGTTTTAAGGACACAGAAAGTGTGAATGTATGTGAAATTCATATATCATGTGTATAACATTAATTTAAACATAATTATGAGAAAAAAATTTTAAAAAAAGTTTTTTAGGGTTGGTACCTTCGGGTGCACTTGATTTCGAGAGGTACTTTTTTGAACCTGACTCATTGATAATCACTGCTAGCAAGTAGCAATCTCAATTTTTTTGGATATCTTATATAGCCCACTAGCCCAAACAAACCCGGAAGTGGATACATGCGACATGCACATCAACATTGGTAATACATGTTTAACCAGCACTTTTCACTGAAGTAGAATGGTAAAAGTGGACATTGTTTTTTGTAAATGAACTATCAAATTTTACATAAACCCAATGGGTTTATACCGAAATTCCAAAAATTCTATTAATTGCAAATGTTGATATATCTGATAACCTGATATATTGAAGTTTATCCTTCATGGTTGATGTACAAACCGCTCTTTCTTTCACCATTAGTTGCTTGAAGGTCACATCAACTAATTATAGAGACCGAAATCTAGGCTGTTTGGTTAAAGATTTAGATTATCAATAGTAAATGGTTTCTTAATTGTTGTGGTTTATATCTCAGCTTCTTGACTTTTGGAGTATCAATCACTAATCACCAATTCTAATTTCTTCATTTTTTTGATCATGTACATTTTATAACCTACAGGCCCTTGTGCTGGATTTAGCATATGTCATTGGATAATGAAACTCGGTTGGATCCTCCTGGTGTAAGGGTCAGGCTTGTATTTGGACTTGTGGCAGCCGATTACTTTGTCGCAGGGTATTTTGTATGGCAATTTTAATTGCCAATTTGGCACGCATTGGATATGAGAAGATGTATATGGTTGCTTATGACTGGAGGCTCTAATTTCAAATTACTGAGGTATGCTTGAATCACAATAATTTTTATCATCATAACTACATTTGTGTCAGGAGTAGTATGCACCTTCCAAAATTACTTAAACCCCATTCTGTGTCTGTTTTCATGCATATTAATCAATTACCTATGTAATTATGACACATGATTGAAGCATGCTGGCTACATTCTAGCAAACAATTGATAAACCAGTAAATAAATATATCTCAAGGCAGAGAACTGCTTTTTGGTTTGTTCAGCCAATTCAATACTAAATTCCTTACCTAATGTAGCCCATGATTCAAAGAGATCCTGGATTTGTTAGCAATAAAATAAATTAAACTTGAATAATTATTATGTTTAAGTTTATAATTATTTCATGTAACCACCAAAAGTTGAAAAGTTTGGTGATTAATGTCTAGTAACCACCATGAGTTATGAAAGGTGAAAAGTTTAGTGATTAATGGAGTAGTTATGTAGCTAGTTATGAATCTCATAACTTAGTCTTTATATTGGCATTACTTTTGAGTTGTAAGTTGGAGAAAAAAAAATATTCAAGAAATAAAATAAAAATGTGTTCTTGTGGTGTAAAATTTATTTCCTACATTTTTTTTCTCTACAAATTGGTATCAGAGCTCGTTAATCTAGGGTCCAAAATTTGTTCAAATGAACAACTCTATTCCTCTTTCCTTTGTTCCTCAATTAACCAAAGATAACTATGCCAAATGGAGTATCCAAATGAAAGCTCTTCTTGGATCTCAAGAAGAATGGGAGATAGTTGAAAAAGGCTACACGGAAGAAGAAAATGAAGAAGAATTAAACCAAGCTCAAAAGGAGAATCTAAGAAGATGGAGGAAAAAGAACCAACAAGCTTTGTTTTGGATATACCAAGGAGTACAATCCTATGAAGCTGCGTGGGAGAAAATATGTGGTGCTACTTCGGCAAAGGAAGCATGGGAGATTTTGGAAATGACATACAAAGGCGATGAAAAGGTCAAAAAGGTACGATTGCAAACTCTTCGAGCGGAATTTGAAGGCTTGCATAAAACAGAAGCAGAACTAGTTTCTGATTACTGTTCACGGGTATTGTCGGTAGTTAACCAATTAAAAAGAAATGGTGAAACTATGGATGATATTCGTGTCATTGAAAAAATTCTTCGCTCTTTGGATTCTAGATTTGATTATATTGTTGTAGCCATTGAAGAATCTAAGGATTTAGAAACTATGACAATTGATCAACTAACTGGCTCGTTGCAATATAACAACCCAGATTTTATTTAAGTCTTTTATTTCGTCTTGATCCAAATAATGTAAATTTAATTACATTATTAATTATGTAATATAATTAAGTTGGAGACTATTTAAATTAAATTATATTTATGTTATGAATAATTAAAAATGATTAAATTTAAAAGATATGTAAAATACAAAAGTTTAATGGGTTAAATAGCAAATATGATCACATTAAGATATAAAAACCAAATTAAAGATCATTAAAGACCATTAACACCAAACTTCTTTCTCTCTCTACTCTCTCTCTACATCTTACGGAAATTTCACAAAATTTCCAAGAAAATTCAAGTGTTGTACAATTAATTGAGGATTTAATACAAGAAGGGGTTACAAGAATCAAAAATCAACAACAAGCCACAACATTTTGAGGTAAATTCACTTGTATTTTCAATCTTTATGTATATTTGGTTCGGTTTTATTAGAAACCGAAACCTAAGATTTAAAATGTTGAGATTATATGTTGCATGTGTAAATTTACGATAGATAATCATGTAATTAAGTAGTTTGAAGTATTAGAAACAAAAATCTATGATTGATTCATCCACATAAAGAAGAAATCGGAATTTTTGGATAAAAATATGTTCTTGACAAAATGATGAGTTTTTGGATGATCTTGTTATATTTATGATGTTTTTTATCAATATAATTACATAAAATTACTCAAATAATGTTAATACAACTAATTGGTTAGTTGCATGATTGATAAAAATGAAATTTTTGGAATTATTATGAAAAATCCGAATGTATCTACTTAAGAATACCAAGAACAAATTTCTGGAAAAATATGAAGTTTAGGATCCGAATTCGGTTGAACCCGAATTCGGATGAGTGGTCTATTTCGGATGCACAATTCGGAATCTAAATGATCCGAATTCGGTACCTATATTGATCTTAATTCGGACTTATGCTTAAATTCGATTCCTATGAATTAATTTCGGATGATAGTTCGGACTTTACTGGATCCGAATCCGGATCTCCACTTAAGATGTGTCCGAATCCGGGTCCCTAATCCGGGTGGATCCGAAATTGATGATCCAAAACCCAATTTTATATAATTTAATATTTCAATTAAATAAATGATTTTAAGCACATGCTTTTAGCTTTTAAGGATTTAATGGAACAAAGAAAATAAGCAAATGAAAGATTAATGAATGATCGGTTATCAGAATCAGATAGAATTAAAGATTTTATGACCAAAAGATGATGAAATTCCATGATAATGATGATGATATTGACATGAGATTATATGATATAATTCTGGACAGGTTCAGTGAAATTCTGAACATAAAGATTTAAAGACTTAAAAGCGGGTCAAAGACTTGATTTGACAGAGAACAAAATTGACAAAGATAAAATCCTGAGATAACTCAGGTGGCAGATTTTTATATCTGTTTGATAAAGACCCAGACCTGTGAGTTATAGATATTCAGATTGAACATGCATAGATTCCGGTTGAGATATATTGCTGCTGTTAGATTTATTGACATTCATTTATCAGCTGGATTGAAACTTGTGCACACCATGGTTGGGTGTTGCCCAGTGGATCATGATAGCTATTTGATTATCATTTTCATATTGCATTTAAGACTTCTTCAGACATTGCTTTATGATTCATTGCTATCATGACTTCTATGACTTAAGCTTTCATTATTTTGATCAGACACTTGATAGATTTATTCAGCTTGACTAGCCTTGATGGTCTATTGTTCTAGACCTGGCTCTTTCACCAGTTCTTATGGACTTGGTAATGACCTCCGATGTTCCGCCATATTGACTTACTGGTAGCTAGCCCAGTATGTGGCTGATCCCCACGATTTAAGCGTGAGTGTGGCCTGAACATCATCCAATTCTATGATTCTATATCTCAATCATGAGGGCTGTAGCGGCAGCCAAGACATATCACGCTAAGACTAATGACTCCGCTTGACACGCATGTTGATATTGAAAATCTATAAACTCACTAAGCTTTGCTTACAGATGTTGCATTAATATTTTACAGGAAAAGCCAAAGGAAAATCACCTGCAGGACCTAGTACTTAGGTCATTCAAGATCCAAGTTTTGAAGCTTTCTTAGACCACTACTCAACAAACTTTCTGGTACTAATTGGAAGACAGTAAATGTGGTGGTTATGGGTAGACTTGATGTGATGTATGATGTTATGACTAGATTAGATGTTACCCTTTTATAACTTTATTTTGAAATATGTAACTTAAATCCTAATCTGTAATGTACATGTAATTATTAATTCCGCAATTAATTACCCTATCTTAGTATGGTTGATATCGTATTGCATGATGTGGGACCTAGACTCTGAGGACTGCCCCGGAAGGGGAGGTCTTCACAGGATGGTATCAAAGCCCATAGTTTGAGTGAATCAAGTATTACGTAAGTATACTTGGTCTCAAACTGAAGCAATACATATGTATCAATCATTTAGGTGGTTTGAACTGAGATAGGATGTACAGACTATTAGGATGGGAAAAAGGGTACATAGATCTAAGTCTATAAACTAATAGTTAAATGCTTGTAATTTTCAGTAGAAGATGTCAGGATCAGGATCAGGTGATATTCCCAGCAACATGAACCCACAACAAATGTTTGAAATGATGCAACAACTTCTAGCCCAACACTCAGAACAACAAAACAAAATAATGCAAGAACAGTTTCAGGCCAGAGATGAGGCCGAAGCTAAAAGACGTGAAGAAAAGAAAAATAAGAGAAAAGAAAAGCAAGTCCAGACTAATGAATCTGATTTTGATAAATCTAATTCAGAAACCCAAACTGCTCAACCAAAAGGCTACAAATTTAAAGATTTCAAAGCGAGCGGTGCCCTGAATTTTGAGGGTACAGTGAATCCAATTCAAGCGATGGATTGGATCAGTCATACAGAAGAAATCTTTAGAATCTCTGACTGTTTAGATTCTAAGAAAGTGAGTTATGCGTCTGCACTATTTGTGGGAGCTGCCCGTGCCTGGTGGAAAACTCAGAGGAGTATCTATGGTGAAGAAATAATTCAGACTCTAGAGTGGAATCAGTTTCTTGATATGTTCAATGCGAAGTACTGCCCGATCGATCAACAAGATAAGATGGAAGTCCAATTAATGCAGCTGACCCAGGGAACCAAGACAGTCGACGAATACGAACACGAGTTCTCACGACTATGCGGTTATTCCTCATACCAAGTAGCTACCGAAGAAAGAAAGATGAATAGATTCCGTGTAGGACTCAATCCTAGATACCGGCATCCGATGAGCGCTATCAAATACAAGAGTTATTTGGAAATGGTAGAAGCAGCCAAACAGATTGAAAGAGGATATCTAGAGTACGGCGATCAGCTATACGCTCCAACGACTAACCCAATGAATCTGTCTCCTCCGAAGAAACAAAGATTTGGCAGATTTTTCAAGCCAAATAAGTCGCAATCTCAGCAATCCCATCAGCATAGTTCACAGCAGAAAGCACAAGTTTACTCCCTCACGAACGAACCACGATTCTGCAAGCGATGCAGAAGATCACACATGGGATTATGCAATCCAGATGATGTTACTTGCTTTGCGTGCAACATGATCGGTCACAGTAGTGAAGAATGTCCACAGCAGGGACGTGGATGCGCAAAATGTGGAAAAAGGGGACACTTTATGTATCAGTGTCGTAGCGGGTCGCGTTATCAGTCTCAGTCATCAGCTGGAGGATCTACAGTTAAGAGTTCTGCTGCAACGCCGACTGCAAAGACTCGAGCTTTTCAAATAACAGCCGAGGAAGCAAAAGAAACACCTGATGTAGTTACCGGTATGTTCCTGCTTAACTCTATTCCTGCCCAAGTACTATTTGATTCCGGCGCGAGTCGTTCTTTCATATCAACATCTTTTGCACAAAAATTACATAAAGCTCCATCAAAGCTTTCCGTGATATTAGACATTGAGACAGCTAGTAACAATTTCGTTATGGCTGATTCCGTTTATCGTAATTGCACACTACTTGTTGACAACATCGTATTCAACCTCGACCTTATTCCGATTCCGTTGAAAGAGTTTGACGTCATCATCGGCATGGATTGGCTAATGAATAACGAGGCTACAATTATCTGCAACCGGCGAGTCATCAGAATCAAGTCTTCAGACGGTCGCGTATTGGAGATCAAGGGCGAGAAGCGTAAAGGTGCTCACTGCTTTATTTCTATAGAGAAAGCTCATAAATATGTATCTAAGGGTCATGAATCCTATCTGTGTTATTCTCTATCCGAATCCAACTCTGAAAAGAAATCTCTGTCTGATATTCCGATTGTCTGCGAGTTCCCAGACGTCTTTCCTGATGACATTTCCGGAGTGCCACCGGAACGTCAAGTCGAGTTCAGTATTGACTTGGTTCCTGGTGCGGCTCCTATTGCAAAAGCTCCTTACAGACTTGCACCTGCAGAAATGCAGGAAATGTCAAAGCAACTGCAAGAACTGTTAGAGAAGGGGTTTATCCGACCGAGTTCTTCTCCGTGGGGTGCACCTGTTCTATTTGTTAAAAAGAAAGACGGAACCTTCCGTATGTGCATCGACTACCGCGAGTTGAACAAGGTTACCATAAAGAATAAATATCCTCTACCCAGGATCGATGATCTGTTTGATCAGCTACAAGGAGCCAGCTACTTCCAAAGACAGCCTTCCGTACAAGATACGGTCATTACGAATTTCTCGTGATGCCGTTTGGCTTGACAAATGCACCAGCGGCGTTCATGGATCTCATGAATCGCATGTGCAGACCAATGTTGGATAAATCAGTTATCGTGTTCATAGACGATATTCTGATTTACTCCAAAACGGAGGTTGATCATTCTATTCATCTACGACAATTGCTAGAGTTATTGAGAAAGGAAATACTCTACGCAAAGTTTTCTAAGTGCGAATTCTGGCTCAGACATGTATAAATTTACTTTGTCTTGAGCTCTTCATTAAACATTTATTATTTCAAACAAAATTTGACATTCTACTTTGATTCTTATAGATTCAGTTCCTTGGCCATGTTGTATCTGGCGAAGGGATTTCCGTTGATCCTTCTAAAGTCGATGCCGTTCAGAAATGGCAAACGCCTCGTAATGCTTCAGAAATCCGAAGTTTCCTTGGATTGGCCGGTTATTATCGGCGATTCATAAAGGACTTCTCAAAGATTGCTGTACCTTTAACAATGCTAACACGAAAGAATACACCTTTCGTATGGGCTGATAAACAGCAAGAGGCATTCGAAATTTTAAAGCAAAAGCTCATTCAAGCGCCGATCCTAGCCTTGCCAGAAGGCAATGATGATTTCGTTGTTTAGAGCGACGCATCTGGTACTGGCTTAGGATGTGTTCTCATGCAAAGAGGAAAGGTTATTGCCTACGCTTCAAGGCAATTAAAAGATTACGAGAAAAGTGCACCAACTCATGATCTTGAGTTGGCTGCCGTTACCTTTGCTCTGAAGATCTGGCGTCACTATCTATATGGGACTCGGTGTCAGCTTTACACCGATCATAAGAGTCTCAAGCATCTCTTTACTCAAAAGGATCTAAATATGAAACAGCGTCGGTCCTTGGAGCTTATTAAGGACTATGATTGCGAGATCCTATATCATCCCGGCAAAGCTAATGTTGTCGCGGATGCTTTGAGTAGAAAAGTTTATCCGGAAAAGTGCTGCTATGCCCTGACTCCTGTAGTATTCTCTTCTGATCTTGTTGAGGACATTAGAAATGCTCAAGCTGAAGCATTGAAAGAAGAGAATATTGATTCTGAAAATCTCAAAGGGTAGCTACAATTTCTAACTCTGAACCATTTGGGACTTCACTGTCTCAAGGGAAACCGAATCTGGGTTCCTAAATATGGTTCAATCCGTAGCACTCTTCTATCTGAAGCCCATCAGTCCAAGTTATCTATTCATCCTGGCAGTTCAAAGATGTATTTTGATCTGAAAGCCGATTATTGGTGGCCAGGAATGAAGAAAGACATCGGTAAATGTGTTGAAAGTTGCAGAGTCTGTCAGATGGTTAAGGCAGAACACCAGAAACCCTTCGGGAATATGCAACCACTGCCATTTCCTGAGTGGAAGTGGGAGCATATAACAATGGATTTCATCACAAAGCTGCCGAAAACCAAGAGACAGCACGACTCTATCTGGGTAGTCGTGGACAGATTAACGAAGTCAGCTCATATTATACCAATGAAAGAAACATATTCCCTCGATAGATTGGCACAACTATACATCACAGAAATTATTTCTCGTCACGGTGTGCCGAAATCGATCGTATTAGATCGTGATAGTCGTTTCACATCCACATTCTGGCAAGCTCTACAAGACGGGATGGGTACTCGGATTTCTATGAGTACTGCTTATCATCCTAACGCAGATGGCCAGAGTGAGCGTACTATCCTAACACTCGAAGATATGCTTCGTGCCTGCATTCTTGATCTAGGTGGTAACTGGGATGACCACTTGCCACTGGTCGAATTCTCATATAACAACAGTTATCATTCAACGATCAAGATGGCTCCATTTGAAGCTTTATATCGCCAATAGCAGGACCTGCCCTTCTACAGTTGACTCATGAGAAGGTTCAACTTGTTAGAAGAAATATTCTTGAAGCTCAAAGCAGGCAGAAGTCATATTATGATAACCGACACAGATCAATCAGTTTTGCAGTTAACGATTGGGTGATGCTGAAAGTATCTCCAATGAAGAATGTGGTGCGGTTTATCAAAAGAAACAAGCTAGCTCCGAGATTTATCGGTCCGTTCAAGATTGTTGAAAAGATTGGAAATCAATCTTATCGTCTTGAACTGCCCGCGGACTTATCTGGAATACATCCTGTATTCCATGTTAGTCACTTGAGAAATAGTTTAGCCGATGAAAGAGAAGTTCAGATACCATACGATAACTTGCAGATTGATGAAAAGCTTAGAGTGGTTGAAGAGCCGGCGTGTATTCTGGACTCGAAGACCAAAAAGCTTCGAAATAAAGATATACAGATGGTGCTCGTCCAGTGGAAACACCACAAAGTTCGCATCAGTCTTGGGAATCGAGAGATGTAATCAAAGCAACTTATCCCAGTCTGTTCGAACATAGCTAACTTCGGGGATGAAGTTTGTGCGTGGTGGAGCCCATTCTGTAACAACCCAGCTTTTATTTAAGTCTTTTATTTCGTCTTGATCCAAATAATGTAAATTTAATTACATTATTAATTATGTAATATAATTAAGTTGGAGACTATTTAAATTAAATTATATTTATGTTATGAATAATTAAAAATGATTAAATTTAAAAGATATGTAAAATACAAAAGTTTAATGGGTTAAATAGCAAATATGAACACATTAAGATATAAAAACCAAATTAAAGATCATTAAAGACCATTAACACCAAACTTCTTTCTCTCTCTACTCTCTCTCTACATCTTACGGAAATTTCACAAAATTTCCAAGAAAATTCAAGTGTTGTACAATTAATTGAGGATTTAATACAAGAAGGGGTTACAAGAATCAAAAATCAACAACAATCCACAAGATTTTGAGGTAAATTCACTTGTATTTTCAATCTTTATGTATATTTGGTTCGGTTTTATTAGAAACCGAAACCTAAGATTTAAAATGTTGAGATTATATGTTGCATGTGTAAATTTATGATAGATAATCATGTAATTAAGTAGTTTGAAGTATTAGAAACAAAAATCTATGATTGATTCATCCACATAAAGAAGAAATCGGAATTTTTGGATAAAAATATGTTCTTGACAAAATGATGAGTTTTTGGATGATCTTGTTATATTTATGATGTTTTTGATCAATATAATTACATAAAATTACTCAAATAATGTTAATACAACTAATTGGTTAGTTGCATGATTGATAAAAATGAAATTTTGGGAATTATTATGAAAAATCCGAATGTATACTACTCAAGAACACCAAGAACAAATTTCTGGGAAAATATGAAGTTTAGGATCCGAATTCGGTTGAACCCGAATTCGGATGAGTGGTCTATTTCGGATGCACAATTCGGAATCTAAATGATCCGAATTCGGTACCTATATTGATCCTAATTCGGACTTATGCTTAAATTCGATTCCTATGAATTAATTTCGGATGATAGTTCGGACTTTACTGGATCCGAATCCGGATCTCCACTTCGGATGTGTCCGAATCCGGGTCCCTAATCCGGGTGGATCCAAAATTGATGATCCAAAACCCAATTTTATATAATCTAATATTTCAATTAAATAAATGATTTTAAGCACATGCTTTTAGCTTTTAAGGATTTAATGGAACAAAGAAAATAAGCAAATGAAAGATTAATGAATGATCGGTTATCAGAATCAGATTGAATTAAAGATTTTATGACCAAAAGATGATGAAATTCCATGATAATGATGATGATATTGACATGAGATTATATGATATAATTTTGGACAGGTTCAGTGAAATTCTGAACTTAAAGATTTAAAGACTTAAAAGCGGGTCAAAGACTTGATTTGACAGAGAACAGAATTGACAAAGATAAAATCCTGAGATAACTCAGGTGGCAGATTTTTATATCTGTTTGATAAAGACCCAGACCTGTGAGTTATAGATATTCAGATTGAACATGCATAGATTCCGGTTGAGATACATTGCTGCTGTTAGATTTATTGACATTCATTTATCAGCTGGATTGAAACCTGTGCACACCATGGTTGGGTGTTGCCCAGTGGATCATGATAGCTATTTGATTATCATTTTCATATTGCATTTAAGACTTCTTCAGACATTGCTTTATGATTCATTGCTATCATGACTTCTATGACTTAAGCTTTCATTATTTTGATCAGACACTTGATAGATTTATTCAGCTTGACTAGCCTTGATGGTCTATTGTTCTAGACCTGGCTATTTCACCAGTTCTTATGGACTTGGTAATGACCTCCGATGTTCCGCCATATTGACTTACTGGTAGCTAGCCCAGTATGTGGCTGATCCCCACGATTTAAGCGTGAGTGTGGCCTGAACATCATCCAATTCTATGATTCTATATCTCAATCATGAGGGCTGTAGCGGCAGCCAAGACATATCACGCTAAGACTAATGACTCCGCTTGACACGCATGTTGATATTGAAAATCTATAAACTCACTAAGCTTTGCTTACAGATGTTGCATTAATATTTTACAGGAAAAGCCAAAGGAAAATCACCTGCAGGACCTAGTACTTAGGTCATTCAAGATCCAAGTTTTGAAGCTTTCTTAGACCACTACTCAACAAACTTTCTGGTACTAATTGGAAGACAGTAAATGTGGTGGTTATGGGTAGACTTGATGTGATGTATGATGTTATGACTAGATTAGATGTTACCCTTTTATAACTTTATTTTGAAATATGTAACTTAAATCCTAATCTGTAATGTACATGTAATTATTAATTCCGCAATTAATTACCCTATCTTAGTATGGTTGATATCGTATTGCATGATGTGGGACCTAGACTCTGAGGACTGCCCCGGAAGGGGAGGTCTTCACATGCAAGCTCATGAAGAAAGATTTACTAAGAAAAAGAAAGAAGTAGTTTTGGAACAAGCCCTCAAGTCAAAGTTGTCATTAAATGAGAAGCAAGAAGATTTCAAAAGCCAAAGAGGTAAAGACCATGATCGTGGAAGAGGAGGAAACTCTAGAGGAAGATTTGCTAATTCTCGTGGAAGAGGAAACTATGGAAGAAATGAAAATGGGTGGAATGAAGCAAATCAAAGTCAAAGTTTTCAAAGTTGGCAAAGAGGACGTGGACGTGGCTATCAAAGAGGAAGAGGACGCGGTTATTTTGAATGTGATAATTGTCACAAACCCGGTCATTTAGCAAGAGATTGTTGGTTTAGAGATGGAGAAAAACACGATGCAAATTGGGCTAGCGGAAGCAAAAACTCGGAGTCTCATTATCAAGACACTTTGTTGCTAGTATCTCAAGGCGGAAATAATGAAAATGTCTGGTACATAGACAGCGGCGCTAGCAAGCATATGACAGGTAACAAAGATTTATTTTCCAAGTTGTTTGAAAATGATTATGGCGAAGTTAAAATTGGAGATGGAAAATCATATAAAGTTAGTGGTGTTGGTGAATTAGAATTTAAAACAAGACAAGGAAGTATTGAGAAAATGTCAGAAGTTTATTTTGTTCCTGGCCTAAAAAGTAATTTGCTTAGTGTTGGTCATCTTTTGAAGAAAGGTTATGATATTCATTTTCATGACATGACTTGTGTTTTGTCAAAGAAAAATCAAGTCATTGCTAGAGTTGCGGTTGCATCAAATAATCTTTTCTCGTTGGCTCTTCAAAATCAAAATATGTCATGTTTTGTTGGTGTTGACAAAGGAGTTTCCAAGTTATGGCATGATAGGTATGGTCATTTGAATTATGGAGATTTGGAATTACTATCAAGGAAAATGATGGTGAGAGGATTGCCTAAAATTGATCGTATGAATGAAGTTTGTGAAGCTTGTCAATTTGGAAAGCAACATAGAATCCCATTTCCCTCTCAATCATCATGGCAGGCAAAAAGACCATTGCAACTTATTCACTCAGATTTATGTGGGCCGATGACCGTTTCATATTTGGGAGGTAATCGTTATTTTATCCCTTTTATTGATGATTTCTCACGAAAAGTTTGGGTGTATAGTGTTAAAGAAAAATCTGAAGCTTTTCAAAGATTTATGGATTTCAAGGCTGAAGTTGAGAATTTTACGGGGTTAAAAATCAACACTTCGCGGACAGATCGTGGGGGTGAATATTTCTCAAATGAATTTGAGAGATATTTTCGAGACAATGGCATTCAACATGAAATGACGGTCTGTTATACACCTCAACAAAATGGTGTATGTGAAAGGAAGAATAGAACAATAATGGAGATGGCAAGATGTTTATCAAAAAGGAAGAGGTTACCAAGAAGTTTTTGGGCTGAAGCTGTTTCTTGTGCAGTTTATCTTATTAACAGGTCACCAACAAGGAGTTTGGGAAATTGCACACCACATGAAGCATGGTATGGTACAAAATCAAGTGTTCATCATCTTAAAGTATTTGGAAGTGTTGCTTATTCTCATGTCCCAGATTCAATGAGAAGCAAGTTGGATGATAAGTCAGAAAAGTGCATCTTTATTGGCTATAGTGAAAGAGGCAAAGCGTACAAGTTATATACTCCAACGACAAAGAATATGGTGATAAGTCAAGATGTTCGATTTGATGAAAGTTCATTCTTTGAAGAGATCGAAGTTGAAAAGGAAAATTTACCAATTATTCCTTTTCAAGTTGAAGAAGAAGAGATTGGAAATGTTGAAACTAATGTTCAAGAAGAGAGTCCTCCCGGTTCTCAAAATTCTTCTGCAAGTTCTTCTCCAAGAAGCCCGATAAGAAAGACAAGAACTCTCCAAGAGTTATATGATGTAACAGAAGAGATGGTGCAAAATGATTCTGTATTTTTTGCTTTCTTTGCAGGGAAAGATCCAATTTACTTTGATGATGCTTGTCAAGAAGAAAAATGGAGGAGAGCCATGTAAGAAGAAATTAGCTCCATTGAAAAAAATGACACATGGGAGCTTACCGATTTGCCACCACACAAAAATTCTATTGGAGTAAAGTGGGTGTACAAGACAAAGATGAATCCGGATGGGTCTATCAACAAGCACAAGGCAAGGTTGGTTGCAAAAGGTTTCAAGCAAAAAGAAGGTGAAGATTTTAGTGAAGTATATTCTCCCGTTTCAAGACTCGAAACTATTCAATTGCTCATTTCTCTTGCTGCTCAAAATGGTTGGAAAATGTTTCAAATGGATGTAAAATCATCATTTTTGAATGGTGTTCTCAAAGAAGAAGTTTTTGTTGATCAACCACTTGGGTTTGTCAAAAAAGGTGAAGAGAATAAAGTGTACAAGTTGAAGAAAGCGTTGTAAGGATTGAGACAATCACCACGAGCTTGGTATAGTCGTATAAATTCTTATTTTGAGAATTATGGATTTGAAAAATGTCCATATGAGCATACTCTTTACACTAAAGGAGATTCACATGCAAATTTTATTATTGTTAGTCTTTATATTGATGATCTTGTCAACGAAGGAGATGTTCATGTTGAGTATTGCAAGACAGAAGATCAAATGGCGGATATTTTTTTACGAAGCCGCTTGGTGGGAATTTTTTCAAGAAGAATGTTGAAAGGTTGGGAGTAAAAAGCAAGTTTAATTAAAGGGAGGCATTGTTAGCAATAAAAAAAATTAAACTTGAATAATTATTATGTTTAAGTTTATAATTATTTCATGTAACCACCAAAAGATGAAAAGTTTGGTGATTAATGTCTAGTAACCACCATGAGTTATGAAAGGTGAAAAGTTTAGTGATTAATGGAGTAGTTATGTAGCTAGTTATGAATCTCATAACTTAGTCTTTATATTGGCATTACTTTTGAGTTGTAAGTTGGAGAAAAAGAAATATTCAAGAAATAAAATAAAATTGTGTTCTTGTGGTGTAAAATTTATTTCCTATATTTTTTTTTCTCTACAGGGTTCATGCGATTTTCATTAAGAAAATTAAAATAAAAAAATACAAAAATCTTGAAATATGTGAGAAATCCAAAATCAGAGTCCCAAAAGATGGTTGTTCGCAAAGCGTTTATTCAAAATCTTGTCATGCACATGCAGCATCACAAAGATCTTGGCTCTGTATCCCCTCAATCAAAAGTTGCATGTGTTTAAAGTTCTTGCATTTTCCCTTGTGTTTGCCTTGTTCCATTGGTCCGTGAATGTATTATCTAAATCTTCAATTTGTTCTGCAACACTATTGATCCTTGGGTAATATTTCTGCTTGTATGACAAAAAAGTGGCAGTGATCTTGAAACTTATTTCCTTCTTTGATGATTCACCAAATTATGATAACCAGGTACAGGATCAAACTCTAAGCCACATAAAAAGCAATATCATGTTAGCCACGAGTGCTGAGAAGGTGGTTGTAATTCCACATTCAGAGGGTGTTATGTATTTCTTGCATTTTATGAAATACGTTGAAGCACCAGCTCCAATGGGTGGGGGAGGTGGATCAGATTGGTGTGCAGAACATATAAAAGTTGTAATGAATATAGGTGGACCTTTTGTGGGGCTTCCATAATATGTCATGGATTTTTTCTGTTGAAGCCAAGGATATTGTTGTAGCCAATTACTTTGTTTTCATTTTATTTGTGCCATTTTTGGTGTTCTTCTATTAAAGAGTAGGTTGCTTGGATAGAAATTTTGAAAGCAGATATGTGGGTCTTAATTTCTCCTTATTCAGCTTTCTTTTGTCATCCTCTCTATGCAGGTGCTTTTATGGATTTGGATATATTTGGTTTCCAAACTTTACAACATGTAATTTTTGGAATTCTTACACAAAATTGCACAGGATTTACTTACAAAAATATGAAATTTATTAACAATCTTTTGAAATGACACTTACAAAGGTTTACATTTGGACATATATATAATAAACGAAAGGGCGCGTTGAATAGCCGCAACTCTTCGTGGTACCCCTTTACGAAAAGTCACAACCTTTATGAAAAGGTGTAACCCTTGAGCTTTCTAAAATACTAGATAGGTCCTACTTACTATAATTTATATATTCATACATCATACTTTACATAATTGACATAATTAACATACTAATTTAAGATTGATCGGGATTAATCCATCATTCACCCCCTTAATCACGATCATCTTGTCTTACCACAATGTAGGTTCATCGTTGCTTACACGGATGAGATGTGCTTCTTCCTTCTTGTGTTTCTCTTTCCATTTTGAACATTCGTATGCAAAATGACCAAATTCTCCACATTAATAACATCTCATTTTGTTCTTGCTTCGTTCTTGATTCGTACCTCTTTCACGTTCTTTTCTTTCTTTACTGAAGTTTCTTCCTCGACCTCTTTCTTGGTGTTGTGTTATTGAAGTTGTCATTAGAAGGTTTCCTTGGTGATCTTCTTGTGGTTCATCTTGACTCTTAAGGCGTTCTTCAAAAGTTATTATTCTTCCGGTTGCTTCTTCAAATGACATGTTATCAACATCCGAGTATTGTTCAATTGATGCTACAATCGGTAGAAACTTCTTTGGGACTGGGTTCAGTAGCTTTCTTACGAGTACTTTCTCTTTAAGATTCGAACCAAGACTTTTGACCTTGTCTCTTATGCTTCCTAATTTTCCTGCAAAGTTGCTCACTGTTTCGTTATTCTTCATTTTTAAAGCCTCCAATTCGCTCTTTAAAGTTTGTAGGCGTGCTTGTTGAACTCAGTTTTCTCCCATGTATCGTACTTTGATAGACTCCCATACTTCTTTTGCACTTGCATACTGTGAAACTTGCATTAAAATATCTTGTGGCAAAGTTGTTAGTATCATTGCTTTTGTTGTGTGAATCTTTCTTTCATCTATATCTTCTGTGGCATCAAGTGTTTCCCAAAGATCATATGCCTTTAATATTGTTTCCATTATGATTGCCCAGGTAGTGTAATTTGTTTCATTTAGTTTCGGGCATTGAAGTGTTACATTTTGCTCACGTATTTGTGTAGATGCTTCTCCTTTTGCCATAATTTTGAAATTTAAAATTTTAATGCTTACTTACTTTCTTTCTTGTGATCACTGAATGTGACCAACCTTACTTCTTACTTTCTTACTTGCTTTGAAACACGATGGTTTCTCTTACTACGAAACACGATGGCTTCTGAATATACTATGATTTTCACGTACTTGCTTATTGGGGAAACTCTAGGGTTTCTGAAAAAGACAACGTTTTTTCTTGTTACTTCTTACTGGGAAACTCTGAAAACACGGTGGTTTTCTCTTACTTCTTACTAGGAAACGCTAGGTTTCTGAAAACACGGTGGTTTTCTCTTACTTCTCACTGGGAAACGCTAGATTTCTGAAAACACGGTGGTTTTCTCTTACTTCTTACTAGGGAAATGTTAGGGTTTCTTGAAAAAAAATATTATGATTTTTTTTTACTTACTTGGAAACACTAGGATTTCTTGAAAAACAGTAAGGTTTTTCTCTTACTTACTTACTTTGAAACACTAGGTTGTTTTCTTACTTACTTAGAAACGCTAAGGTTTCTTACAACACTAGGTTTTGGGTTTTAGACAAACTGGTCGGTCACGGTTGTCTAAATTGTACTCGTACTCAACTTACTCCTAATTTGGTGTTACACGGATTTTTGTAACTCCTTGGTTTTCTTACTTGCTTGCTTACTTACTTCTTATTATTATTATTTTTTATACTAACCACAATTATTTTTTTAAGACAATTAAACAATTCTACGTTTTTTAACGAAAAATTGTAACGGGCTAATTTTAAAATATTTAATCTATTTTCCTAAATAAATTAAAAAAATCGATTGTCTAAAATAATAATGATAATAATAATAGTAATAATAACAATGATAATATATATAAAATTTAAAACAAAACAAAACCTGGGCTTTTATTTAATTTTCCTCTTTACTGATTTGGGCTTCCCCCAATTTTGGGCCTTAGCAAGAAATGTATCGGCCCTCTTTGAACCAATGCAATCCTTTATTCCCTTGCTGCCTTCTGGTTTTTATTTTTGTGAACCGATGCGTCTTTCTTTTCCTTACTGTCTCTTCTCCTTTTTTGTGAACCGATGCAATTACTCTTGCTAATCGTTGTAACCCTTTTGTTGAATCCTTCAATCGGTGCCTTGGATTGCTTACTGTTGTAACTTCGTCCTTGCAAAAACCCTTCTGTTACTTATGGCGACCTTTGGTTCCAATTGTTGCCAATGGTTTCCTTCTGGTTTATGTTGTGGCAGTGGTGTTTGGTGGTTGTGCGGTTATGGGTGATGGTTTGGCAACGATTGGTGGATTCTGACCGTGGGGTTCTTGCGGTTGGCTTGCTTTCCGAAATCAGGCTTAATTTTTCTGATTTTAGGTTTTCTGTCTATGAATTCTAGGGCTTGCTATATCTGATTTGCGATAGGGGCTTACTATATGTGAACTTGATAAACTTCTTATGTCGGTTCTGTTTGGAATCTGACTTACTGCTACGAATTTGATTACGTCGGTTCTGTTTTGTGGTTTTTGACTTACTGCCTTCTTCCAATTCTTTTCAAAACTTTTGAAAACAGAATTCTTACTTGGTGAATTGATGTCAGTTTGGTGGTAGAACACTTTGTGTTTGTGTGCCCCGTTCGTCAATTGCTTACTCTTACTGATGACGTTGTTTCTGAATAACAAACGTCCCTGGTGAATTTCTAAGATTGTTGCGTACTGTGATCCTGACCGATGGTATATGATGAGAATCGAAAAACTTGAAGCTCTGATACCAATTGTTGGAGTTCTTACACTAAATTGCACAGGATTTACTTACAAAAATATGAACTTTATTAACAATCTTTTGAAATCACACTTACAAAGGTTTACATTTGGACCTATATATATTAAACGAAAGGGTGCGTTGAATAGTGTAACATCCTCGAATTTAATTTATTGTATTTGAAGATTATTAAGTTTAAATTTGTAAATTAAGTTAAATTATTGATAATGATTATGTATTTGAATTTATGGAAGTTGATTGCATATGATGGAAATTTAGAATTTTTATTTATTTAAGTGAAAATAATTATTTAAGTATTAAGGATAATAAATAAAAGATGGAAATCTTTTATAAATCAGTATTAGATGGGATCTGATGAGTTGAGGGACTAAAGGTGTTAAAAGGAAAATTTTTGAAATAAAAGACCAAAGGTCTTTCATTTCCAAACATTACACTCTCTCACTAGAAATCTCTCTCTCATCTCTCGGCTCTCTCACTCTCTCTCTAAGATCAAGATCATCAAAAGCTTGGATTTGGAAGCTGAAAATCTGGATTAAGGTTGTTTGGGAGGAACTAAAACATCTGCAAGAATCGATTTAAGGTAAACATTTCACTAATTCTTCGAAATTGATGGTTTTGGTTCGGATTTGTTAAAACCCGAAAATAAGATTTGGGGTTGCAAATGTTCATGCATGTATGATATTGTTATGGATTAGTTTAATTCGAGTATTGATGATGTTATGTACAAAATTTCAGCTTCTGAATCAACCTCTAAGAATGATTTTCAGAGAAATTGTGTGTGTTCTTAGTGTGTGTGTTCGACGGGTAGAACAAAAAGAGCAAAAATGGGTTTAAATTGGCATAGAAATGTGTTAATTTTAGTGTTAAAAATGTTGGAAATACATGAATATTAGTTAGTGTAAATTATTTCATGTATTGAAAAAGTACCAAAAATGACTTGGATTAAATCTGGAAAATAATATTCAAAACTGCACATGTCCGAATGGGGTTGGGGTCCGAATTCGGATCCGAGATGAACTCGGATCTGGTCCGAATTCGGATGGGCCCAGATTTCAGATTAGCAAAATAATTTTCAAGTATTGAAATTTCGGTTGAGGTCCTAATTCGGTTGGGGACCGAATCAGGATATGGTCCGAATTAGCTTGGGTCCGAAATTAAAGGGGACCGAATTGGGATGCATGTGGGATCCGAACTGGTGTCCGAATTCGGGTGGGGACCGAATTCGGACATAGATCCGAAATTGGGACCAAAACCTTGCAATAATTATAAAATTAAGTTTTATGAGATTAAACAAGTTATTGACACAATGTGTTGTTACAACTGAATTAACAGGTCCCTTGTGGTGTTGTTTAACCCACAGTGGGGTACTTTGTGGATCCGGTTGAAATTCCGTGGAGAAATAAAATTTGCTTAAAGATTAATAACGCACCCACTGTGAGTACCTTTGATTTTTAACATGTCTGCATCTGCTTTATGTTTGCATTGCCTGCTGAGGCCTGTTGTTTCATGATCGTTTGGCATTCTACTAACATGCGTTTATGTTGATGCACATTCATATTTGTTGCATGTCCGTTCATTTGTTGTGCATCCTTTCGATGGACCTGCGTGGTCGCATCTGTACTCTGATGTTACTGTGCTATATTACCAAGAGTTTGACACCTCTGTGGTCAGGATAGACAGTAGGTCATCCCCGATGTAATGTCTGCCTCAGATGGTTGGTTATTCTTATGCCGAGTGTCAGCTCGAAGGAGCTGCGGCTCGGGTTTGCGTACTTGGAGTACGTGTGGGGTATACGGTATGTGTTACCGCGGTTACCCTGGGTGGCATCATAATGATTTGTAGAATGTGTGAAAATCATCTGGTATTCACTAAGCTTTAGCTTACCCTTTCAGTTGTTGAATTTTTACAGGAAAAGGGAAATCCGCTGCGGGACCATCTAGCTAGGAAATCTATTGAAGTGATTGAAGATTTCTACCGTTTTCTTTGGTATTTGGTTTATGGAATTATTGTTGTAATAAATTTGGGATAATGTAAAATGTTTGAGTATATAGACTTAGACATGTAACCTTGTAGCACCGTAGGGTGTTAGATTCAGTTGTAATACTTTAAATTTATGTACTTTAATGCTTCCGCGCTATTATTAAGCTATCAGATCATTATGTTATGTGTTTGTTGATGATAAATCCTGGGTGAATGGTAATCGGTGGTTAATATGGCAAGGGTGTCACAGCGTATGGTATCAGAGCAGTAGTTTGAGATTCAAGTGTCCGTGAGGTCTTGGTCTCAAGCATTAAGTGTTGACATGTAGTGATACTAAGTAATGATCTGAACTAAGATAGGTTACGATCTAGTAATCATAAGAATATTGACTATCATACGGGACAATTGGGTGGTGTCTATAAATAAATGACATGTTACTTAATAAGTTATATGTTTCATATTTCAGAACATGTCTGGAGGAGGAATGACACCAGAAGAGACGAGAGAAATGATGCTAGCCATGATGGCTGAGCAAAACCGGATGATACAAGACCAGTTTCGGGCTCGAGATGAGGCCGAAGCTAAACGAAGAGAAGATAAGAGAAAGAATAAGGAAAGAGAGGGAAACGATGACGAGCAAGGTGACAACACTGGGTCATCTAATAAGCCCAGGGGTTGTCGTTTCAAGGACTTTAAGGGAAATGGAGCCGTTGAATTTACTGGACTGGGTGACGCTGTTGCCGCACTGGAATGGATAACAGCCACTGAACGGACATTCCGAATCAGCGATTGTGCTGAGAAGGATATGGTCCGGTTCGCTACTGCCATGTTCACCAAAGACGCAATAATGTGGTGGAACTCGATGGTGAATGCGTTAACCTTGGAAAGAGTATCTGTTATGACATGGGCTGAGTTTACTGATATCTTCACTCAGCAGTATTGCCCGGCCGATGAGCGCCGAAGATTGGAGGCTAAATTTATGACGCTGATTCAGGGGACTAAGTCTGTGTCCCAGTATGCCGTAGAGTTTACGAGGCTGAGTTTGTTCGCGCCTCATCAAGTGGATACCGAGGAAAGGAAAGTGACCAGGTTTGAGGCTGGTCTTGATTTGGAGATTCGAAGGGTGATGAGCAACGTACGCTACCCAACATTTGCTGGTTTACTGGAAGCCGCCAGGAATGTGGAACAGATCTTGGGTATGTCGGGATACGTGATGGGGTCCGCTGCTGCTTCAGTCAACCCAACTCAACCTTCACCACCGAAACGCCAACGCGAAGGAGGTTATTCTGGTTCTTCACGATCATCGCAGTACTCGCCGCAACAGTCCTTCCGTCGACAGTCTAGTTCTTCTGGTCGCGCACGTGCTTACTCTATCAACACCGAGCCGCAGTATTGTAACAAGTGTCATCTGGAACACTTCGGTAAGTGCACCAACGGGCGTGCGTGTTTTTGCTGCGGAGAGTTGGGCCACTTTCAAAATGAATGCCCACGGAGATCTGATGCTTGCCATAAGTGTGGAGTATGGGGGCACTATAGTCGGAATTGTCGAAAGAATACTCCAGCAGTTGCTGCTCCAACATCCACACGATCTTCAGGAGGTTCAAGCGGCGGTTCAGTTAACCGAGGTCGGGGTCAGTCGCAAAGGGCACCGGCTCGTGCATTTCAAATCACTGCAGAGGAGGCTAGGGAAAACCCGGAGGTGGTCACGGGTATGTTTATTTTAAACTCTTTGCCTGCAAGAGTATTATTTGACTCGGGTGCCAATAGGTCGTTTGTATCTACTATGTTTGCACAACAACTTGCCATGCCATTGTCTAAGCTATCTGCTGTACTAGATATTGAAACTGCTAGTAATACTCTAGTTAAAGTAGATCATGTATACCGAAACTGCACTTTAGTGATTGAAGATGTAGTCTTCAATTTGGACTTGATTCCGATCGAGTTTAGTGAATTTGATGTGATTATCGGGATGAATTGGTTGATAGAGAATGAAGCCCATATAGTGTGTAAGAAGCGTATGATCAAGATAACTACCCCGGAGGGGCGTGAGATCTGTATTTATGGGGATAGGAGAAGTGGGGATCTGTGTTTGTTGACTGTTGCAAAAGCTCGAAAGCTTGTTGCAAAGGGATGTGACGCCTACCTGGCATATGCTATAGATGCCAAGGCTGAGAAGAAGACGTTGGCCGATGTGCCTGTTGTTTCACAATTCCCGGATGTGTTTCCGGAAGACTTGTCTGGTGTGCCGCCTGAGAGACAAGTGGAATTTAGGATTGATCTGATCCCGGGAGCTGCACCGGTAGCTCGTTCTCCTTATCGCCTTGCCCCAACCGAGATGAAAGAGATGATGACACAACTCCAGGAGTTGTTAGACAAGGGTTTTATTCGACCAAGTTCATCGCCGTGGGGAGCTCCGGTGTTATTTGTTAAGAAGAAAGATGGCACCATGAGGATGTGCATCGATTACCGGGAGCTGAATAAATTGACAATCAAGAACAAGTATCCGCTGCCGCGGATAGATGACTTGTTTGACCAGTTACATGGAGCTTGTGTGTTTTCTAAGATTGACTTGAGGTCGGGATATCATCAGTTAAAAGTTAGAGAGGAAGATGTGCCTAAAACAGCTTTTAGGACACGTTACGGACATTACGAGTTCTTGGTTATGCCTTTCGGGTTAACCAATGCCCCGGCTGTCTTTATGGATTTGATGAACCGAGTTTGCAGACCGATGTTGGACAAGTCGGTAATTGTTTTTATAGATGACATTTTGGTGTATTCAAAGTCTGAAGCCGAACACGCTGATCATCTAAAAGAGTTATTGGAATTGTTAAGAAAGGAAAGGTTGTATGCCAAGTTCTCAAAATGTGAGTTTTGGCTGCAACAGATTCAATTTTTAGGGCATGTGATATCGGGGGCCGGAATTTCTGTAGATCCGGCTAAGGTAGAAGCGGTAAGAAATTGGGAACCGCCTCGCTCAGCTACAGAAGTCAGAAGTTTCCTTGGGCTGGCAGGCTATTATAGGAGATTCATTAAGGACTTTTCAAAGATTGCAGTCCCTTTAACGATGTTAACAAAGAAGAATGCACCGTTTGTATGGGAAACTGTGCAGCAGGAGGCGTTTGATATTTTGAAAAAGACGTTAAGTGAAGCACCGATACTTGCCCTACCAGAGGGTAATGAGGACTTTGTGGTATACACGGATGCTTCGAAGTTGGGACTTGGCGCTGTACTGATGCAGCGTGGGAAGGTAATTGCTTATGCTTCAAGGCAGTTGAAGCAGCATGAGAAGAACTACTCAACTCATGATCTTGAGTTGACTGCGGTAACATTCGCTTTGAAGTTATGGAGGCATTATCTTTACGGGACTAAGTGTCAGTTATACACTGACCATAAGAGTTTAAAATACATATTTAGTCAGAAGGAGCTCAATATGAGGCAGAGACGTTCGATGGAACTTATAAAGGATTATGATTGTGAAATCCTTTATCATCCCGGGAAGGCTAACGTGGTAGCCGATGCTTTGAGCCGCAAAGCATATGTCAAGGATTGCTGTTACATGATGACATCTACTATGTTAACATCCACTATTATTGATGATGTCAAGGCCGCTCAAGAGGAAGCCTTGAAAGACGAGAATGTTGGTGCTGAAGATATAAGAGCACAGATTAAGGATATGGAAACAAGTGAATCAGGATTGAAAGGCATCTACGGAAGAATCTGGGTGCCAAAGTATGGAGGCATGAGAAAGGTGATCATAGAAGAAGCTCACCAATCGAAATTTTCTGTACATCCCGGGAGCACAAAGATGTACAACGAGCTGAAAGCAGACTTCTGGTGGCCCGGATTAAAGAAAGATATCGGACAGTACGTGGAGAGATGCCGAACTTGTCGGTTAGTGAAAGCCGAACACCAGCAACCATACGGTAGTTTGCAACCGCTTTCCGTTCCGGAATGGAAGTGGGAACACATAACAATGGATTTTGTTACAAAGTTGCCGAAGACTAGGCGTCAACACGATGCAGTTTGGGTGATAGTCGATAGGTTAACTAAGTCCGCACACTTTATTCCGATTCGGGAAGGATATTCTCTGGAAAGGTTAGCACAGATCTATGTGGCTGAGATAGTTTCTAGACACGGGGTGCCAAAGTCTATTGTAAAAGACCGGGATAGCCGATTTACTTCCAACTTTTGGTCGACATTACAAGAAGGGTTAGGATCGAGGATTGCTATGAGTACGGCTTACCGACCGCAAACCGATGGTCAAAGTGAAAGGACCATCCTAACACTCGAAGATATGATGCGGTCGTGTGTGTTAGACCTCGGTGGCAATTGGGACGATCATTTGCCACTGATCGAGTTTTCATATAACAACAGTTACCACGCGACGATCAAGAAAGCGCCGTTTGAGGCATTGTATGGGAGAAGATGTAGGACTCCTACATGTTGGAGGGAAACCGGTGAAACGCCGATTGCTGGGCCGGCATTACTACAAGAAACGAATGAAAAGATTCAGTTGGTGAGACAGAATATGAAGGCGGCCAGGATCGCCAGAAAAGTTATTACGACAGGAGGCACAAGCCAATCAGTTTCGATATAATTGGGTTTATTTGAAGGTGTCACCTATGAGGGGTGTTACACGTTTTGTAAAAAGAGGAAAGCTGGCTCCGAGATTTGTTGGGCCATTTAAGATAATAGAAAAAGTTGGAAACCAGTCATATCGTCTAGAATTGCCTGAAGAGATGTCGGGCATACACCCGGTGTTCCATGTGGGGAACCTTAGAAAGTCGTTTACAACCGAAAACGAGGATTGGGCTGATCACACCGAGCTAAAGATTGACGAAAGGCTCCGGTATGTTGAAGAGCCGGAGTGTGTGTTAGATGCGAAAGTAAAGAAGTTGAGAAGCAAAGAAATTGAGATGGTGCTTGTACGTTGGAAGCATCACAAAGGAGCGAATCATACTTGGGAGCCTAGGTCAGAGATGTTGAAGAAATATCCGAAACTGTTCGAATCCGAGTAACTTCGAGGACGAAGTTGAGCGTGGTGGAGCCCATTCTGTAACATCCTCGGATTTAATTTATTGTATTTGAAGATTATTAAGTTTAAATTTGTAAATTAAGTTAAATTATTGATAATGATTATGTATTTGAATTTATGGAAGTTGATTGCATATGATGGAAATTTAGAATTTTTATTTATTTAAGTGAAAATAATTATTTAAGTATTAAGGATAATAAATAAAAGATGGAAATCTTTTATAAATCAGTATTAGATGGGATCTGATGAGTTGAGGGACTAAAGGTGTTAAAAGGAAAATTTTTGAAATAAAAGACCAAAGGTCTTTCATTTCCAAACATTACACTCTCTCACTAGAAATCTCTCTCTCATCTCTCGGCTCTCTCACTCTCTCTCTAAGATCAAGATCATCAAAAGCTTGGATTTGGAAGCTGAAAATCTGGATTAAGGTTGTTTGGGAGGAACTAAAACATCTGCAAGAATCGATTTAAGGTAAACATTTCACTAATTCTTCGAAATTGATGGTTTTGGTTCGGATTTGTTAAAACCCGAAAATAAGATTTGGGGTTGCAAATGTTCATGCATGTATGATATTGTTATGGATTAGTTTAATTCGAGTATTGATGATGTTATGTACAAAATTTCAGCTTCTGAATCAACCTCTAAGAATGATTTTCAGAGAAATTGTGTGTGTTCTTAGTGTGTGTGTTCGACGGGTAGAACAAAAAGAGCAAAAATGGGTTTAAATTGGCATAGAAATGTGTTAATTTTAGTGTTAAAAATGTTGGAAATACATGAATATTAGTTAGTGTAAATTATTTCATGTATTGAAAAAGTACCAAAAATGACTTGGATTAAATCTGGAAAATAATATTCAAAACTGCACATGTCCGAATGGGGTTGGGGTCCGAATTCGGATCCGAGATGAACTCGGATCTGGTCCGAATTCGGATGGGCCCAGATTTCAGATTAGCAAAATAATTTTCAAGTATTGAAATTTCGGTTGAGGTCCTAATTCGGTTGGGGACCGAATCAGGATATGGTCCGAATTAGCTTGGGTCCGAAATTAAAGGGGACCGAATTGGGATGCATGTGGGATCCGAACTGGTGTCCGAATTCGGGTGGGGACCGAATTCGGACATAGATCCGAAATTGGGACCAAAACCTTGCAATAATTATAAAATTAAGTTTTATGAGATTAAACAAGTTATTGACACAATGTGTTGTTACAACTGAATTAACAGGTCCCTTGTGGTGTTGTTTAACCCACAGTGGGGTACTTTGTGGATCCGGTTGAAATTCCGTGGAGAAATAAAATTTGCTTAAAGATTAATAACGCACCCACTGTGAGTACCTTTGATTTTTAACATGTCTGCATCTGCTTTATGTTTGCATTGCCTGCTGAGGCCTGTTGTTTCATGTTCGTTTGGCATTCTACTAACATGCGTTTATGTTGATGCACATTCATATTTGTTGCATGTCCGTTCATTTGTTGTGCATCCTTTCGATGGACCTGCGTGGTCGCATCTGTACTCTGATGTTACTGTGCTATATGACCAAGAGTTTGACACCTCTGTGGTCAGGATAGACAGTAGGTCATCCCCGATGTAATGTCTGCCTCAGATGGTTGGTTGTTCTTATGCCGAGTGTCAGCTCGAAGGAGCTGCGGCTCAGGTTTGCGTATCTGGGATACGTGTGGAGTATACGGTATGTGTTACCGCGGATACTCTGGGGGCATCATAAAGATTTGTAGAATGTGTGAAAATCATCTGGTATTCACTAAGCTTTAGCTTACCCTTTCAGTTGTTATATTTTACAGGAAAAGGGAAATCCGCTGCGGGACCATCTAGCTAGGAAATCTATTGAAGTGATTGAAGATTTCTACCGTTTTCTTTGGTATTTGGATTATGGAATTATTGTTGTAATAAATTTGGGATAATGTAAAATGTTTGAGTATGTAGACTTAGATATGTAACCTTGTAGCACCGTAGGGTGTTAGATTCAGTTGTAATACTTTAAATTTATGTACTTTAATGCTTCCGCGCTATTATTAAGCTATCAGATCATTATGTTATGTGTTTGTTGGTGATTAATCCTGGGTGAATGGTAATTGGTGGTTATTGTGGCAAGGGTGTCACAAATAGTCGCAACTCTTCGTGGTACCCCTTTACGAAAAGTCACAACCTTTATGAAAATGTGTAACCCTTCAACTTTTTAAAATACTAGATAGGTCCTTCTACTTACTATAATATATATATATATATATATATATATATATATATATATATATATATATATATATATATATATATTCATACATCATACTTTACATAATTAACATACTAATTTAAGATTGATCGGGATTAATCCATTAACAAAGAGGATGATTCGTATATGGGATTCAACAATGTCATTACAACATGCAATGATGTCACAAGTTACCGAGGTTGAAGTCTGTACACTCGAGTTGTACAAGGAGTCAGTAACTCAGAACGTAAATATTGTGGTTGCTTGTGATAATGGTTATGTGAGAATAAATAAAATCTCAGACTCAGATCAGTTCACTTACAGTACATCGCTCCTAAGAGTCCATGGTGAGATATTTGTCTTTTTTTTTTCAATCACTATGTCTTAGTATATTTTGAAGTTAGCTTGTTATTTATCGTAATGGGTAATTCCGTTATCCAACAAATTTTAATTTTTTTGATATTTTCATACATTATAGGTAGTTGTTACGTATGTTTATATGTTGATATTTAGTTAATTCAGGTATATGATTATCATGGCTAATGCGTTGAATAAAATGCTAAACGTTTTTCGCTTTTATGACAAATTCAGGTTCATAAGATGCTGGGATGCTAAATCGTCGCATGAAATATACATAATCACCGTTGGTCTTGGAGGTTTAGGTGGCAGGACTGAACTTTGTGCATAAAACATATTGAATTTGTCATTTCTCAAGTTTTATATATCTGTTGTTGACAAACGTTTGTTGCAATTATGGTAAAAATGGTCCACTCATTTGCATCAAGTGTTTTGCGGTGAACACAATTATATGCAACACAAGAACATATGTATATATTACCTATGGCTGCTACTATAATTCTACTTGTGAGACACACACAACACTTGCTTTTTGTCATGTTTCTGCTGATGAAATATAAGCACATACACATATATATGTTCTATTAATGTTGCATTAATTGAAAGACATACACATATGCTTCCTCTTACTGCTTCTGTTTGTCCATAAAACACAGCCTACACACATGACATCCTACCCCTTACCAAGTCTCGGACCTATATACATGATCAACTCAATCACCTAAACACCCCCCCTGCGTAGCTGCTGCTGTTTGTACCACACACATACACACACTGATCCCATTCTGCACGATACTCTGTTTTTGCATCAAATGAACTTAAACTCACAATTTGGAAAGCATGAATCTAAAGCCTACACTCAATTACATGGAAACATGAGCACACTACACACATATCATATTTGTATGGTTGTTGCTTTCAATTATTCAATAAGTACACCCCCAGGAAGTAATCTTGGATTTACATACTCAACAACACACACAAACTTACCACTTTAAGGGATGTTTATGGCATGGTTTACATGAAACACACACCAACTGTCTGAGACTTACAAGTCTCAGACCCAATATCCTACATGCATTCTTTTGATTTTTAATTTGACATAAAAACACTATACTTTACTATTTAAATGCATGCATAAGATTTATTAGATGTTTATAGGATGAGTTGTACACTTATTTGAAAGATTTAATAGCTGATGCAAAAATTGCCAATGTCCCTTGATAATAGGCTTCCAGTTTCTAAACATCCAACTTTTTGAAATTAATATTAACATGTCTGCGTTTTCCAATGTTATGTTACATGGTTTTCTTTTCTTAAATTTACAATCAACTATCCATTTTAAATTTGAAACTAAATACCAACTTAATACACTAAGAAGAAAGTATCCATTTACATATTAATATACTTTATTATCTCCTCAACAAGCTATGTTATATATGTCTTCTCTGCATATTTTGATTTCCACGAAGATTACGAGTATCAACTACAAACCAGAAGTACACTGCATTAGACTTTTGTTGGGATGAAAAAACTACATTGACAATGTCAGGATCTGAACTTAAATAACCAAGACTAACTGATTTGAATTTATCAGAGTATAAATCAATAATCTTGCTTTGAATCAAAGTCTAATTAAGAAGTTTGCGGAATAACACTCAATTATTTTAACAAAAGCTTTCAAAGTCAAATAACAAATAAACACAAGTAATAATCAAAACTGCTTGTATTGCTAACTTCAATGGTTACAATCACCTCTAATCTGTTTGATTAGACGAAGAACACAAATTGTTCTTAGGGTTTTACAACCTTAGAGGCTTATGAAAACTTAAACAAAAAGCAATTACAATTTTGAGTACGCAGAAACTTCCTATATAATAGAAAGACCTATTCTATGTATTTATAATGCTTCTTGATTTGTTTCCTTGAAGGACTCTAACTTCTCTGATAGTAGATATGCTGGAATCTTTATGAAGATATTGTTTCCTGAATATCAGCACATTCTGTTTATGAAACCGTTGAGCAGCTTGATACACTTAACAGCTTGAGCAGGGCAGCTTGAGTGAGATGCTCTGGCAGCATGAACTTTTGTACTAGCAGCTCGAGATTCTTCAACTAACAGCATGAACTTTGTATTTACACAGAAATTCTACTAACAGTCTGAGAAGTCTAACTAACGGTCTGAACTACTTAGAATATTTCCCAACAATCTCCCCCTAACTTAAATTCTTTATACAAGACTTTAAGTACTATACAAATAAGGAAATAAACAAGTATACTGTAAATATTATTTACAAACCAAGGCTTTCAAAAACTTACAACTGTGCAAGTTTCTGACTTACAGCCTTCAAAAATTCTTTCTTTAGATCCTCTTTATCACAATATATCCGTGCAGACAGCATCTGAAGAAGTATATCCTTTGGAAGATCAAGAAACTAAAAATTGAAGAACATACCAGAACCATCTGTAAATCTGATTCTGTAGGTCTTTGATTTAACAAACAGATCAACCTGTTTGACCTTCATCTCCTTTGCATTTTCTATATCTTTTTTTATAGATTCAGGATCAAAAATACTCTATAGATCTTTAATGGCTTGCTTGACTTGTGGGAGGGAAGATCTGACTTGAGTAGCAGTCCCAACTTGATACATCCTTGTAAGCTCATCTCTTGTCATCCTTTCAGCCATATGCATTATGCTTTTATATTCTTCCTCAGGTTCAGTTTCTCTACTTACTACAAAATGATATCTTAAGTCAATGTTATCCATTAACTTAGCATACCAGTAAGTAATAAGAGGTTTTGAGAAATCATGCTGGTCAAGAGACTTCTCTATCTCCATTACTTATTGCAGCTGATGCTCAAAAAGCACCCTTTTGACCTGATCAAGCTTTGCTTGTGAGATTGGCTCTGTTTGAGGAATAGGAGCAACAGCTTGAATAGAAGGAGCAGGATCACTTGCACCAGCTTGAATTGAAACTTTTGAACTTTGGACTTCTTGGGAGACTTTCGCTACCTTGCGTTTTTCCATTTCCTTATCATGGATATCTTGCAGCCTTTCTGTGCTCATAGATTGAGCCATCTTCTTTGGAATACCTGCTGCAAAGGCAAAATTAATTAGAAATCTTCTATGCTCAGCCTTTGAATGCCCTGTTGGCATCTTCCTCTTCCTTTCCCCTTGCTTGACCACAAACCCTCTTAGGTAGTCTCCTAAGGTTTCATCATCTTCCATTGGGGACTGGGTTTGCTGGTCTAATTCTTGATCTTGTTCTTCTGCTAATTTTCTGGCAATCTCAGCATCAAAGGCAATCTGGGCTTCTTTGGTAGAAAATTTGTGCTTTGGAGACTCTATAAGAATGCCCTTGCCTTTATCTTTTGTAGCAGAAGTTGTAGCTTGGACTGAACTGATGGGAGCTTGAAAACCTTCTTTTATAACAACTCCAGTTGCTTTTGAAGAAGCAGCTTGAGTTTCTAGGCTAACAGCTTGAGAAGCTGTTGGGACTGTTAGCCTAGATACTTGAACTGTTGGAGCTGCTTGGACTGATTCTGTTGGACCTGCTTGGACTGATTCTGTTGGAGCTGCTTGGACTGCTTTAGGGATCTCCTGATTCTCCCCCTTTTTGGAAGCATTGGTTTGGTCAGGAGGATCTACAACCTTTGCCACTTGGGTCTGAATCAAACGCTCTAATTGAATGATCTTATTCCCACAGAGGGTAAACCCTTTATGGAGATAATCCATTCTCTGATTTTGAGCCGCTTCTGCCTGCCTGAGTGCAATGATTTGTGCTCCCTGTGCAGCAATGATGGACTGATAATATTCTAACATTGCTACAACAGGTTGCAGCTTAGGATCCGTTAATAACATAAGTTGCAGACTAGCCTCAAGATCAGCAAAAGTATGTGGTGCTTGTGATCTATCACTAAAATGAATACCAGAAGTAGAAATCTCTGGGCCCCTCTGTTCTTGGTTCTGGGGACTTCCAGCTGGTGTTTGCACACCTGCTGTTGCCATGGGTGTGGTCTTAATGATGTTGGCACTGTCCTGTGCCTCTTGTGTAGAAACAGCAGTAGTGTCAGCCACAGAACCCATATGAACAATCTCTGGTGAGATGTTCACCTCCTGATTGAGGATGAGATTTTCCTCACTGGGTGTCCTTTGGATATTCTGTGCAGAAGTGTCCTCCTGCACAGGGTTATTTGGCTCTTGTCTGACGGCTGAGGAGGAAGGAGCTCCTGGACCTCTTTTCCTTTTATATAGTTGTAGTGGGGATGAGGGCTTAACAAAAGGAATTGAAGGCATTTGTATATCATGAGGAGTGGGCTGGGGTCCTGGGGGTGGAGCAGTAGTGTTAGGCTGAGCCTGCTCAGGACCCTTTCCTCTGTTTCTTGGAATGATGTTCATCATTGCAGAAGGCAATGGAACATCTACATCAAAAAATTTGCACTTGGCTTTAAAAGCCTTTTAATAGAAGATAGTGAGTGCCTATGGGAAACACGTATCCTCTTATGTATATTAAAATTTGTGTAAGTTTTTGCAATTATCTCTGCCAAAAATCGAGGATACATCAAAAATTTCCCATTCTTTAGGGAATGATGCCTTAACATCCCCTGGAAAATCATATTTGAAAAATTGAACTGTTGGCCTGTTGAAAAGCACACCAAGCCAGTGGCAATGTTTGATGAAAATTCGGACCAACCAGTTCTTTTAGGGCTAATACACTGCTGAATAATGTGCACAAGATATTTCCATTTAGGAGAAAAATGTGCTTTAAAGAAAGTAAAAGAATCAGCAGGACCCCTATATCCAATATTATAAAGACCAGTATGTAACTCGTTAAGGGATAGGTCTGTTATACCTGAGGCATCTTGAAGATGCAGATGTTGGCGAATGGATTCCTCAGTCACTGTGATGGTAGTGCCATCGATTTTGGATGTCATAGAAGAGACTCCATTGATGGTTTGTACAGAAGCACGGTTCCAGAACTGCTAAATATGAGAGAGTAGGGTAGGCAGTTGTGTTCTTTAACGAACTCCATTGAAGATCAATTGGAGATTTTAGGGTTTGAGAGATGTGCGTGGAAATTGTTTCAGAGAATCAAGAAGGGTTCAGGAAGATATTTTGCAACTGGTAGTTACAATAGAAAGAAACTGGAACCTTTAAAGGTTTTAAAAATATCTAAACCCGCGCACACACTTATGGAAATGACCATATTACCCTGCACACTTTGACAGATCAAGTGAAACAACTAACAGTCCGAGAAAATGAACTAGCAGCTTGAGAAAATACTCAAGCTGTTAGTTGGAAATTAAGCAACTATTAATGAAACAGTGACTCCCCCTTAAATAAGCATATGAATTAGATAATAATGAAAATAAATTAATCCATGTTTACCATACCAATATTTGATACCAGGAAAGTGAACCTTCCCACATCAAAAGGTTTTGTAAATAGATCAGCTAACTGATCGTCAGTATGAATTTTGGTAACTTGGATCAATTTCTTCTCATTACAATCCCTTATAAAGTGAAATCTGATGTCTATATGCTTGGTTTTTTGGAATTTCACTGGATTTTGCACAATACTGATTGCACTTGAATTATCAATATAAATAGGAGTGGATAGAAAGTTCATACCATAGTCTCTCAGTTGATTTTGAATCCACATTACCTGGGAGCAACAGCTTGCAGCTGCTACATATTCTGCTTCAGTGGATGAGGTGGAAACAATTGTTTGCTTTTTGCATTGCCAAGAGACCAGTCTTGCTCCTAAGTATTGACATCCACCAGTTGTGGATTTTCTGTCAATGTTGCATCCTCCATAGTCACTGTCAGAGTAGGCTGTTAGTTCAAGAGGAGAGTCTTTAGGATACCAGAGGCCTAAATGTGGTTGGCCTTTGAGATATCTAAAGATTCTCTTAACATCAACCAAATGAGAATCCTTTGAAGAGCATTGAAACCTAGCACACACACAGACAACAAACATAATATCAGGTCTAGAAGATGTTAGATACATAAGAGATCCTATAAGAGATCTGTATAAATGAATGTCCACATCTATGCCATCTTTGTCTGTATGGAGCTGCTTGTGAGGATCCATTGGAGTACTTGCAACTTTGGTGTCTTGATACCCAAACTTTTCCAGTATGTCTTTAACATACTTTGATTGACTTATGAAGAGACCAGTGGGCTTCTGCTTGACCTGCAATCCTAGAAAGAAAGTGAGTTCTCCCATTGAACTCATTTGAAACTTTTTGTGCATTAATGTCTCAAACTCTTTGCACAGACAATCATTTGTTGAGCCAAAGATGATGTCATCAACATAGATTTGTACAAGCAGAATCTCAGCTTTGATGGACTTTGTGAAAAGTGTTTTGTCCAGAGTGCCTCTCTTGAACTCATTCTATGGAAGGTATGATGACAGAGTGTCATACCATGCTCTGGGGGCTTGATGGAGTCCATAGAGAGCCTTGTCTAGCTTGTAGACTCTGTCTGGATACTTGTAGTCCTCAAAACCAGGAGGCTGACACACATAGACCTCCTCTTCAATTGTGCCATATAGAAAAGCAGACTTCACATCCATTTGATACACTTTAAAACCTTTGAAGCTTGCATAAGCCAAAAACAGTCTGATGGCTTCAATTCTTGCCACTGGGGCAAATACATCATCATAATCTATGCCTTCCTCTTGAGTGTACCCTTGTGCTACTAGTCTTACTTTGTTCTTGATGACTATCCCTCTCTCATCCTTCTTGTTTCTGAACACCCATCTTGTACCAATGGCTCTCTTTCCTTTAGGAAGATCAACAAGTGTCCATACATTCTGAATCTTGAATTGTAGCAGCTCCTCTTGCATTGCTTCAATCCAGGATGAATCTTTCAAAGCTTCTGATGCCTTTTTAGGTTCTAGCTGAGACATGAAACATGCATGTTCAAAAGCAGCTAGACTGAATTCAGGAACTGCTTGTTCAGCAGCAGCAGTTTCATTGTGAACCATTTTCCTTGTTTGTACAGGTGTACGTGGATCACCCAGTATTTGATTGAGAGGATGATACTTGTGAACTCTGAGTGTAGGCTCTCTTTCTGTCTGAAAAGAAGATCCAAGGTTTGTATCATCTCCATCAGGATCAGTGGATGGTTCAGCTTCTAGAACAGCTTGACTTGAATCTGGGACTGTTTCCCTTTGTGTTGGAGCTGTTCTCTCAGGACTTGGAAGTGGCACTTCAGTGTCTGGATTTGTATCATGTTGAGCATTCAAAACCCCTGGAGGGTCACATGACAGAAGTGGTATAGTTGTATACTCATCCCAATTGTTTGAATCTGCAGCAGTTTGAAACTTTGTGCCAACAGCTTGAGAATTTGTATTGACAGCATGAGAATTTGTGTTGACAGCTTGAGAATTTGTGTTGACAGCTTCAATTCTGTTTGCAGCAGCTTCTGCAGTATACTCAACAAAGCTCAGAGAATTAGTTAGTGAATCTAAATCAAACAACCAATCAGGACCAGTGCCTTTGACATTTGCAGTATTTTCATTAAATTCAACATTGGCACTTTCTTCAATGGTTTTAGATACACTGTTATACACTCTATAGGGTTTGCTTTGATTAGAGTATCCTACAAAGAAACCTTCTTCAGCCTTACTTTCAAACTTTCCTAAGTGAGTCTTAGTGTGAAGAATGGTGCATGGACAGCCAAATGACTTGAAAAAGGCTATTAAGGGTATTCTATTATGGAATAACTCATATGGAGTTTTCCCTTGTGATTGAACAATCTGAACCCTATTTAGAACATAACAGGCTGTGTTGACTGCTTCTGCCCAAAAGGTCATTGGCAATTTTGAATCAGCTAACATGGTTCTAGCAGCCTCAATCAATGTTCTGTTCTTTCTCTCAGCTACACCATTCTGCTGTGGTGTTCTTGGTGCACTATATTGCCTAGAAATACCTTTGGACTCACAAAAACTGTATTGTCTGATCTTATCACCTTAACTTTTGAGTTGGATTGGTTTTCTATCTTAAGAATAAATGACTTAACTAGCTCAGCAGTTTCATCTTTAGACCTATGAAAGTAAACTCAAGTAAATCTGGTGAAATCATCAACAATAACTAAAAAGTAGGCTCTTTTATTCAAACTCAAAACAGATGTTGGACCAAATAGATCCATATGAATCAGCTGAAGAGCAGATGAGATTGAATTTACTTCTTTGGCCTTATGAGAAGTTTTGTGTTGCTTGCCTTTAAGACATGCTACACAATGATCATCACATATGAACTCCTTTTGTGGTAAACCTCTTACCAGATTCTTTTTGACTAAAACATTCAGGGACTTGAAGTTCATGTGACACATCCTTCTATGCCAAAGAGCAGACTCATTGGATGATGCTTTGGATATCAAACAGCTTAAAGTATTTGATTTGGATAAAAGATCTGTGTCCAAACAGTAGACATTGTCCTTTCTTGGTGTTCTTAGTAAAACAAGATTTTCAGGAATTTTGAAATCTTTTGAAAGGACAATGCACTCAGAATCTGTAAACAAAACAATGTTTTGTTTGTCACAGATTTGAGAGACACTCAATAAATTATACTTAAGATGTTCAACATACAAAACATCATTGAAAATCATGTTGCCTGCATTAACAGTACCTTTACCTGTAACCTTACCTCCTTTGGAGTTGCCTCCAAATGCAACAAATCCTCCATCAAAGCCTTTGAAATTTGACAAGCACTCAGAATTGCCTGTCATGTGCCTAGAGCATCCACTGTCCAAATGCCATCTTGTTCTATGTGGTGACCTGTGGGTGCCCTGCACAAATAAAAGCTTAGTTAGTAGTGGAGTAAACCCAAACCAAGTTGGTTTTGGGTTGTCCTAGTGCATTAACATAACTAAATACTGTCTTGGATTTCTTATACTTAGTAAGATCCACTGATGGAGTTTGTGGAGAGTACTTAGTTAGCACATGAGGTATCCAGGTATTTTGTCCATCCTTTTCAGTAACAGTCTCAGATGATCCATTACCAGTCCCAATTTTGAACCTACCAGTCTGAATTGAGTCTGTAGTGCTAACAGCTTGAGAATTTACACTAGCAGTCTCAACTTTATACTTGGCAGTTTCAACATTTTTATCAACAGGTTCACCTGAGTTTGTACCTTTGACACACCATATTTGTTTAAAAGTTACCTTTGGTTTAGCTAAAACTTGTTTTTGGTGTGTGGACTGTTTTTTATTAACTTTTGTGAACCTGTGATCTACTGTTTTCTTTGGAACTGATGCAGTAGGAGGTTTGGCCTTTGGATTTTTTGAATTTTGAGAGTTTTTCTTTGGATGTTTCACAGTCTGTTTTGCAACAGATGGTTTATAAAAACAATCTCTGGCCAAGTGATTCTTTCTCCCACAATGAAAACATTTTTTGACTGTTTGAATTGGAGAACCAGTTTTATTTGACAGTTTCTGGTTCTTGTTCCTCTGATTTCCCCTTACCTGCTGTTGTTTGGGAAACTTTTGGACACCATGCTTTTGGCATGTGTAGACTGGAACATTTTTACCCTTTCTATTATTCTTTGAAGAAGATGCAGTGTTACAGTTAGAAGGTACAGAAACCTGTGGAGCAGCATTGCACACACTCATCTAATCCTTTCCTTTCTTACTGGGGGCTTGGATTTCTATAGGTGCACTCATTGTTTTGTTCTCTTTCTCAACTGTTGTGCACTCACAGTCTCTATTTTGAATATGATCTTCTTTAGATTCAGGACTGTTATCAAGGATAGGATCTATAGTAGTCATAGACTCATCTAATGGTTCATTGACAAGCCTATCAGCAACCTCACTCATTGGATGAATGTATTTGTTGTTGTATGGAGGTGGAGTAGCCCTGTAACCTATGCCTTCTTTGGGATTAACCTGAGATTTTAACCTATCTTTAAATTGGACTTCCATTAGGTGTTCCAGCTTTTAATTAGCCAATTTGAAGTTACCTAGATCTATATTGATAGATTCTAGTTTCTTATTAGCCTCTAACACCTTTTGTTCAGTCTCTTCTACCTTTTTATTTAGGGATTCTATTTTCTTATTTAGCTCCTTTTTCTCCCACTCATGATATGTTCTATCATGTCCCATTTGAATCTCATTATCCTTATAGTCATTTATCTGTTTTTCAAGATATTCTATGGCTTGCATGTATTCATATCTCCTCTCTTCCATCTTAGCTAGAGTTTTGCACATGCTCTCATTATGATCTCTGTACTTTTTAACCATATTTTTGCATGTTTGAGAGCAGAGTTTAGAATTTACCTCAGATGGTAGTTCAGTGGAGGAGACATTTGATGTTTCTGCCATTAGAGCTTGATTTTGAAACTCTTCCTCTGTCTGATCACTCAAGTCAAACACATTGTCTTCTTGAGAGACAAGTGCTTGTGATGATGAAGGCTGATTAGTCTGCTGAGGCCTTGATGATTGTTGACTTTGAGATCTGCATTCTCTAGCAAAGTGGCCAAGCTTATGACATTTATAACACTCAACTTTTGACTTATCAAAAGCTGGTTTGCCTTCTGTTCTGGCTTGAAAGTTTGTCCTGCCAGTTCTTTTAAGAAACCTTTTGGCCCTCATGGTCAGCATTGCATGTTACCACTTCAAATCCATCTCTTCAAGATCGTCTGGATGAATCTGTTCTAGATCTTCAGCATTTAGAGCAAACAATCCATCATTGGCAACAAAAGCCTCATAGTGAGCTTCAGTAGAGTTACCATCACCACCTGAAAAGGAATCACTGCAATTAGATTTTTCAGATGTCAGAAGAGCAGTATTTTGATTATAAGAAAGAGATTTCTTTTTAGTATCAATCTCAGTCTCAAACACTCTCAGACTGTTATACAGATCATCCAGTTCTATTTCATCAAGAGTGTCTTTTGTTCTCCATTGGGCAGCATAAACTGTCCATTCTTCTCCAAGAGATCTGAGAAACTTTCTGTTGACCTCATCTTGATCCAGGCTGACTTTTGCACTTTCCAGTTCACTTATCAGTTTGTTGAACCTGTCAAAGATTTGAGTAAGGTTTTCATTCTTGCCACCAGAAAAGTTCTCATACTGCTGTTTCAAAAGATCCTTTTGATTTCTCTTGGTACTGGCATTACCAGCAAATCTTTTCTCTAAAGCATTCCAAAGAGAATGAGCAGTATAAAACTTTTTGAACTGATGTTGATAAGCATTAGGAATGGCTATTTGTAGAAGTGTAAGAGCTTTCACTTCATTCATTCTAGCCTTTCTTTCAAGTTCAGTTTTTGGAGGAGTTTTGACTGGTTTTCCCTCATCATCAAGTTCTGGATCAACTACAGGAGGAAACTGAACAGCTTCCCATATGGCATAATCAATGAATTGAATATGCTGTTGAATCCTGAGTTTCCACATCTCAAACTCAGTGGGCTTGAGCATAGGCACTTTTAGTCCTTGCCCAGATCCACTGCTACTATTATCAAATTCCATTGCAAAAGATTAAACATTTAAAAGAAAGCTTTCGACTTTGAAAAACAAAGAACAACCTGAATCTGATACCACTTGTCAGGATCTGAACTTAAATAACCAAGACTAACTGATTTGAATTTATCAGAGTATAAATCAATAATCTTGCTTTGAATCAAAGTCTAATTAAGAAGTTTGCAGAATAACACTCAATTATTTTAACAAAAGCTTTCAGAGTCAAATAACAAATAAACACAAGTAATAATCAAAACTGCTTGTATTGCTGACTTCAATGGTTACAATCACCTCTAATCTGTTTGATTAGACGAAGAACACAAATTGTTTTTTAGGGTTTTACAACCTTAGAGGCTTATGTAAACTTAAACAAAAAGCAATTACAATTTTGAATACGCAGAAACTTCCTATATAATTGAAAGACCTATTCTATGTATTTATAATGCTTCTTGATTTGTTTCCTTGAAGGACTCTAACTTCTCTTATAGTAGATATGCTGGAATCTTTATGAAGATATTGTTTCCTGAATATCAGCACTTTCTGTTTATGAAACCGTTGAGCAGCTTGAAACACTTAACAGCTTGAGCAGGGCAGCTTGAGTGAGATGCTCTGGCAGATGATTTTGTCTCTTTTGTCTGGAGCATTAACTTGGCTGCAACCCCTCTATTAGATTAAAAAAAAAGCATGAACTTTTGTACTAGCAGCTCGAGATTCTTCAACTAACAGCATGAATTTTGTATTTACACAGAAATTCTACTAACAGTCTGAGAAGTCTAACTAACAGTTTGAACTACTTAGAATATTTCCCAACAGACAATTAAACACTAAGCAATGATATTATGTTTTTTGGATGTGTTGTATTAATATTTGTGATGTTTGTTTGATGAAGTATGTTTACTATAAAACATCAAAAACTGTTATTATATATGTTTTACAAGTTTTTTCAGTTTTTTTACTTAGCTTTTTTTGGTGAAGTTTTTATTGTACAGTATGTGTTATTTAGTTTAGAAATTTCTAACTTGAAATACATTTAGAATTGTCACAAATATAGCTCAAAGTGTGTAAAGAGAGTCCCCTTTAGCAATATTTCATGTTGAAATGAACATTAAGTAAAATCTGATGCATACTTCTATTGCATATTCAAAATTAAATAATTACCTCATTGCCATAGAAGTTTGAATGTTAACTTTCTTTTTAAAAATTTGACCATTGAACCCTACATTGTCAATTAAGAGTTTAAGACTTCATAAAACACTTGAACTCACAAAACAATTATCAATTAATTAATAGACCAAACATTTAGATACAAGTAAATAATTAACAAAGCAAAAACCGATTGACTAAGAAAAACACTTAAATTCTTAAACACACAAAGATAGGATAACAACATGAATTCTCGACACAGATACTTTTATCACCACGAAGCCTTTTCCCAAATACGTATAAATCACAAATACATACATAACATCTGTAATATAAATAAAAAAGATATCATATAAATCACAAAGATAATCATGCTCCCATTTTATGTAAATTACAAACATTCAAATTAGAAAATTTCATATAACCATCAACAAAATTACATTTATATAAGCCATCAAGAAATCATATATGTTTCATATAAACCATACAATCGAGACAATGACAGAATTGTATCCTTAAACCAAAGCATCAAATATACCAATCCAAAACAAGCATGATTTACATCCTAAGAATGCAACTGGATGCCTATTGGACATGGGATCTACATAGTTGATATTGGATATAAATCCCAGGTCATCGTCAGTTTTCATTGGAATCTTGTACTGTGCATTTGAATAATAAAATCTATTTCATACAATTAAACATAACATAATAGTTTCAAAAGATAACTTCAAACATAGGTATAATTAAAATCATAAATTCATATGTGTAAGAAAATTGTGTAATAATAATTGTATAAAGAGGATTAAACAAAAACTTATTAAAATAATGACGTTATATAAAAGATAACACAAAGATAATGGTGTGTTATGAAAAATTTAAAATAAAAAAAAACAAGCCATGTTTCAAATTTTCATTCGATAGCCCATATAATAAACGCGTGTCTCTCTCTCTCTCTCTCTCTCTCTCTCTCTCTCTCTCTCTCTATATATATATATATATATATATATATATATATATATATATATATATATATATATATAATATTTTAATTTCTTAATATCTAAAAAAAGTAAGAAAGTTAGTAAATATATAAAGAAACAAAAAATTTAATTGATAATGGATCATTTCTAAAAAAATAGTGGTTTGAGGGACTATTAATACAATTTTAAAACTTAAAAGACCACCTTTCTTGTCATTCAAAAAACAGTTCACCGAGCAAAAAATAGTAGTCGACGCCGCCTCTTTGCACGGGTATACTACTAGTATATTTTAATAAATACATATGATTTTTAATGGTCTCCTCATCCCTTGTGTCAATCTTTAATTCATCATTTGTATTATATATTTTAAAAGTAAAAATAAATAAATACATACGATTTTTAAAAAACATAAAAAAGTAAAAATAAAATACATAATAATAATACAATAAAATATATATTAATTATAATAATACACCTTATTCAAGTAAGTGTGTGTATATGTTATTTTAATTAAAATTTTCTTAATAAGAAATAAATAAAAGAACAATGTATCTTTATTTTGATATGACTTTATAAACATTTATTTCATTAATTAATCGTTTATATATTTTAAAATTTAAAAAAAATTAAATATATACAATTTTTAAAAAACATAAAAGATGTAAAAAATAAAATACATAATAATAATAATAATACAATAAAATGCATATTAAAAATAATAATACAACTTATTCAAGTAAGTGTGTGTATGTGTATAAGTAATTTTATTTAAAATTTTCTTAATATATAATAAATAAAAGAACAACATATCTTTATTTTGATATAATTTTATAAATATTTAATTCCTTAATTAATCATTTTGTATTATATATTTGAGTAAATTACACAAATGGTCCCTGTGGTTTTAGGTATATTACGGTTTTCGTCCCTCGCTCATTTTAAGTACATTAATAGTCCCAAAATTTTGAAACTTATTCTGATTTAGTCCCTATAGCAAACAGACGTTTAAATAGGAACGTTAAGTCAGAAAAAGTAAGGTCTTTGTTGTCATTTTACATCCCTAACCCGTCTCTCTCATCTGCTGACCATATATTATCGTTGATTGACTTCACCTTCTTCACTTGGAGCCGCAAAAGTTAACGACTCAAAAAGAAAGCTTTCATTCGATCATGGTGATTTGTCAATATGTGGGAGAGTTGTTGTAATCAGAATATCTTGGACATCAAGAAATCCAGGTCGTTGTTTTTATGGGTGCCCTGATACGGTAAATTGCTAAATTTTGTAACATTCAACTCTGTGATGATGTTAATGTCACTTAAATCGTTTAACACAGTGTTCCAACTATGCCTTCATTGGATGGGTGGATCCCCCCATGTGTCCTCGCTCTGTTGAAGTCATTCCAGGCTTATTAAGATCCAAGAACGCTATAGAAATGATGTAGATAGAAGTAGAGATGCATCGTCAAAGGATGAAGAAGTGGTTGATTCTGACTTGGATTGTGTTTGTGGTTTATGTGTACATGTTCTAACCTGATGACCTTAGAAATGTGTAAAGGTCAAATGTTATTTTTGGGGAAGTTGTCGAAAACCAATGTTTAGGTAAGAATGTAAGATGTTTTATAGTATCTTGTTGAAGGGGTTGTATGAAACAATGTATGTAGTTCAATGGTGAAGGGGTTTTATGTATGTTTCTTGTTTGTAATCATTCAAACTCAATCTTACATACAAGATATGTTGGCTAATGATAACATTAAGTGTCAAATTGTTTCAACAAATATGCATTTCATTTGCATTACAACATCATATAAACAGATGATAAAGCAGTTGTCACATTTCATTGATAAAACATATAGCCATTTATTAAACATCAAGCAAAATAGTTTTGCAACACATAGCCATGGCAACACCATGTTTTAAAGTAGCAATACAGGTAGTCATGAAAGGCATTACAAATTTAAATAAGGAATAATAGTACTCATGAACCAAAGCAAACATAAAGTTCAAGTAGCAGCTTCTTTTCCTTTCCCTTGTGCAGTCGTCTTTCTCCCCTTTTCCTGTGTTCCTTGAGATACATATTCCTGGTTTCCTTGACCTTTGCATGTCCTTGAGTTATGCCTTGTCTGACTTGAATCTCCTAGAGAGTTTCCCACCACTTGCCATGTCTGCAGCCTTCCCTTGACTCTCAACTTCTTCAGGAGTCTTCCTCTATTCTTCTTTGGCCTTCAAACAGATTTATGATGTAATGGTGGATCCAGTGTGGTTGGACACCTAGAGTTGGGCCACATGTTGCTGCCTTTAATAGGATCAATCTTAAAAGAGTAAACCGTTTTCCATGTTTCAAGCCAATATACCTTGTGAACCCAATTTTCAGGTAAACCAACTTGCTGCCCGTTGGCTGCCATATTCCAAATGACAGCCAAAGCATGTTTACAAGGCAAACTAGTTAACTCTCATCTCCTACAACTACATTCCCTATCTTTTATATCAACAACATATTGATCATTCAAGGTTCACTAACCTGATACTTATCCCTCCATTCCACGACACGTTGTAGTCTTTAGCCTGTTTTTTAATTGCATCAAATAAGTTGGTGGAATTTGGTGTCAGTGACCCATTAGCTTTTTCTATCAACTAAGTACATTGACTACCCTTTTCATCAAATACTCTCTTACATATTATAATGAAGTGATAATTGATTTGTCCCTACCTTCAGCTAATTTACTATTAAAAACCTCACACAAGTTGTTCAATAGTATATCAGAATGAGCCCTCCTGCATATATCAAAATAAGTGCAATTATTAACACCACAAACTTATCAATTAATTTGGATAACAGGGCAAACATTAAAACATGGTTTTTACATCTTGGCCAACATAAAACATGGTTTTTACATCTTGGAAACAGATCCTTGTTCCTTTCCTAAAGTCTTCAAAAGTCTCCTCCTTTTCTTCTCCAATGGAGTCTCATTATCAACTGATGCACTCTCAAAAGATTCGTTATTCAAAACTTCAATCTCTTCATTATCCCATTTTCTACCTACATGAAATTCATTGTGGGAGGTTCCACACTCAACATCTTGGTCTACATTTGCAAAGAAGTCCCTCATATCTACCTTTACGTCATCAACAACATTATCTGCATCAACTATGAAATCACTGTCATTATCTTTGTAAGACCAAATTTCTCAAAGGTCTTAAGACTAGGCCCTAGTGGCAATGCAATATCACTCAGGAAACTAAGATAATAATTAACAATGCGGAATTAAAGTTAATTACAAACAAAGACAAATTTTAAGTAACAGGGTACAGACTTCTAGACTATTACATCAAAGCACAGAATATAAACTAGCCTTGTATCCCAGAATTCTATTATCAGTCAAGTACCAAGGTGTTGAAACAGGTTCTAAGCCACTTCAAGCTCTGTCACAGTCCTAACCTATGAACTAGGTCCAGCCAATCCTTTCTCTTTACCTGAAAAATAATGCAACAAAACGGGGTAAGCTTAATTACTTAGTGAGAATGTAGAATTTCACATTTAACATGCAATTAAGAACGCGGGCTCAAAAGCTCATGCACTCGATGCACAGCTCAACTCTATTGCTCATTCACTACACTAGGCTCATGCACAGCTCAAATCTCGAAGGGAGATTGGCCAATATAAATTTGCTCAGCTCCCAGTTATAAAATTCTTGTCGCTTTTGGGACTTTTAGACAAATTCATAGAGAAGCTCTGTATAATGATAACACCATACACACACATCAATATGTGGGGATACTAGCTACCAGTAATAATTATTGTATGGGTATCTGTAACAACCCAACTTTTAGCCCAACTAAATATCTGATCATCGAACCAATAATGTAATATTATTACATTATTTTGAATTATAATTTAATTAAGTTTTCTATATTTAATTAAATTATATAAATATTTAAAGTTATGATTTAATAATTATTAAAGATAATTAAATAAGAGAGATATAAGATACGAAAGTAATAGTGGGTTAAGTAGCAAACGTAACTAGTTGAAGTATATAAACGGAAATTTAGTTTATAAAATCAGATTTGTCTCTCTATACTCTCTCTCTAGAATTTTCTCTCTCTACTCTCTCTCTAGAATTTTCTCTCTCTACTCTCTCTCTCTACATCTCTCTAAGATTTCTTCTAAACCGACCGTCGGATTATAGAGATTTATATGTTATCGGGAAGATCTTGAAGAATACTACAAGAATATAGCGTTGCATGTAGGATACCGTACGAATTGGAGGTAAGAATTTACGTTTTAAGCTTTTATATTTTCCGGTTTTGAAGATATAAATTCGAAATTAGTATTTTCATGAAATTAAAACTAGTTTTAGCTAGAAATGGATAGATAATGTTTAATATAATTGAATCTAGGCTTAATATTTAGTATATATATGATTTTAGGCTTGAAAATATAAGATTTAAAGCTGTGGATGATGAACAAATTCGAGAAACCAAGAACAAACTCGAATTACATGAAACAAACTCGAATTTAGCCATAAAATCGAAGAAGGATTCGAATTTATCCTTAAGTTCGAAATAGCCTTCGAGTTTAATAGGAAATTCGACTTTAACCTCCCTAATTCGAATTTGATACCTTGAATTAGTCCATAGGCTTCGAATTTAACATATAGTAGTCAAAATTGAGTAAAGTCGAGGCATGCATTCGGGTTTACACAATAAATTCGAAAGGTCATTAAATTCAAGAATAGGCTTTGAATTTGATGTTTGACCATGAATTGAATTTTTAGCCAACACATTCGAATTAAGCCTGGGTATTTGCACTTAGTCATAAACCTTTGAATTAATGTAAGTTTGACTTTTTCAAAATAAAACCATGTAATTCGAATTTAACATGTAAGCTTAGAATTTAAGCATTTAAATCAAATTATGTTTTCAAAATTATTATTATGCTTTGAAATTAGTATGTAAACTCGAAACCCACTCCTTAAATTGAATATCTTGAATAAATTACATGAACAACACATAAAATAATTAGCTTAATGATTATATATATATATATATATATATATATATATATATATATATATATATATATATACACATTGATCTTCAGAGAATATAAATATCAAAGAATGAGATTGATGATCAGGTGATCAAATTATGAGATATTGAGATTAAAAGACCAACGAACGAACCTTGAGCCTATTAATAGAATGAACACTGAATATATATTATTCAAGATGATATAAGAGCTAATAAATATCAGAAATGATATTAATAACAGATTGAGCAACGAGCAAAATGGCGAGCATCTAAAAGTCTGATATAAGTCAGATAGTGGTTCTAATCCACTACAGATTGTGAGCAACAGAGCCAGAGCCAGAAAGTAAAAGAGCACAAATAACCAGTAACTGTGAGTTGTAGATTTCACTTTAACTGCATATTATGTGAATTGAGACTTTTGTTGCATGATCCTGATTTTATTGACATTCTGATCTTGAGCTTATTGATTTATATTATCATAGTATATTTACTATGATTTGTTGAGCTGAGCATTTATTCTACCAGAATCTATTTCATTGATGAGTCATTTGATTGTTAAGCTTAACTCCATCACTATTACTCAGTGTTGGGTTAATGTTAGGCTTATGATGTGCTGATTTACGTGATGAAAGCACAGAGGGTAGCTAGAGCTGAGCATTCCGATGATATCCATATAGAGCTTTTTACTGGTAGCTAGCCCAGTACGTGGCTGATCCCCACTAATGATGCGTGTGTATGGATTTATCATCATCCGAGCATTCCTTATGAATTTGTCTAAAAGTCTCAAGAGCAACAACAGTTTTATAACTGGGAGCTGAGCAAAGTCTCGCATCAAAAGAGCATTAATTGGCCAATGTCCCTTCGAGATTGAGCTGTGCATGAGCCTAGTGCAGTGCATATAGAGCTGAGCCGTGCATGAGCCGAGTGCAGTGCATGTGCTTCCGCGTTCATAATTGCATATTAAATGTGAAATTCTACATTCTCACTAAGCAAATAAGCTTACCCTGTTGTTGCATTATTTTTCAGGTAAAGGCAAAGGATTGGCTGGACCTAGTTCTTAGGTCGGGACTTGAAAGAGCTTGAAGTACATTAGAACCTGTTTCAAAACCTTGGTACTTAGCTGATGATTGAGCTTTGGGGTTTGGGCTAGTTTACATTTGTGCTTTGATGAAATAGTCTAGAAGTCTGCCCCTATTACTTAAAAATTATCTCTGATTGTAATTAACTTTTATTCCGCAACTGTTAATTTTATCTTAGTTTCCTGATTGATATTGCATTGCTACTGGGCCTTGACTTGAGACCTTTGAGAAATCTTGGGTCTCACAGTATCATCAGAATGCTCAGCTCTAGCTACCCTCTGTGCGTTCATCATGTAACTCCAGCACATGATAAGCCTAACAATAAACCAACACTGAGCAATAGTGTTGGTGTTAAGCGTAACAATTAAATGATTTGTCAAAGAATAGAAGCTAGAAGAAGAAATGATCGGCTCAACAAATCATAGTAAACATGCTATGACAAATATAACAATATGCTCCATAAGATTTGAATGCCAATAAAGTCAAGATGATGTAACAAAAGTCTCAATTCACTTAATTTGCAGTTAAACTAAAATCTACAACTCACGGTTACTGGTTAATGTGCTTTCTGGCTCTAGCTCTATTGCTCTATCTCTATTGCTAACAATCTGTAGTGGGTTAGAACCACTATCTGATTTATATCAGACTTATAGACAGCTTGCCACTTTGCTACAGCCTTCACTGATGCTCTTTAATATGTCTTTTAGCCTCTTGTGTTACTCAATCTGTTATTCATATCATATCTGATATTTATTATTCTTTATATCATCTGAATAGCGTATTCAGTGTTCCGTTGTTGCTCTTTAATCTCAAAGTCTCAATTTTCTATAATATTGAGATGAACATGGCCAACAATTTTCTTAGAACGTTCCATTTAAGGTTTCAATGGTTATACTTTTTATGTCATTTATGATGCATTCGTCTTAGTCTTAAACACGTAAATGAATGATGTGTGGTTATGTCTTGTCAATAATTTAATATCAACTTATAAACTCTTTAATGGCTTTTTGGGTGTTTCTTAGAATCATGCATTCATTAATGATCATGCAAGCATGCATATGTGTCATATTAATTCAAGCGGGTTGTAAGGATGTATACATCATTACCCCATGGCTTACTTTAGTTCATGCTTTATTACCTTAGCTTATACATGCTTGTTGTTATGTGTTAATGACATGCTTATTCCCTATCTTTACCTCTTTAAGTCATGTTATTTAAGGCTTTATGAACAATGCCAATAGGCTAAAAATTAAGGCTAAGGAATCAAGTCATTTTCCTTTACGGTTGGCTGCTATGGCAGTCCACTTTTGTGGCTTATAACAGCCATAATAGTTACTAATGTTACACCATGAAGGGCCTAAATGTCTTGGACAAATGCCAAGATAAATAAGGAAAAGGCCAAGAGTACTAGGCAAAGGCTTAAGGACATAAGACATGGACTACGGCCACGTGCCACGTCATTTTAAAGCTTTTTATTGCTTTTGTCCAGGCCCATCTTTCTTGTCTATTAACAACTGCAACACATGTCAATAACATGCTATTAATGAGCCTAGATGTCTTGGCCAGAGACCAAAAGACATAGGCTAGGAAACGAGGGGCTTTTGGCCAAGGCCAAGCCACAATTATAGGCTTAATGTGACGTTTTTGCTACTGTCCAAAATATCACAGCACACACTTCATCATTTTATGCCAAGTATAAACAAATATTTGGATTGTTTTAAGAACTAAATGTTAGATTTATTATTTCGATCCTACGAGTTGTTTTGTAATATTTATTGTCTTTGTAATTTGTCTTGTATTTAATTTCTATGTAATTTATGTTTATGTAATAGTCTAGGGGCCAAATGTGCCAATGTGTGAAAGTTAATTTATGGAGCCTAGAAAAGGCTCCTAGGGTTACTTTTGGTCATACAGTTGACATTTGAATATTATAACCAGCCGCCACTGTTCACTTTGCTCTCAATATTCATATTATCTCTTCTTCATCATATTACATTTATTGAGCTTGTTTCTTCATGTGTATGATAAGAAAATCATTAAGGTGCTGAAAATATACGGGAATACATCATTACAATTGGTATCAGAGCACAGAGGGGTGGATTTAAACTGACTTATACGGATTCTGTTGGGTTTTCTTGAGTGTTCTTCGTGTTCTTCCATTCCAACCGGTTAGATCTTCCTTTTCCTTTGTTTTTTCGTGTTTCTTGTGTTATAATGGTCATATAAACATCACATTACTATTCTCTACTGATTTTAAGCTCATTTAGTTCCATATATTTGTTAAAATCATCAAGAATCGGCCATTATAAGTTTGAAAATATGGGTTTTTAAAGTGGTTTTTTAATGTGTTCATGCTGTTTTTAAGTGTTTTTTAGGTTATTTTAAATCACCAAAAGTGTTTAAAATAGTTTATAAATCATTTAGAACTATTTTTAGGCTTTAAAACTGATAAAAATCGAATTCTGCTCATTCTTCCTTAGAAATCGTAAAAAACCTGCTGTATTTCGGATCACTACTGTAGCATTTCGGACCACCTAGGCACCAATTTCGGACCTCACATCATCCTAATTCGGACCCTATTTCGGACCATCCTTAGGTGCATTTCGCACCCCCCCCCCCTAAGCATATTTCGGACCCTACTTCGGTCCAATCCGAACTTCGGACCATCCGAAGTTCTGGTCAGGCTTTCCATTTTCACTGTTGGGACTTATACTTAAATTTTTACAATCTCGGACCTCACCCATTTCGGTCCATCCGAATTCGGTCCTTGCACTGTTCCAAATTCGGACAATCCCCAATTCGGGCCTTCCACTGTTCATCCGAATTCGGCCCCCTTAGGTCCATCCGATATTAGGTTCAACCGAACTTGGTCCCCAACCGTAGCACTGTTCATCCGAATTAGGACCCCTTCCGAACTTGAACATCATCCGAACCATTGCCATCCGAATTACTGTTCATTCATCCGAAATCAGTTCATCCGAAATCAACCCATCCGAAATCAACCCATCCGAAATCCATCCATCCGAAACCTACCCATCCGAATTCAACCAAACCTAATTCGGATCCTTCATCCGAAACACTGTTCATCCGAAGTCACACCATCCAAATTCAGAACTCTCTGTTTTCAGTCCAACCCATCCGTGTCCAGTTTCCACCTCTAAGATCTTCATATTCTTAATCAGCACCCATAATCATAATGTCTCGCGAAGCTCTAGTACTCGGATCTGAGAACAGACCACCAGTTCTCTATCCCGATGAGTACGAACAATGGAAATCCCGGTTCCTTAAGTTCGTTGGAATGCAACCTCTCGGGAACCTGATGCTTCAATCTATATCCGAAGGACCCGTCATCTACTATCGTGAAATAGCTGCCAGACCTGAGGCTGACCCCCCTGTCCAAGCCTCTAAAGTTGAAAGAGACCCGTCAAATGACGCCGAGAGAGACCGACAACACGCTGACAAGAGGGCAGAATATCTAATTTATCAAGCCCTCCCCACTGATATTCTGGTCGGTGTAGACAGTAAAATGTCTGCAAAAGAAATGTGGGACGAGCTGGAAGTCCAAATGCTGGGGGCAGATCTAGATGATCGTGCAAAAATTGAGGAGGCAAAGGCAAAGTTTACGGAATTCCGCGCCAAAGACGGGGAATCTCTACAAGCATCATTCACCAGGTTCTGTGCAGTCCTTAACGAGTTGAACAAACTACACATCAAGAAGGATAGGGATGATATCAACATCCAATTCTTTGCCGCCTTAGCCCCCGAGTGGCAGCTTGCATGTCGGGCAACAAAAAGAGTCCTGAACATTCCTGAGGTCTCCATTAATGTCGTCTTTAAGGAGCTTAAAAAGTATCAAGGGGATGTCGATCAACAGAAGCTGATGGCAAATCAATTGGCCTCTCTACTGCTATCAGCCAACACAGGGTTGAAACCGAATGATTCGCTAGCCTTGATCACCAACACGCAGATTCCGACACCATCTTTTGCTCCTGGTTCTTCATCGTCTCAGTACAGGTATGCTTCTCCTCCGCGTGAGGTCTATGATGAGGAGGAAGCCTCGATACAAGAACAGATAGCCTTGTGGACCAACCGTCTCCAACAGCGACGGTTCTCAAACAAGACTAACAACCAACTCCGTTATGACACCGGTCCACGGAGGTACTCAGATGATAGGAGGGATGACCGCCGCGATGACTATCGCAGGGATGACTACCGAAGGGATGACATGGATGATCGCCGATATGACGATCAAAGGGATGATCGTCGGGATGACCGCAGGGAAGAGAGACGAGAGCCCGAAAGAAGGGATAGGAGGCGTGATGATAGCCGTGAGCATCGCCGGGCCGATAAGAGGCCGGCAGAAAGAAGAGAGGACAGGCCAAGAGCAGAAGAGCCAAAGGCCGCAGATGAACGTCTCTGCTACAAATGTGGCAAACCGGGCCACTTTGCTAGGGAATGCAAGAACAATTTCGACAGAGACGTTGCGTACTACGAGAGAAAGCTTGAGGCAGCCAAAAAGAGAACGGATGCATTAGCCCTCGTCGCCCAGGAAGACTACTGGGATGCTGAAGATTCTAAAAGACGAGGATGACAAGGGCAAGAATTGCTACATGGTTGATCGTATGGGGTTGGAGACATGTGCTGATTTCACTGCTGATAATCCAGATCATGCTGCTGAGGGGGAGACACTGAAAAATCCACCAGCATGTCTGATGGCTACAACCAACGATCCCGAATGCTCCACATCCGGTTCTGAGTCCAATGAGGTATATTCCTATTACATTCCTGCACATGTAAATAAATTATTTGTAGATAATGAATGTACACTGCACACACAAATACTTGATCTACAAGATAGATTAAATGCTGAAACTGCAAGGTGTGTACAGGCTGAACATCAAGCTCATCTTCTGAAAGAATCATCTGATTTATATCATTCAAAGTGGTTAACTAATCATAATGTTATAAAATAGATGTTAATAGAAAAAGTAGATGTTCAGGATAGGAATATATACCTTGAATCTTGCATGGAAACGCTTTCAAAAGATAAACTCTCTTTAAAAGAGGAAATTTCTGTTCTTAGAAAACAATTAGATGCGGTAAATATGGAAAATATAGACAGTTTAGAAAAGTACAAAATGATTGAAGAAGAAAGGATAAGTTTGTACTCAAGAATAAAGACCCTTGATGATGCATTTTTGAAAAGGGGTCAAACAGAACAAACTATCCATTTAAATCAGCCCAAAGAAACTAGGTTTTACCATTCTAAACAAGGAATTGGTTTTAGAAATCCTAAATATTTGGAAAAAGCACAAAATGTTTTACCTGTATTTTATGACATGAATTATATGGGAGCCGGTCTTAAATATTTCTTTTTTGAGTCATCAAAAGAAGTTTTAAACCAAGAAAATGAGAAACGTGTTGCGCGTAAAGATAAAGAAATCTCTTTTCAATATGAAGAACTTAACGAGAGTTATTCTTCTAGAGTACCCACTTTAGAGGAAGATCTCTCGTCAACTTATTCAGAAGCTGAATTGAAAACTGAAACTGTAAAATCAACTCCTCAACTTTATATTCCTGCAAAAGTTCTTCAACAACAAATCATTGTTTTAGAAAAGGAATTGAAGTCGTCTCAAGAGAAAGCACTTGATCTTCAAGATGCTCTTCTTAAGAGAGAAGAAGAATTGGTAAATCAATCTTTTCAACAAACTGTGGAAGTCACTGTCTACAGAGAAAATTTTGAAATGGTTTCACAACAATTGAAAGATCTTACAAAAGAACAAACACTTTCTCATTCCATAAAAATTTCATGTGTGTCATCTGATAAAGGTAAGGCTAAAGCTGAATCTTCTTCTTTCATTGTCAAAGGTGAGTGCTCAAAAGTTTTCAAAAGTGAGGTTCCTCAAAAGACTCAGATTAAATCCAAGTCTTTTAAGAAACCCACTCACCACCAAAAAGAAAAGTCTGTCAAGTCTAAATCTTCCATGCTTACTGACTCTAATCGTTTTGTTCCTACAGATCATGTAAGGAGAGTCCCAAAAACCACCATGCAGGATTTTACAAGTTTTTTTGTGAAGAAGGCTTTAATGCCAAGTGAATTTGTTACTAGAGATAGGATGTCTATAATCTCTAAAGACAATTTATGTAACAATGTGTGTGACAATGTCTGTAATGTTGAACCGAATTCTACTATTCCGCTAAAATACTCTTTCAGTGATTTGTTTAATCTATGTCCAACTAAATATAGACGACAGGTTCCTGAAATGAATGCTTTTGTGCCTTATCCTGTTAAACGTATTCGGAAAAAGAAAACTAAAAATAGTGCATCATCGGCCTCAAACAAAGTTGAGAATTGTCCGTTGCCAAGGCCCAAAACCAAAGCAACGGTCAAAAAGGTCTCAAAAAGACAAAAACCAAAGGCAATTTCAGCGCCTAAGGTTCCAAAACCCAATAAATCCAATCTTCAATGGATTCCAAAGGGTTGTGCATTCGGACCACACACAAGTGCTAATTGGGATTCTAAAACTGTACACGTGCCATATAAATCTGGAAACCCTAACAAAAAGGGACCCATATTGAGGTGGGTACCCAAGGTTGTGTGATCTTAATGCAGATGGTTCTTGGTTACTTCTGATCAAGACCCGTGCTTCAAAGAAATGGCTTCTAGTTACCTTAGACTAGGACCCGTTCTTTTGCTTGTCGGTTGTGCTTAAACCGACACGTTTGGCTTCTGTGCACACAGCCCAGGACCCGGTCTTAACTCATCATGTTTTCTGAACATCTCGGTTCAGAACACGGTTTGATTGTGAATTAAAAATGGATGTGTTTGAATGCATATAGTTTTTCATTATATGAATTTATGTGTTTTTCACGCTAAGTCCATTTGGTATATGGACTCGGGCTGCTCCAAGCACATGACTGGAAGAAGAGAATTGTTGTCCAACGTTGTTGAACAGTATTGCGGAACTGTGAAATTCGGGAACAACCATCAGGCTCACATAAAAGGATACGGGGACTTAGTTCTAAATAATTTGGTCATCAAGGACGTTGACTATGTTGAGGGGTTATCTCATAATCTTTTTAGCATAGGACAGCTCTGCGACAAAGGACTAGAAGTAACGTTTAGGGCTAAGAACTGCAGTGTTAAGAGCGTGGATGGAAAAGAAATCTTAACTGGTTCCCGAAACTCTAACCTTTACACCATTGACGTAGCTAAGCTAATAGTGAAGGATAACATTTGCCTACTATCAAAAGCCTCGTCAAAAGACTCTTGGTTGTGGCATCGAAGATTATCCCATTTGAATTTTGATAATATCAACAAGCTGGCTGCGAAACAATTGGTCAAAGGACTTCCTGAATTGCGCTATGAAAAGGACCATCTGTGTGGAGCGTGTGAGAAAGGAAAAATGAAACGATCATCTCACAAACCAAAGCCCGAACCATCAACAAAAAGAGTATTGGAGTTACTTCATATGGATTTATGCGGACCGATGAGAACTCAAAGCATAAATGGAAAACGATATGTGTTGGTTATCATTGATGATTATTCTCGATACACCTGGGTCAGGTTCTTGCGTTCCAAGGACGAGACAGCTCAAGAAATCATTGATTTTATCAAGAGTGTCGAGACCCAACAGCAGTTGTCAGTGCAATCAATCAGATCAGATAACGGCACGGAGTTCAAGAACTCAGTAGTGGAGGGCTTCCTTCGATCCAAAGGTGTTCAGCATCAATACTCTGCAGCTCGAACACCTCAACAAAATGGGGTCGTGGAAAGGTGTAACCGTACGCTAGTGGAAGCCGCTTGTACAATGCTCACATACTCAAAGCTACCTCTGTTCTTGTGGGCTGAAGCCGTATCAACAGCATGCTATACACAAAATCGCTCCATCATCCATAAGCGCTTTAACAAAACTCCTTACCAACTCTTTTTGAATAAAGTACCATTTATCAAGTACTTACGTGTATTTGGTTGAGGTGCTATGTGCTGAATGACAAAGACAACCTCGGGAAATTTAACGAAAAGGCGGATGAAGCGATCTTCATTGGATACTCATCCAACTCGAAGGCATATCGTGCATTCAATACCCGAACCAGAACAGTCAATGAAAGTGTGCACGTCACATTTGATGAGTTGGCTGAACTGGCACCCGAAGTTGATCAATCAAGACCACGCATTACTCAAATGCCTGGAGACTCTTCAAATAACCCCATTTCTTTTTCTTCTTCTGATTTGGTTAATTTATTTGATCCTTTTTATGTTGAATTTTTCGGTCCTAACGCTAGTGTGTCTAATGTTGTCAATAATGTAGGTGATCCTTCCAGTTCAACTGTGTAGGTCCCGAGAGGTTCCCAAAGTATATAGCTTTAAGCTGTAGAGGGGGGGTGATACAGCTATTTAAAAACTACACACTATTTTCTCAATGTTTGTATGTATTATCAACAATTTGTTAATTACAAACAAGCTTGAATGCGGAATAGTTCAAGCTGAGATGACAGATACAACAGTATGTTCACTAGTCTAAGACAAACTCAAACTAGTATACAATGAATACACTCACTAAGAAGCACTCACTGGGTTTTCAAGACTTTAAGGGAACAGCTTATGTAAAACAGCTTAGACACACAGATACTGAATTACACAACAGACTTGCATGCATGAAAAGCACACTTGCACGTTCACTCTTGGTTTCAGCACTTAGCTTTCTTCACACTTCTTCTGACCTTAGAAGCTTCCTTTTATATTCACTCAGAGGATCTAAGAGAAACTTCTTCATTGGACGGAATGAAAAAGGAGAAGTCTTGTTTGAAAAGACAACATAACTTTTCTGCACTTTTCTGAAAAGCAGACTTGACTTCACATGTGCAGAACTTTTGTCTTTTCACTTTGTCTACTGTTGCATTGCCTTTAACCAAATAAGGAATGTCAACTTTGCGTCTTTCTTCCTTGTAAAGGCCTATTTTGATATAAGAAAAAAGTCTGTCACCCTTTTTCAAATAACCTTTTGTCTTCATGTAACAGAACAGCTTGGGCAGGCTGAGCAGTTCTGTTTTCCCTTTGTCTTCGACTTTGTAAAACTTTATCTTGTAGTCAAAAAAACAATACATTGATGACTTGGAAAACATATTCGTCATAAGTGTTTAGGGCCTGTTCACAAAGAACAGGTTCTGTTCACAAAGAACAGAACACTTAAATTAAAATTGCCCAAGCTGCTCAACAGTGTAGAGCAGCGTTGACAGTTTATGTCCAGCCTGTTCAGCAGACAGAGCAGCTGTGCACAAACTGTCTTAGTTGCAACACATGAAACATATGTACAGCTTTAGACTGATATTGCAAATCATTTTCAGGTTTCATAAGGCATATAACAGGCCTTAAATTCATCTCCTTCAAATGCATCACAGGTTGTGATTAAAATCTCATCCCCCTCAGATGTTAGAACAGGTTTGACTGAGGCCTTTTTGTGCCTAACAATCTCCCCCTATTTGCAATAACCAGTCTAAGCTGGTCTTATCAAAAATCACTATAATTTTTTATAGTACATTTGCTGAAATAAAATTACAACATTACAGTAAAGTAAAAGATCAGTTTATATTATACATGATCTTGATTTTCATACAACAACACATGTTTTTACAAGAGTACAACTAATGTACAAGTATTTTACAACAATGTAAAAGAGAATTACAACATATGTAACATAGAGACAACTAATGTACATGGACTGTTTTTGTTGGGAGCAGAAAACGGTAAGCCGCCAACTGAGGACAGCTTCCATTCTTACCTACCCAGATGGTAGATGGACTCATTACAATGGAGAAGGATCCTGAACCATCTTTCCAGTTCTCCCTTGTGTCCTCAAGTTCCTCAACTGTCACTTCTGATGATCATGAACTTGGGATCATTGAGCTCTCCTCTTCATAGAAGCCTCTGAGCTGATCCCAGATGCTGCTCTCCATTTTGCATGAGACTGCCTAAATGAAACTGCAAGTCTGAAGGCGGCAAGTTTCTCAGATCAACTTTGTACAGCTCTGAGGCTCTTTGGAAGCACTTCTTCTGAGTTAGGGGATCTACTACAAAAAATGCCCAAGCTCAGGGTCTTCAATCAATTTTGCCATCCTCAAACTCTTATTCCACTTGGCAGGCTATGATAAACTCCTTTCATTTCAATGGCAATAGTCGCCCTGTTCGATCAATGTAAGGATGTAGATCCATCTCGGTGTCCTTCTTTGTCTCCTGGGCCTTTATTTTTGGATTTGTCACAAGAAACCTTCACTTAATTTCCTTAGATATCAGGGCAAAGATCCTTTACTTTTCCATACACTTCTTGACATGGCCCTGATCTGTTTGCAGTTTCACAGACTTTGATTCACCAGGGCAACTGCCAGCTCAATCCACTCCCTGTATCCCCATCTGAGCTACACAGTGTGGTCATAAAGTTTCCAATTCTGGGCCTGTTGCACCATCTTGTTATTTAAAGCTTCCACTGACTGCCTTTCCTGATAAAGGGACAGCTTTGACAATTGCTTCCTTGCTAGCCTACTTTCAGCAACTTCCTGAAACTTTTTCTTAGCCAAGTTGTCAAAGTGGTATTGAGCGCCTTGCATGGGGTATTGTTGATTTGGTCACAGAGACCTGATACCTTTCTCACTCCTCTCTTTCTCCCTCTGCTGATTGTCTGGCAGCTTCCATTATTTTCTTTTGCACCTCCAAGGTAGACATTTTAATATTTTCTTTGCTTCTTGGAGTGCAAAGGATTTAGCACTTTAGAGCAGATTCTTCTCTTTTCCTCAATTCCTCCAGAGCTTGAAGCTGTTTCTCTCTAAACTCAAAGTACTCTTGTGCATAGGAAGACCCATCTCTTAGCCCTGGCCAGTGAAATTGATTTCTGCCTGTTTCTGCTGTATGGGATCATCAGCTTTGGCTTTTCTTTTCCTTTACTGCTGCTTGTAGTACAGCAGCCTCAGGATTTCCTCTTCTTCTT